>OU426982.1:134007492-134589265 GCA_911387785.2 Aelia acuminata | reverse complement strand
TTGACATTAAGCAATTTATTCATGATATTCTGGGGGGTGTTTTTGAAAGAAACGTCCACTATGAATTTCTTGGGGGGGGGGGGGTGGAATTAAAAAATATCAAACAATCATACTTTCCTAATATCTTTGATATTAAGGAATTTAATCATGATATCCTGGGGGGTGTTTTTGAAAGAAATGTCCACTATGAATTTCTTGGGTGAGGGGAATTCAAAAATATCAAACAATTATACTTTTCTAATATCTTTGACATTAAGCAATTCATTCATGATATCCTGGGGGGTGTTTTTGAAAGAAACGTCCACTATGAATTTCTTGGGGGGGGGGGGGGGGGTGGAATTAAAAAATATCAAACAATCATACTTTCCTAATATCTTTGATATTAAGGAATTTAATCATGATATCCTGGGGGGTGTTTTTGAAAGAAACGTCCACTATGAATTTCTTGGGGGGGGGGGAATTAAAAAATATCAAACAATTATACTTTTCTAATATCTTTGACATTAAGCAATTTATTCATGATATCCTGGGGGGTGTTTTTGAAAGAAACGTCCACTATGAATTTCTTGGGGGGGGGGGGGTGGAATTAAAAAATATCAAACAATCATACTTTCCTAATATCTTTGATATTAAGGAATTTAATCATGATATCCTGAGGGGTGTTTTTGAAAGTAATGTTCACTATGGATTTCTTGGGGGGGGGGGAATCAATTTTTTTGGATAATTCCTTATTTTTAATTTTTTTATGCTTCAACTGAGAAGCTTGGTAATATGGGCATTTCAATTGATTTAAGACCATTTTTAAAGAAAAAAAAACTCACTATTATCGCTATTCTTCTAGCATGGCCAGTAGGGCGCACTTTTTGAGGCGCCCCCCCTCTCGCTGAAATTTAAATTTGAAAATATTTTCGAATTTCACGTATCTGAAAACATGTTAATACTCCTCATTTCAATGAAATCAGTAAATATTTAAATTAATGTTAGCGCCGCCCCCCCCCCCACATTCCCCCCCACAACCAAAACTTTAAACTTATAATGTTTGAAATTCTAAGAATCTGAAAATATAAGGATACACCCTCATTTCAATTAAATCGGTAAATCATGCATTACAGGTAATGCCCCCCCCCCCCCCCCCCCCCGTTCCACTGAAATTCAAAATTTATAATTTTTTCGAATTCTACGTATCCAGAAACATAGGACCGCACTTTTTCAATAAAATCGGTAATATAAAATTGCTGTTAATGTTAGCCCCCACCTAATCACCACCTTTAACAACAATATAATAGACAGAAATGATTATAACAAAAAAATAATGTCAAAACATGCAACTTTTTTTATTAAAACTTATTTAAGTAAGTGGTTTATTAAAACTGTTAAATAAAAACTTTTATTATTTAAGTTTGAAAATAAAAGTTATGAAATAAATGTTTTGAAAGACCATATGATAATAAAAGTAAAAGTTAAAAATATACTTTTATCGATCAACACATGTTAATAAAAGTTAAACTTTTACTTTTAAATGAAAAGAGTTAACTGTTAAATTCGATCCCTGGTTCTTATAATTTTTGTGGCATTGAATATTTATTTGCGTTAAATATTATAATATTATAATACATATTTCAATAATTTTAAATATTGCATTTGAAATGGTTTAATAAATAAATTTAAAAAAATAAATACTATTGGTACTCCGTTCCGCAGAACGATCCGATTATCGTCAGAAAGTTCTAGAATTCCCAAAATAAATTTGCAAATTGGAACAAATATAATGTATTTATTTATGGTCTTTTGATTAAATATTTAATTTATAATTTTTAAATTATTTTATTAGAAGATAAAAGATTCGAAAGAAGAGAATAAAAGAATCTTTTATCTTCTAATAAAATAATTTAAAAATTATAAATAAAATATTTAATCAAAAGACCATAAATAAATACATCATTAAATGAATATCTTCGACGTATGTAAATCAGATCCTATTCGTCTGGACAATTGTTCAGCCCCCCGGTACTTCGCTACAATGTGGCGAGACCTGGTGGGAGGGATCGCAGAGGTAAAAGATTCGATCACGTCTGGGACGGACCCACGGTTAGCTCAGTGGTAAGAGATGCGGAGGTCCTGGGTTCGATTCCCAGCCGTGGTCGAATCTTTTATCTTCTAATAAAATAATTTAAAAATGGAACAAATATAGTTTCAAAATTTTTTACGGTTAACAAAAAAAACAAGACACAAAAAGTATAGTTTAGAATAGTTCCAGACCCGTTGTTGGAACGAACCTTCAGTTTTAACAAACTGTCATAGTACATACTCGATTAATACCTACGGTGGCCTAGAACCTTCGAGGCAGTTCTATTTATTAGTTGTGTAGATCGATCGAATGACTGTAGGTTAGGTTCTCAAGCTCAAGTCATATGGTTATTTCTGTTTTACGAAGGGATCATTTTCGTTACCTAAGTATTAGACTATGTTCCCCGGTTCTTGGCTGCGCTATGAGTAGAATCATATTTAATTTTAGGTTATTATTTTAATCATTCTAATAATATTTTAAAATGTAATTTCGGGAATTAAGAAGAGTTGATAAAACGTATACCAAAGGCGCATAAGCAGTTTTATAAAAGCTCCGTCATTCCTGATTGATATTTGCTTATATCATAAAATTTATTCCTCTAACCTGTTCCTCTCTTTTATCACCGATAGTATGCAAATCCGAAAATATATATTTATTTATACTATCATTTAGAGCGAATCCCCGGGTGGTCTTAAGAATTACCGGCTAAGAAGGATTTAAGAGTGGTGGTCCATGTCTGGATGATCCTTAGATTTCGCCACGATTTTAGCCATTAGATTTCGATGCGAATATTTTCAAACTTAATATGCTAATCTCATTTCCGTATAACGTCCTGCATCAAATATTCATACCGCAAATTATAAAAATAATCTGTTTTAAAAACTTCAAACATTCTATATTTAGGGATTGGATAATTAATTGTCAGTATTTTCAGCCAAAACTTTGGAAAGCCAACGTTTCGATTCAAACACTCCACTGTGCGTCGGCATGAGATTGAAAATAAACCTAATTGTAAAGGGTTGTTTACAGGGATGTTTAACCTTTACATTTTACGGTAAAGAATATTTTAACAATAAAGTAGTATTTAACTGGTTATTAAACATAAAAGATGAAGAAAATTAATAAAAATAAATATATACCTTGATTCGGTCATTTGATAAACCCATTATGCTCCAAAAAGTCGATTCTTGTTTTATTTTATTTTTGGCTTCCTTTATTCAATTTGTTCTTAGATTCCATGACGAGACATATGGTTCATGAGAATCATATTTGGGTAACACCTGTGTTGTAGTGGTTAGCATAGCAGCTTACAATACTAAGGGTCGCGTCCCGCGGCACAGTGGGGAAAAAAACGGAAAAAAAAATCGGGGGAAAAACTCTATTTCTCGGGAAAGGTTTGTCCTATCGAGACGGGAACTGTTTCATTTGGTTATGGATGGAAAATTACACTATGATTGCAACTAAATTATATTATATACCTTAAACATCCCTATCCTAATTATACTTGTATAGGCAAAATTTAGGACACCGATTAGTCTAAGTGGCATTAAGTGACGTTAATAAAATAAAGAAACAATTCAGACGGTTTAACTTTGTGGTCGACTAAAACTACGCATATATTTAAAAATCAAAATTTTCAAGCCACATTTCAAAATATTTCTATTGACATCAGTAACGCTCAGATAACTGTCATAAAAATAAAATGATGACTTTAGAAAAAAAAAATCAATAGGGTTTGCAGTACTCTGGGAACTATTTGACATAAGATCGACATGGTTCCAAATAAATAGATGCTTAACTTCACTGATTTCATATTAATTTCTGTAATCGAACAAACCACTGTAATTGTTTTTTAAAAACACTATTTTATATATTTAGCTGCTTAAGTTCGGTATCAAAATGGATTTCGTCGGGCTTCATGCTTTTGTTCTTTTTTTTTTTAAGGAGAAAAATAAATATGGTCACCTGTAGTTTAGTGGTTAGCATAGCAGCCTAAAATACTAAAGGTCGCGGGTTCGGTGTACCGGGGTGGCCCTAGGATTTTTTAATGGAAGGATAAGATCCTTGGCTATGCCGTCCTTCGGATGGGACGTAAAATGGAGGCCCCGTACTTGTGTGATGTTAAGTACTTCTTAAAGAATCCTATGCTAATTATAACTGGGATATAATTTAGGATTCCCACAGTAGTATCGTCCGATTAGCCTTAGTGTCATAATATGACGTTAATTAAACAAACGAAAATAAAAACAGAAAAATATGGTTCAACTGCTTCTATAGATATTATGTCCAGCGACTTGCAGACACGCGGATTCGAGAAAATCGCAATTGGAAAATTAAGAGTAACTTTTCAATCGACACTGTGCTGTGACACTAACTCTCATGTGCATTCCGATTGTCAACGATTGGAACGTTTTGGATTTTTTTAGTCGTCGGAACTAAAAATCACTCGAGTGCGGGTTATCATAAGAAATAATTTGTCCTATAATTTTAAATTTGCTTTAAAATTGCTAGTGTTCCGCTATCATAAATGTAAACTAAATTTTTATTTAGAAAACTTTCTGATTATTAAATTTTTTTTCATCAAATTTGATAGATATTATTTAAATATTTTTTTAGAAATAAATTTATCTGAAGAAAAAAGAGATTGGACAAGCCTGGAATGGGAACAAGTATCTCCGTTTCAAATAATTTTATCATAAGTGCAAGGATTAGCTGTCATCATGGCCAATGTTTTCACTTCAGCCAATATAATTTAAAATTTCTCTTCAGATAAAAATATTCAATTTATAATAGTTATCATTGCTAACATTTAATGAAAAACTAACTATCACACTGATAAGACTTGGGAGATGATGAAAATTACATATTGTTATCAACAGAGTTGGGCAAAAAGAAGTTGAACTACAAATTACAAAACTACTGACACAGTAGTTGGGAAGTTGTTGAAACTACAACTACTTTTATAATTTGTAGTTGATGAACCACAACTACAACTACTGTAGTTTCAAAAAAGTAGTTGCATTTTTACAACTACAACTAGTAGTTGCAACTATAATTATGGGCCTGAAACTACAACTACTTTTATTGATAACGAGTAATTATCGATATCTAGTATTATCGATAAGGAGTATATCAAATGCAATTCAGCTAATATATAAAACATGGGATTGATGGAGGAACTAAGGTTAAAAAAAATAATTGACTGCCGGAAATCATGGAAAAATTTTGTATTACGTATATGTATTGTACTATTTTTAAAACAGATTATCAACCATAATGGAGCCCATTTATCTATGGAATATTTATCTAAACACAAAATAAAAATAGCAAAAACATTTGATTTAATTAGACGTTGCTTAGCAAATGTAGTTGCCGCTCTAAACTACATTTACAACTACTTGTTGTACATTCCATTCCCAACTACTTTTTCCCAACTACTGTAGTTGTAGTTTTAAATTACAACTACTTAACTGGTAGTTGACAAATAGTAGTTGCGCCCTTCCAACTACAAACTACATGTAGTTGTCTGTGTAGTTAATTACAAATGTAGTTAACTACTGCCCAACTCTGGTTATCAACAAAATAAACTAGTTTAAAAATAAAAAGAAGATATACTTATATTAAAGATTATAAGATAAAAGAAGATATATTCATCAATACCTATTTCATTCACTACTTTATAATATTATTTAATAATAAATTTCTATTGTCAGAACGGTCCTTAGATTATGCTTCATCTTTATTTTTCAATTTTTACCCCTAACCATTTAATTACTTTCCCATCTTTTATTTATGATCATTTGTCAGACTATTCCACTTACTTATATTTTAATTTAATTTTATATTTTACTGTGATTACTTTATTTGGTCTATATTACCTATTTGCTCTAGGTTAAAAATATTATCATGATATTAATCACAGCCACAGCTGTGCAAAAATTATTTTAATTTTATTTTAAAATACTTTATTTTAAATAGCAAGTATTTAAAATAAATTTGAATAAAATGCATTTTAACCTCAAATCATTTAAAATACTTTTCGATAAAATTATTTTAAATGCAAAATAAAAAAAGTATTTTGTATTTTAAATTAAAAAAAATTAAAATGAAAATACAAAATACTTTTAAAACCTATTAGCTAGTGCATTGCGATTGAGTAATAAATACATTTTTTTTTCGATATTGCAATTGATTAATAAATCGACAGTTTTTATTTATTTTTTTTGGGTAGTCTTTGCTTGGTGTAATGTATCTGATACTCAGATCATCTTGGCTTTCATTTTGTTGAAATTATTAAATTAAATTTCTTTTTCTACAGAACCAATCTGATTCGGAACCTATTTAAACTAATTGGGCTACCCCTTAGACTATTCGCTACCCATACACCATCCAACGACCTCCGTGTAATACGAATTTCAAGGGGCAAATCATCCCTAACGTGAACTACTGCTTCTCAGCCCTTACTTCTTTCGGACGTTTTCCATTAGTCACTGTCATTAATTTCTATGGAATTCGTTCACCACTGTTTTGCAATTTCACACTTCGATTTTATTCATCTGTCTATCACCTCACTTGCTCATCATTCAATGTTAGCATGCACGTTTTACATTCTTAAAGAACCGCAGGAGGAATAATATTTTTGTAAACCCGAATTCGTAAGTTTTAAGGAAGAAGCCGTGAGCTAAGTAATTTCGTTAATCGCTAGAATTTCTTACCTCAAATCTTGCCTGAATTTCCTCTCCAATTTCGAACGAACCTCAACCGGAAAAATAATCACCGACTTTATTGAATGTATCAGTCATACACATTTTTACTAAGTTTACTTTCTTTTGATCTTTTGGTGTTGTTTCCAAATTGGGATCCTGTTTATGCCTTCGTTTATGGCTCTAACATAATTTTCGATTTTTTCACTTTCGAATAAACTGGTAAAAAGTCTACAATTAACTCCCCCCCCCTATAAAAAACCTATTTATTTATAAAGTTATTATTATTTATAAAAATGATGAGGAATTGGCCTTGTTATTTGACTTATGAACAATCTTTGTTACATATTTCGTGACAATCGGATATGGGGGTCAAAAGTTAACATTTAACCCTCCACCCCAAAACCTATGCATAAAACCATTTATGTGAAATGAATTCATTAGACGTCTACTTAGATAATCAAAAACCACCAATGTGACAAAATTTGTTGAAATCGGATGAAGCGGTACAATCTTAATAATTGCGCCCCCCCCATAAAAAACAAAAAAAAAACAGCAACATCAAACTGAAATAAATATACTTGCTCAATATTTAGGAGTGACAGCTCTAGTGCAAAGGACTACACTATACTATTAAGAAAATTGTTCAACTTCAAACAACCTACTTAAGATTTATTTTATTTTATTATTTAAAATACAAATGAAAATACTTTTTTTTTATTTTAGTATTTTAGAATTAAAATGAAAATACTTTTTTTTTATTTGAGTATTTTAGAATTAAAATGAAAATAAACATGTGATTTATTTTATTTTAATTCTAAAATACCAAAATAAAAAAAAAGTATTTTCATTAGTATTTAAAATACTTTTATTTAAAATAATGCCCAGGTCTGATATTAATAAATAATTATTTTTATCATAATCATTTTCCTTTGCGGATGAATCAAATAAAACATCACTGTTTTTCTATATTTTTATTTATTAATGTTTAGGGCTATATTAATCATATTTACAAAGCAAATCAATAGAAAAATAGTCATCTAGTTTTAAAAGCTCATTTAAATTTAAATTTAATTTTTTTTTTCTGAATCAGATTTCTAATAACATATAGACTCAATTTAACTAGAATATTTTCTAGAAATATTACATTTATTTACATTTCTGTATAGACGCAGATTAGAATGATTTTATGAATGGATAATCAGTATTTTATTCTAAATAATTTATAATTATTTATCCTGAACACTAGGTAAAATATTTATTTTAAAATTTATATTTATTTTCTAGAGTACAGAAAAGTTTTTTCTAAAATTTTAGACTCAGTGGAATAGACGGCGAATGATGCCCTTTTTTTTTATCAGAGGGTTTTGGAACATTGCTCTCTCCTGGAATGTTGATTAAAAGCCTTCAGGCGACAAACAAAAACACACAGAGTTTTAATCTCCATGGAAATTTCACCTGCCGATGGGGAAATTATAATTTAAAAAATGTTTAAAAAAAAACAGGAAAATTATTCTTTTATTTCTTCTTTTCGAGTCCTTTAATAATGAATTCCTGGAAATGAAATAAACATGCTCAACAAAAAGGTTCGTTTTATGTTGTTTTTATTTAATAATAATATTATTATAATTATTATTTATATATCACTGGTGTTTGGTCAAAAGGGGATAAGTCATGGAATGTGAAGCTTAAACAACGATTTACCAACCAATTGTAAATCATTGTAAATTCTTTCTGATTGTATTTCTTTATTCCAGAATAATAAATGAAACTATATTCTTTCAACAGAGACTATTATAAATTATGAATAACGAATAAATTACAGTCAATTATGAATTTTAAGCAGACGAGACAAAAAAAATTGTTTATGACTTAATTCCTTTTGCCCAAACATGAATGATATATCCGTTTATATCTTCATCCTTCGTTTGTCTATTATTCTGCTGCTATGGCTAATCGGGGGATGTTACTGTGGGAGTCCTAAATTTTGCATATACAGGCATAATTAGGATAGAGATCTTTAACGGGTACCTGACATCGTACAGGCTCGGGAACTCTACTTTACGTCCTACGCATTGGACAGCATTTCAGCAGATAAGCTGTGTACTGTATTCGCCTGAGGAATTTCGTTGTTGTCAATATAAACTAAAGGACAGATATGTTTTAAAAGTTTAAATTTAATGTGTTTTTCTATATTAATTTAACCATTATTGTGGGTGACCAACTATTTTTTAAATTATTTCAAATAATTTATTTTTGAAGAGAAAAGATTTGACTCCGCAGAGAATCGAACCCAGGTCTTTTCCACGTTACATGCGCGATATGCTTACCATTGCACCACGGTACAGTGCACACTTAAGTACAGATAAAATTTTCAGATAGATAACTAATCTTTTTAAGGAGTCCTAATTATGCAAAAAATAAAAGAAAATAAATGTTAATCCTGCTTCACGTAGACTGCTTAATGTAACAAGTACTCTAGAGTCATATTCCTTTAATCCGCGAACCAGTTCTGGGTGATCGGACCATTCTTATTCAATTCGAAAATTTGTAAGCCGTTTAGTCGGGACGGTATTACCAAGTCTCGGGGTTTACATAATATAAGTATAAATATGCAAAACGGATAAGTTCGTCTGGTCTTTTTATATTCTTTTTTTTTATATTAGTCTTTTTATTTATATTCATCATTATTTAAAAATATAGTTATATATAATAACAAAAAATAAGAAAACATTATATCTCCACGGAAATCAGTAGAGGAGAGCGGGTCGGTTGGCATAGGTGGTAGGTTGGCTTATAGTTTCCGTCACACCTCTTGTAAAGGCCCCATCATTGTACCATGTCACCCGCTCGACCTCGGGAGTCTTGTCCTGAGTTTTCAATCCGGTGCTAACAGTGTAGAGAAGAGTGTGCTTCATTGATTGATTTTAAAACATGTAAGTAAATTTTTATATTTTCAGTAAATTTGGTTTAAAGGCATTGTAAAACATTTGACTCCGATTCTATTCACATAACCCCAAACTCCTTTGAAAAATCTAACCTTTCAATTAACCAGTTTCTTGTTTGATTGTTCTACCCTGTCCTGGCAGCCATCTTTCATATGATATCTCCTGTGGGGTTAGTTGGCTCTCTTCAACTGGGGTTTGTTGGCGCAGTAGCAATTCACAAAAGCAAGGTGAACATAAAGCAAAGGCGAAAGTACCAATTGTCTTTAGTTCCAGCGAGGAGGATGAGAGCAATTTTTCTTATGCAGAAAGTGACGACAGTCTAAACTTCTATCTTCTTCTATTGTCATTCTATTTTCCCTTAAAAGCTGTTAAAAACCGATTCAAATCTATTATACCATAATAGTGCAGCTTTTAATAACAATAATATATGTCAGGCAGTACTTGGATGAGATGGCTAAACAATCCTACCTTCTAGGCCAACCTGCCCCAACTTGGGGGTTAATTGGCATACTCTGGATTGACGAATTCTTCAATTTTCTATGATCTTAGTATTAAATATTATGTGGTGAAAAAATACTTGAAGTACTCTAATACTTGGAGTTTACAGTGGTATCAGTCCTAATGGGATTATATTAACAGGAACGACTCAATAATAAAAAAAGTAAAAACTGTTGCCAACCAACCCCGCTCTCCCCTACGTTAGAATTAATTTTTTTAAGACGTTATTACATTTCAAAGTAATGATGATGATGCAAGCTCATCGGTACGCTGCACAATATTTTCGAACGAAACTTCAGGCGAACCTATAGTAAAAATTATAATTTAAAGAATATTAGGATTTTGAAGAAATATTTAACATCGTCGTTTTACAGTGAACTCTCCTATAATTATCGTTATTTTTTTTCCTTCAGACACTTAAGTAGTTTCATTGAAACCTTCTCCAGACGCGTTTATAAATACGGCACCAAAACCTTAATTACCCGCGTCCAAGTTAAACTCGTACAGTGTTGTTATGACAGTTGGGATATTTGTTTTGTTTTATTTTATTTTGATATTTCCTTTTATGATATAGGTACATGTTTGTAAATGTCGATTCCAATTAAGGAAGTAAAACTACCATCATTATTTTCTCTGTATTCATCTTATGTTGAGTACAGAGACTGGAGCCAATTGTTTAAAGACTGTAAGTCTGGCGCCACATAATTATAGTTATGTGAATAGAGAAAGAAAAAGCTGATTTATTGCCATGTTAAAGATATAAATTGTATTTATTGCGTTTTTAAGCTATAATTGTTGGTTAAACTATCTGAATATTTTCAATGGAGATATTTTTCAACGTCAGAGTCATATAAATAAATATATTTCATATCGATTAATATGTCTTTCTGGTTACTTGTGATTGTGGTTACACGCGATTTCCTCGTGATCGGCCTCCTTTTGCGAGAGGATTAACTCCGGTACAGAATGAAAAGAGAATGCATGTTGCATCTGCTGGTAAATCTTCGAAAGAGGATCAGTGTATACCCCAGACGGTGGATGAATATTTTATGGTCTCTTATATTATTCAAGTGTTTTCTGATACAGTTACCGACTGTATGGGTAACTGCTTTGAGTAACTTTTTGAAGCAAGCATGGAAAACCAAGTTTACCAACAAAAGTTTCATTAGGAGAAAAGTTTCTGTAAAAATTCCAACAGGTTTGGACTTAGTATATTTCTTATGACTAGAAAATTATGTAATACACATTTTATAATTAAGAAGCTCGTTCGAGGCAGAGATTAAAGCTCTACAAATTTTATTTGTTCATTTCTTATTGAGTGTAGCTGTTTTAGAGTTGCAGGCGTTAGACCATATTTACTAGCATAACATTAAACATTGCTTAATTGCGCTAATCGATTTTGGCTAAGCTCAACAGCAGATCAACGAGCAGATTTTAATATTTTACCGGCTAATATTTTACGTTTATTTAGAAAAACAGTTGTAACAGTTTACAAACGGCTTATAGAGATGTACCTTCACACAAGACCATTAAACCACAATTCCATACGCTCAAACTAACCGGACACACCTCACGCATGGATAGCCAAAGACAAGACTAAGGACAACTTAGAGACTGATTGAACAGAACTACAAGCATTGCACAGTTAAGGTCTGGCCACACATGTCCGCACCGGATCCGCACCGTAGCAATAATACAGGTTATGTTCAGAATGTTTTTAATTTAACTTACATATTACCTTTAGTTATGCCTAAAGTTCAAGCCACACATGTCAGACACAAGCCACTTTAGGCATAACTAAAGGTAATATGAAAGTTAAATTAAAAATATTCTGAACATAACCTGTATTATTGCTACGGTGCGGATCCGGTGCGGACATGTGTGGCCAGACCCTTATTAAGTGAGTGATAAAAAACAATTCCCTAAATAATGACTAATTAGTTTAAAAAATATATATATGAAATAGGCTTACATTGTAATGAAAGAGTTGCCTTATAATTAGCCAATCTAACAGCAGAGCGCGCTCTTAGAGTTTGATGTGATGCCGCACCGTCACGTTTGTCCTGTGAATGCAAACTGCGTCGAACAATGGAACTAGTTAGCACCACAGTCGTTGCATCTCCTCTGCATCGGTAATGGGGCCATCCGAAGGGCGGTCACGATGTCCAGGAAACGGTGGATGTAGAAGAAGACCGGGAGTATGCTAGTTACCCCCGGCTTCTTGGTCACGTATCAGGTCTGTTATTAGTTCGGATACTTGGATCCTATCTCCAACCATTCTGAAACAGCATCTGTTTCTATGGTATTGTAACGTTAAATAAAAGAAACATATGATTTCAAATCCCTGACCGTTTTTTGGAACAAAATAAAAGGTTGGAGCGAACTGTTTGGGTCCAGATCTTTCGAGCCTAGTCCACGAAGACCTAGAACTGTCCACGTTGCTCTGGAACATTCCAGACCTGAACATTTACGATTATATATAAGGAGAAAGTTACTGAACGAGTTAGTCTTAGGCCCGGTGCACATGGGCGACAAGGCACGCTTGCCGCTAGGCGTAATGTTACGCCGATAGGCAGACGTTGGGAATACAGGGGCAGTGCACATAGGCGTTAAGTGACGGCGGGATGTTCCGGATTAGTCCGATAGGCCCAGGAGCTAACGCATGTTTCTCCTCGTTTCGGGCGGCTGCTCGACGCTTTCGCGTTTCACAAGTACCTTGGTTTCAATGGGACAGTGCACATGAGCCGCTGCGTTTTTTCCTATCTTCCTCTTTAATACAGGTTAATTCTAAGTAATATAATTATTAATTTTATTTGTATTAATTATTTAACATGTTATTAGATGTTATGTTATTAGATAACCAATTAAAATTAATCTTTGAAATTATTATTAATTAGATTGATGATTTTGTATCAATATCAGAAATTATCGGAAAAAATTATCAGGTAGAAGGTGTTAGGGGTTAGTTTGCCGACTTCAAAAGCTTTGGGTTTCCCCAAAATAAACCTTTTGAAGTCGGCTTGAAAAATTATAAGCTGCCAATTCATCAAATGATCGAATAGACATTCTAAAATAATTGAAGAATTTTTGTTCATCTTCCCTCAAATTTATAAACATAGACTTAAAAACACCTTTTAAATATCTCTCATTGTTAAATGGGTGAACCCAATGCCTTCTTTTACATTCACAGTCACAAATGTATTTTTACACCAAGTATGAAAAAACAATTTTTTTTTTTATAAATTTGAACTTGTTTTCGATCCATCTTGGAAGAGAAACAACACTACACAGACAGTTCTGAGACCAAAGAAACATGGTTTCAGAAAGGTAAAAAAAAAACTGAACAAAAAGCTGGGTATCGGAGTGGCAATTTTGAAGTGCCGCGTCGTCCTATCTCCTCATGTGCACTGACCCTTTTTTATGAAGGTTTGCGTCTTCCTGGAAAAGCTTCTTAGCGTCAAGCGTGCCTTGTCGCCCATGTGCACCGGGCCTTATTCTGTGCCTTGACTGTGAACCTCAAGTCATATAATTAGTGTGCTATAACGTCATCATTTTTGTAACCTGCTCTAATATTTGAGCTTCGTTGGCATTAATAATTATATATTTATGCTAAATAAATATTCTTTAACCCACGGAAGTGTTACAGTGTTATTATCATCAGTGGAACTACAACACAATTAGTTAGTCAAGAAGATCTCTCCATCGCTCCCTATCCTGGGCAGCCGCAATCCGATTCCGCACACCTAGATGATGTCTTGAATTATCTGCGACTCCGACTGTCCACCAAAGGCGTAACGAACTCGAAGGTTCGATGCCGGCACGACAACTCTCTTCCTGCACACCTCTAACTACCGACAACCATCCAGACCCAAATTCGACAGATCTGCCTTCACGAAATCCTCCCACCTCTGTCTCTGACGTTTCCAGTAGGCCCAGTGCTTATTAATCTTTTAGGAATTCGCTCACAGCCGAGTTTCGCAATTTTACATACCCATTTAATTCGTTTTGCTGCTATCACGTCAATTATAGTAACCGGGTACAGTTCACTGAGTTCGGCGTTGTGTAAACGTTTTAAATTCTCCGGTAGATTCGTCCCTCTTTCGTCTAAATATTCATCGCAGTACTTCAGTTTCAAAAACCCTCAATTTTTCGCCATACTTATTGCAATTCTTAATACCCACGTCATGTTAATATATTACTATCGGGTCTTTATTTTATTATTTTTAGCATTCTTAGTATCCCTAATTAATTTTCCTCCTTATTTACATCGTCGGTCGTAAAATCCATTCTAAATATCCAAGCAGATTACTTTGCCTCAAAATACTTCTGTGCTAATACCATAGCATTTATGAGGATGCTGTAAAAAAGGTGCCTTAAGGTTGCCGATTAACGTTGGCAATCTCTCTGAATTCCAGAAATGCACTGATAACGAAGCTAATGGCATTTTATATGCAAAATGGTGTTATATCTTGTTTAATTTCTCATGTTGCGGAATTTTAAGTGGTGTTCGGCCTTCGGCACAAATGAAAGAACTAAGCGTTAATATGTCGTATTCGCCGCGCTACAATCACCTCTATTACATTATTCGGATACTGTTCACACAGTTCGATGTTGTGTTGATTAGTCCCTCTTCGGTCGAAATATTCTATGCAATATCTTATTTTCCAAATCTTCAGCCTTTGCTCATCCCTCAATTTTAGCGACCACGTTTCGCATCCATAAAGGAGTGTATAAAGACTAATAGTTTTTAAATTCTAATTTTTACTTTCACTTACCTATATATGAAATATATAGTAAGGAAAGTATTGCGATCGTGAAAAATTTTGACTTCCGGTTTTCAACGGAAATACACGTTTTGGGGTCCCCTGAGTCCAAATAATCAAGCCCCGCGAAATGTTCTGTGTGTCTGTGTGTGTACGTGTGTGTGTGTGTGTGAACAGACTAGCTCAAAAACTATAGGCCGTACAGAACTGAAATTACGTATTTGGTGTATGTATATGCCCGCGATGTGACAGCAAAAATTTCATCATAATTGCTCAAAGGGAGGGGTACTTTATTTAATAACTTTTTAAGTTTTTTCGATTTTCTCAAAAACGGCTCTAACGATTTCGATTAAACTGAGTATTTGATGCATTAATATGCCCGAGATATGACTGTAAAAATTTCATCAAAATTGATCAACCGGAGGGGTGGCTTTACTTAATAAATTTTGTATCATTTTCACCTGTTTTTTTTTATTTACTCAAAAACGATTTTGACAATTTTGATCAAACTGGGTATTTGATGTATGTATATGCCAAAGATGTGATAGCCAACATTTCATCAAAATTGGTAAACGGAGCGGGCACTTAATTTCATAATTTTTTTTCAATTTTTACCTTTTTTTCGTTAATTTAAAAACGGCTTTAACGATTTTTATCAAATTCGCCATGTTTAATGAAAATTAGGTGTTCTTTAATATCAGGTAAGCTTTATCATTATTAAAATGTTGTGAGGGGGCTTAAATGGGGTAGGGACCTTTTTTGTTTTTTGTTTTTTTGTTTCCTATAAAGTACCTTTGTTTTTGTTTATATGCAGAAATTAACTGTCTCTCGTTACGCCTAAAAATAAAAAATGGCTAAATATGGAATATGATAAAAATAAAGAAAACATAAAGAGAAGAAAAAAATAAAAATATTCAGTCAACTCATAAAACTCGTTGAACCCACGCATGCGTATTACGCCTTTAATGACAGACCATTGTTCATAATTAAGGCCGTTCTGTTCATTTGAGAAGTGGCAATTAACAAAACGCATTAATTTCTAAGTAAGTTGGTAAGTGAAAGTTGTGTGTTGCGCGCAAGCACCAGATTTTTTTTAGTTATCGCCCCTAATATTTAAATTTCTCCAAGTGTTCAAACTTATTCCCTATCATGCATCCGTATTAATCACATTAATCAGCACAAGATTACCACTCTAATGTAATAAAAATATATATTATAATAATCATATTCAGTCAGATTTCTATAAACGAAAGGAAGGTTGAAATCTCCAACTATTAAATCTCATATAATTCTCAAAGTCCCTACCATGGTGTTTTATAGCCATGTATAATTATCAATCGCTTGCGAATCGCATCGGAATTTATCAAAATTATTCATGCATTCGTGAGATCGGTAATAAAAATTCTTACAACAGGCGAGTTTACGACCGTATCGAAGTCAACCCTTTCAAAGCGGGCAATAAAGCATGGTTTTAACACAGTTAAGGAGTGTGGATGACATTTAGCCTCAGGAATTAGGTACGCTGCAAAGTTTATTATCTTGCAATAAACTGCGTATGATGACCGTATGATTCGAATTTTATAATATAAATCCATTATTTGGGAAAATGGAGAAGGTACATTTACTCATTAAAATTAATGAGACTCACTCTTTTAAATGTCATATTCTTGAGAATAATGTGGAGATACGTTTTTCAACATCTTATAGCCGAAATACTCGTATTGCCATATTAGGGCAAGTGCAAAATTAAAGAACTGCAACAAATTATTTTGCTGTTTGAATGAAAAATAACGTGTTTACAGAGGGGTGACCTGTGGTTTTGTGGTTAGCATGGCAACCTACAATACTAAAGATCGCGGGTTCGATTCCAGCGGTGGCCGAAGATTTTTTAATGGGAGTAAAAAATCCTTAGCTATGCCGTCCCTCGGATAGGACGTAAAATGGAGGCCCCGACCCTGTATGATGTCTGGGACTCGTTAAAGATCCCTTATCCTAATTATACCTGGATATGCAAAATTTAGGACCCCCACTATAGCATCGTCCGATTAGCCTTAGTAACATAAATATGGACGTTAAACAAACAAACAAACGTGTTTACAGAGGTGTTGAACTTTGATGGTATTCAACTCCTTCAACTTTACACCGAACAGGTGTGAGTATGATCCGTCCCAGTGAGGTTATGTATTGCAAAGAAGTGCTATAAATATTTCCTCGATTTCTCAGTATAAGTGAAAACTGGGTTCAAGCTGCATTTAACTTTCTCGGATCAAATTAACCATTTCTTAAACAATAATAGTTTCCTTTTGATCACTTTTTCTGCTTCCAATTTTGTCAGACGACATCCTACTAGATCTAGAGTCTTTAATATGTATTTAGAATGTGATTCAAACGTAAAAACATGAATAGGTGAAGTTTTGACCTCTATTTCTCGGCAGTCTAAATATTTTCTTAACGAAGGTTCGCTGGACACTTTCTATTTTATCCGCATATTGATAGCCAGCCCCAAACTTGACTTCCAAATCGGTAAACAAGCTCACTTGTATCTTTTTGTTTTCTCCCTATTTTTAAATAAATACGACGTATTAACATTCAGTTCTTTCATTTGTGCCGAAGGACGAACACCGCTTGCTTAATATTCCGCAACTTAAGAAACTAAACAAGGTATAACACCATTCTGCATATAAAATGCCAATAAATGCGTTGTTAGTGCATTTCTAGAATTCAGAGAGATTGCCAACGTTAATCGGCAACCTTAAGTCACCTTTTTTACAGCATCCTCATAAATTATATTATAATAGCATAGTAGTATTTGGAGGCAAAGTAATCTTGTAATGCTTAGATATTACGACCGACAACGTAAATTACGAGGGAAAATTAATTATGGATACTAAAAATGCTAAAAATAATAAAATAAAAATCCGATAGTGATATACTAACATGACGTGGGTATTAAGAATTCTAATAAATATGACAAAAAATTGAGGGTTTTTGAAACTAAAGTATTGCATACAATATGTAGACGAAAGAGGGACGTATCTACCAGATAATTTAAAACGTTTACACAATCCCTAACTAAGTGAACTGTATCCGGTAAATATAATAGAGGTGATAAATAAAATGGGCATGGAAAATTGTTAAACTCGGTAGTGACCGAATTACTAAATTATTGATACGTGCAATGCTGATTGCAAAACGTCCAAGGGCTTGGCCGAAAAGGATTTGGGAGGATTCCGTGAAGGCTGAACTTTCTGTGGCTTGTTTCAGTTAAACCGTCTTGTTAAACGACCAGATCTCTCATTCTTCACCTTTTTAAATCTCCTACTAGCATCAATGGCCTTGTCTCTTATTAGTCGGTGAGTAGGTCTGTGCCTGTGTAAATCAGGAAAAAAAAATTTCGTTAGAATGTGTTAACTATTATATTCTTCATTTGAATTTATTTAACTCACACTAATTTTTTTTTGGTTTTTGCTCCATAATGTGAGGGGTGACCCTAATACAACCTGGAATCTTTTAGGGCATCTATAACCATTTCTAAATTTGTATTGCAATATACATATATATATATATATATATATATATATATATATATATATATATATATATATATATATATTTTTTTTTTTTTTTTTTTTTTTTAATAGTACATATTGTAACGTAACAAAAAAAATGGCTTCGATAAGTTCAAGTACCATCTTCGCCGGTCCAGAAGTTCTAGACTGTTCTCCTTACGACTGCATATAAGGGGCGATGGACTGGAGAATTAGTCTTGTTCTGAAGCTTAAGTCGTATGGTTATTCCTGTGTGACAAAGTGATAATTTTTACTTTCCCTGAGGCACACTACGCCTTTAATGATAGACGATAGTTTATAATTAATAAATATGTTGTGTTAATTTAATGGAAATAATTTGTTTCATGGTAACTTATGAAGTTTTCAACAACTACATAGAGAATTGTAAAATCAGTCGACTTGGAGTATTATGCTTGCATTGCCGAATTATCGCTAGTAGAACCTTTTGTAATAAAAAAATTAGTGTACTTTTTGAGAGCACATACAAACAAAAATAAGTAAATGAATATGGAAAAATGTGTTACCGTAGAAATGGCATTTAACAAATCACGCCAATTTCTAAATTGGGGCGCAATGGAGAGAGTTCACTAAAACCGCCGAAACAAAAAATTGCTTACTCGTCGTGAACGCTTCATTTTTCTTTAACATGGTTTTCGACGCCCCGTAGGGGCTTTCGAGCTAAACTCGTCCTATCAAGATCTTTAAAATGAGTCCAAATTAGATATTTTTTCTCGAATCGCAAAAATAGGTGTCCGTTCGAGATAAACGACAATTTCGCCATTTAAACCCCTTAGGGGTTACATTTTTTAAATTCCTTTCTTACTGGTTACCTACGTCGCGTTTAAAATCCAAATTCCGAACTTCAAGTTTCTATCATTAGTAGTTTTTGCTCTGCGTTGATTCTGTCAGTCAGGACAAAGCCTCTTATATATAGAGAGATTTATTACTACTTTGAATATGCAATAATTATTCTTGTTTATTGAATTAAATCCAATTGTCCTACTGTTCTAGTTATTTTGTAGTTATTTCCATATCGGATGCGGGTTCCTTACAACCTGTCACTTACAAGATATATTGGAGTGATTATTTATTTATTTTTTAATTTACTGTTTTCCTCAACAGTTACAGAAACGGAATGCTTGTACTTTATTTTTATTTATTTTAGTTCTGGACAATAGCGACTCCCCATGAACAACACATACATCACATACCATGAGAATTCCTCACGAATTGATTAATAAAGGTGTTTGTGAAGTCTTACGTCTCAATTACAGAAACGAGTTCTCCGAGCGGTGAGATTTAAAGGGAGAAAAAAAAAAGTAACACGGTCCGAAGCATTAAAGGCCACAATAAATTATAATTATGTAAATTAGTAAAGGTATGGCAGGTACTGGTATCGCCTGGGTTCTTCAAGAACCTCGTTACCCGTACCATTGTGTACTGGATAAGAAATGCTCGTGAGGTGTGCCTCTGGAATTTTCTGCAAGAGATCATCATGAAGCATTCTAAGGATAATTTATGGCTTGTGGCGCTGTGTCTGTCTCCGCGCCTCGTTATATTTTCCCTTAAATAAATATATTATACTTACATCATCGTGCGCATTGATGCGTAGCTACTAAGCACAAATCATATGCGGGAAATTATATGATTTTATATTAATGGCAATTATCGTAAAGTCCGCCATAAACACAATATACAATAACCTTTTAAACAAAAATGAAATTCCTTTTTCTAAAAAATTAGATGTTAAAATTCTTCCGTTCGTTCAATAATATGATATGCATGCCACGTCTGGGGATACAAAAGTTATGAAGAAGTTGAAAAGCTTAATACATTTTTTATAAAGAAGTCACCCCATTATATTCTGTATCAGGAATCTAATTTTAATCCGATTTTTTTTTTTTTACACCAAAGATATTCTACACCTACAGTATTTACAAAAAGTACTTTCTTTACCGGAATTAAAGCTAACGAAAATTTTGGCCAAGGAAATAATTAAAATGAAATTATTTTGGCATTAAAAAAAAAAAAGAACTTAGTAACCAATTAAAACTTCCATTAGAATACCTAAATAATCAAATAATTTCTCGTAATCTGAATGAATTAATAAATAAATTTAAGGCAGACAAGTTAGATAAAGCTCGATTGTCTGATTTTCAGGGTATTTACCATGAATTAAACAGAGACTTAGGTCTCTAAATAAAGATAATAAAGAAAATAAATAAAAATAAATAAATAATAAAATAAAATAAATAATAAAGAAATTATTTGTTAGATATAAATAAAACTAATTTTATTAAGGCTAAATATAAATTGCGAGGTCGATTAGTATATCGTAACAATAGTATTGAAGACATCGTCTGTCTTATCCTAAAAGAATACAGAATAAAATATTTTTTAAAAAACCATGAAGTAATCATTACAATTGTATAGTTGTTCAGGGAACCCATTTGTCATTTTATATAATTGTTTAGTTTAATATTTAGTTCATAATTTTCAAAACAATTGTCATTTCATCATTTTGTTATTTTATTTTCGTTAATGTATAATTAATATTTTATTAAATTGATTAAATATGTCGTAATAATATATATATTGTCGTTAATTTATTAATCAAATTTAACATTGAATATCATACCAATCTATATTAAGTATTTAATTAGCATTAGTTTAGTGTTATGTGCGTGGGCGTCTGTGATTGGTCGAAGACGCTCTGAGACAAACAAAAGACGCTTCAAGCCAGTCAGCTGTTAACTCTCGCCAGCCGAGTAGTCATTACTCCTCCCGCTTAAAACATTCATTAAAAATATCTAATGACATTCTCGTACACCCAGGGTGTTCAGTTTTGTATTGTGCATATTTGCAGACATTATTTTAGAAGACTGAGCGAAGAGGAAGATTAAATTACCAGAGGGATGGACCTTTAAAGTAAAATACTTCCATCATTATTTTTTTAATAATGTATAAACATTACATTGTGTTTAATCTTCAAATTTAAATAATATTTTCTGAACATTGAACTTTACCTTTTAACATTATATCAAATTGCTAAATTCAGTTATTATATATATCTTTGTATTATAGTTATTAATCATTTGTTTATTACCCTACTCTATAGTTCATCAATAGCCATTCGATTAAAACATAATTTTTGTCTATAATAGTTTATAAGTTGTGTTTCATTTTCATTTAATCATTATAGTTTCATTCTTGTTTAATAAATTATTTGTATTTAATAAATTATTTGTATTTAATAAATTATTTGTATAGTTTAAGCTTTAAATATCAGAGGATTTTCTTTATTTCCTTTCATTCATATTATTTTGTTCTCCTTTTTTATTATGCTATTATTCTCTAAATTACAAAGGTAAACTTTATGTTAAATATCTTTCATCTTATTCTTTTATTATATAAAACTTTTAATACATTAACCAACAAAACTAAGAGCATTGAGCACCGGCCATACTTTCTTCATCAGGGAAGCGAAAGGTTTTTATTATTAAAGCCTAACTTGCCTGAACAATAGTCTTTTTGCTAATTGCTTAATATTTCATAAAAAAACATACAAAAAAACTAAGAAAATCTCTTCAGATTCCTGAATGGGGCGTAGCATGTTAAAGGCGAGCGGTAGACTGGTCTGAAAATTGGTCTGGTGCCTAAAATAGGAGAATCCGTTCAAGTTGGGATAGTTAGGATTAATCTGTATGCAAACTAGTGGAATAGGTTCCGCCATATCAATGTCTACTGCTATATTTGGTCAGGGATAGACAGAGATTTTTTTTTGTTATATTAAAAAAAAAATTATAAACCTTCAAAGGTGTGTAATGGTCAACTGTTTTCTTTAAGATGGGATGATTAATTATCAGGATAATATATTTCAGTCAAAAGTTTTTTATTTGGAGAGCCTTAGTTTCGATCCAAACCTGTGGATCCTCGACAGGGCTAAAACGAAGACAAATATATGAGCAACATGTAACGTATCTATGCTAGAAGATGAGATTAATTGCAGATAGTAATAAAATCCAGCTGGTGGTATTTTTAAATGACATGGGTACCTACTAATGAAACCTAATAATTATATGAAAATTTTAATAGGAACCTACAATACTAAAAATTGCGTCCCGAGGTGTCCCTAGGATTTTTTAATGGCAGTAAAAAATCCTTGGCTATGAAGTCCCTCGGATAGGACGTAAAATGGAGGTCCCGAGCCTGTATGATGTCAGGTTCTCGTTAAAGATCCCTATCCTAAGTATAACTGGATAGGCAAAATTTAGGATCCCCACTGTAGCATCGTCTGATTAGCCTTTGCAGTTTAAAGGGACGTTAAACAAACCAAAAAAACTATTTTTCAGGAGAGCTGATTAAAGTTTGTTCTTTCCCTTTCATTTGAAATATGTTGCCTTTACTCAATTGTTAAAATGTTTTACGAATCACTGTCGCGGTCTAAAACAACGCGAAATAATGTTATTTTGAGTTAGACCAGTCATTCATTTGAGGAGCTACTCGTTTAAAAGGCATGAATGTTATGAATCTCAAACTATGTGCAATTTTTATCTCCAAAAGAGTCGAATATGTTTTCCGTCAGTTGTTTTAATCCTCTATGCTATGCTAAAGTATTTTCATTAAAATAATGTTGTGAAAAAAAAAAAAAAAAAAAAAAAAAAAAAAAAAAAAACATTCATATTACTCACTTCATTTGAACCATCGCACAAAATCCGATTTTACTCCCATGAAAAAACTAAACGTTGAAATGGACAGGGGTAAAAAACCTCAAGTGGTATATAGATTTAAAATACGAAAATGTCATATCGAATATCTGAAACACAAGAAACATTTCTGAGTAGTTTTACAAGTTAAAATAAAGTTTGACTGCTCCTAGGAAATTTTTGGAAAGTTCAACTTGCCTTGTCTTTAATTGGGATATAATGGATGAATGACAAAAAAAAAAAAAAAAAAATAAACACTTATTGTTTGTTTAATTCACGCCACTTTATGCCACTTAGGCTAATCGGACGATGCTACAGTGAGAGTCCTAAATTTTGCTTATTTAGGCATAAGATAGGCTTTGGATCTTTAATTGATGGATTATTAACGAGCAGCTCACATCGCACAGGCTCACAACCTCCATTTTCCACCTCTCCAAAGGAGGGCACAAGTCGGACTATGAACCCGCGAACTTGTGTCTTTAAGGCCATATGCACAAGGGAATACTAAGACGAAACTGATTAATGACGCGAATTTCCAACTGGTTTACTTTGAGTCACTACCTATGCATTACAATGGGACGCATTACAATTAGTGATTCACAGAATTCGTTTGTAACCAGTCGCCTGGATGTTTCGCGTGCTGGGTTGCCTCGTGATTTAAGTTTCCAGTTTTTATTTACAGCTGGTGCGGAGGTGGAAAAACGCCCTATTTTGTACAATTTCAACCTTCCTGGATATTCAAGGAAGCAGGAAACGAAGAAGGCATGGCCATAGGTCGGGGTCTAGCTAAAGTTGACAGGTATGTTCAAATACAAACGCATGAGAAGGCATGTGGGAAGTCGGGTCTATTTTCCACATTAACAACTATTTCTACATAGTATACACCTCATTGAGGCTATGAGTGCAACAGTGGCCAAATCCTGATACCATGAATTATCTGTTAGTTCTGTTACCCATAGAGCATTCTATTGACATTAGAATAATTTATCAAATAGTTTTAATTATTGCTGACAGATGGCACTGTCCAATCCTATTACTGAGAATCGTTTGTACAAAATATTAGAGAAAACAAATTGCATTTATCTGGAATAGGTAAGCTGGCGGGTTAGGCCATTTTTTCAGTAGGGTATACCCAAAGATTTCCCACATTGCTCGAGCGATATCCATGAAAACACTGAACGACCTCGAGATTTCGGTTGCTGTTGAGTAGCCTCGTGTGCGGAGTCAAGTCACCATTCAGTCAGTAACTGGTGAGAAACCCAAGTTACCAACTGGTTTAGTTCATTTCCAGTATCCCTGCATATGGCCTAAGTCAGCTAAGCTAATCACTAGTATACCAATGGTGACCCTTATGAATATTACTAGGTAGTTACAAAAGTCCTTGTTCACAAAATTAATTGTATTCAAATGTGAGTACAAAATTTACAAATCAAATTTATTCTTCAAAATACAGGCCATCATTTTCAACTACTTTAACCCATCTTTCAGCCAAAAGTTGTATTTGATGTTGATACCACTCTGCAGTTTTCGAGGCAAAGAACTCCTCGCATCCAGATTTGACATCATCGAAGTTTTCGAAGCGCCGACCTTTCAAAAAATGCGCCATTGACCTGAAAAGTCCATAGTCAGACGGTGCGACGTCTGGGCTGTAAGGAGGGTGGGGCAAGACGCTAATCCCGTTCATTTCTGAAAATTTTTCCTTAAATAATCGTGAGCGATGAGCAGGGGCGTTGTCTTGCTGTAATAACGCTTGCTTCCTATTAAACAAAGCGGGGTATTTCACTTTTAAAACTTCATATACCCTATCGAGCTGTTCACAGTATAGCTCAGCGTTGATAGCCCTGCCCTCTGGAACCAGCTCGAAGTGATCTAGGACGACCTGATCTAGGTTCATCTTCAAGGCTTGTATTCCCAGAATTAAACCGCCTGAACCAAAATGCGGCCGTGTTTCGATGCACCACACTTTCCCCTTCCACTGCACAAATTTCCTCGGCTGAGGCCTTTGCACTAAAACCTTTTTTCCAATAATGCCTAAGAAGGCCGCGGATGACAAATTTTTCATCCGACATTTCTAGTGAAATTTAATAAACTGAATGAAAGGCAGGGACAATTGGCGTACATAGATAATTAGAGGATTAGTTAATGTAAACATTGACATAAGAATTGCATTCGTCAGAGATTAAATAAGGATTAAATTAGAGACCTCAATGTAAACAACTTGATATGCACAAGGACTTTTGTAACAACCTAGTAGATGCGAACAAAAATTTTTAATGTACTGTATAACTATTTAATTTTGATTTTTACTATGAAACTATTTTTTTACTTTCACTTAGGTATATATGATATATATAGTAAGGAAAGTATTGCGATCGTGAAAAATTTCGACTTCCGGTTTTCAACGGAAATACACGTTGTAGGGTCCCCTGAGTCCAAATAACCAAGTTCCGCGAAATGGTCTGTGTGTGTGTGAACAGACTAGCTCAAAAGCCATAAATCGTGCGAACCTAAAATTGGGTATTTAGTGTACGTTTATTCCCGCGATGTGACAGCAAAAATTTTATCGAAATTGCTCAAAGGGAGGGGGTACTTTATTTGATAACTTTTGAAGTTTTTTTCGATTTTCTCAAAAACGGCTCTAACGATTTTGATTAAACTTAGTATTTGATGTATTTATATGCCGCAGATACGACTGTAAAAATTTCATCAAAATTGATTTTCCGCTGGGGGCACTTTACTTAATAAATTTTGTATCATTTTAACGTGGTTTTTTTATTTACTCAAAAACAGCTCTAACGATTTTGATCATACTGGGTATTTGATGTATGCATATGCCAAAGATGTGATAGCCAACATTTCATCAAAATTGATAAACCGGAGGGGGGACTTTACTTAATAAATTTTGTATCATTTTCACGTGTTTTCTTTTATTTACTCAAAAACGGGTTTATCGATTTTGATCAAACTGGGTATTTGATGTATATATTTGCCAAAGATGTGATAGCCAACATTTCATCAAAATTGGTCAAACGGAGGGGGCACTTTATTTCATAAATTTTTACCTTTTTTTTCGATTATCTCAAAAATGACTTTAACGATTTTAATCAAATTCGTCGTGTTTCATGAAAATTAGTTGTTCTTTAATACCAGGTAAGCTTAATTATTATTAAAATGTTCTGAGGGGGCTTAAATTGTAACTTTGATAAGTGGCAATTATCAAAACACATTAATTTCTAATCTAAGTAAGATTGTAAGTGAAAGTTGTGTGTTGCGCGCACGCAGCAGATTTTTAAATTTTCATTTTGATTTTATTGTAATTTTTGCATTTATTTTTTTTTTTTTTTCATTTTTTCTTTCTCCCCATCCTGTTTTGAAAGATAATATACTTCCTACTAGTGTGGACAGGCCTTGATTATATGGGAGTGGTGAAGTGTCTGCTACTAAATTGTAAAATTTAGAAAATTGCTCCCGTCAAATGAGGCTCATTATGCAAATAGTCTCATGTATTCGGGAACATGTAAATGTGTTAATGCGCTAGTGGACCCGAAATAAAGATATAATTTTCTCACCTGAGACGTGTTTAATTGCACCCTATTCCAGGTGTGGTCATAATAAAAAAAAAAAATAGTGAAAATTAATACTAAATATGGATGTTATTGATTTCATTATATTTTTTATTTGAATGACTTTTTTTTTTTTTTAAATGGAACGCAGGGTTGTTTTCCATTAATTATTTAATTTTTTATTTTTATTTTTTTCGGCTTGCCTTGAATTTATATAAGGTTCATTTCCAAAATAAATTTACCAACGGTATTTGTCAATGAAAATTAAAAAAATATTTGCAATTTATAACTAATCTTAAACTCAAATATTTGATTTGAAAAATACTGCGAAGTTAAACAAAAACAGCTGTTTATTTATTTTTATTTTTTTACATTTTTTTTAACCATTTCAATGATTGCATGGGACGGTTAAAGTCATGTGTAAGTACGTCATTACATGTTTGGAACGTTCTAGCCTTTTCTGGGTGGTACCGTAGCAGTCCATATGGAAATAGAGATCGACTAGTGTGTTAGTCTTACGTTGAACAGCGAAACAAACAGTTACTTTCGAGTCACTGTTCTGTCACTGCATGTTACTGTTCCGTTATTATTTTACTAATTTCAGTTCTAATTGTTTGTTAGCTTTTTTATTTGTAATAATTATAGGTCACTACCCAATCCATACTGTTTAAAACAATACTGTTCTTATACCATTTTTTCATTCATGGAAAAAATATAATTATATTTTTTTAAACTAGGAAACCTTCTCCACCTAACCAAAACCCACAATGAATAATTAGTAACTGCTTATTAATTCTGGGGAATGTGGTGTAAATCTCCCACGTAAGATTGGGAAAACAGCGATGACATTCATTCATATTATAGATTTATAATATAATATAATATTATATATAATATCATTCATGTTTAGGCAAAAGGGGTCGTCATAAAAAAAAAAAAATGTTTGCACCGTCTTCTTAAAATTCATAATTTAATATAATTTATTTGTTATTCATAACTTATTATAGTTTCTTTTGAAAGAATATAGTTTCAATTATTATTCTGGAATAAAGAAATACAATCAGAAATAATTTACAATGATTTTCAATAGCTTGTAAAT
Organism: Aelia acuminata; assembly: GCA_911387785.2. Taxonomy (NCBI): domain Eukaryota; kingdom Metazoa; phylum Arthropoda; class Insecta; order Hemiptera; family Pentatomidae; genus Aelia; species Aelia acuminata. Next base: position 134,561,348 of record OU426982.1, on the reverse strand, counting down.
CGTTAGCTTGTAAATCGTTGTAAATCGTTGTTTAAGCTCTAAATTTTGATGAGTTAACCTCTTTTGCCCGAACACCAGTGATATAATTTATTTTTCTTATTTATCTTAAAAATATATTACAGATTTGGATCCATTTCAAGCTTAAAAGGATTCGGGGGCTGAGAAAGTTTTTATGTATTCTAAGTTTGTTTCTTGTAAGTCTTAAAAATTGTTATATTTCTATTTAATTAACACCTATATTTTTTCAGGTGTCAATTTATGAATCATAGAATTACCAAAATCAAAAAGAAAACCCTCTTTGTCCCTAAATCTTTTACTAATAAGCCAACTAAATTATTGACTTGAAAACATATTTACGGGAGTTTGGACCATTTCTCAAGCTAGGCAGGGAGACAAAGTGGTTTAATTCTTTCTTTAATTAGTTCAATTCCTTTTCTCGGTAATTTATTTTACCGGCTCATTCCCGGTTCATTAGTATTTTCATTGCTACAGCATGACTCAGTAAGGTTTATTAGCTTTTATTATTAAATTACCATTGTATTATAAGGCTTTGGTAATTTTCTAACATTAATAGTAATAAATTCTAATTTGAAATAATTTATTATAAATGATAAAAAATTAAGGCTGACGTTAAACGAAAGGAAAACGAAATACCTCGCATTGTTTTTTCTGACGCCTCTGAGGATTGTAAGGAATAGAGGATTCGAAACGATTGGTATCTGAACTTAGGCACCTCGGCCATATATCGAGGGCAAAAACGCAGGACCTCGTAACTAACATTTTTGACCAAATTGGTGTCTTGATGCAGTTCTCGTTATTTTTATGAGCGCCATCTATTTACGAGAGGAAAAAATTATACAAAAATTATTTACTTGTAAAAATTAAAGAAAACAGTAACTCGTCAGGATCGCGAATACTTCATAGACAACAGTGCGGTAATTTTTGAAAATCTTAAGTGAAGTATATTTATCATCACATCATTTATATATTTGACATTATTGAGGCCAAAAAAATATTTCAAGTTCAAAACTTAATGCCGATCAACATTTTAAAAAGCTTTTTAATTTCTGTTAGTTTTATTTCTGAAAAGGTATGGATGTAGGGATTGGCTTCAAGAGGATTTTGAAAGTTTGGTGGAGCTCCAGATCTCGATTTCATAGGTCTTATTATTTTCATAAAAATGGGTTTTTTGTTATTGATTTGGAGTTTAGAGGGTTTTTCTTGTTTCCAAGCTAAACGTTTGTCCAGTTGGAATCGTTAAGTAACGGATCTGTCGAACAGTGGATAGTGGAGAATTGTTAATGGTTACTGTTAACCAAGTGATCGTGGGTTTACGTTTATATATTAAAATTAAACTCAGAACATTATTTAAGTATAATAATGAGCAGGACGCATACACAAAGTATAATAAGTATACGAAAATGTAAAATGAAAAATTAGATTTACTTTCCATCCAATTTATATTCACAGTACAGTACCCCCGACTATTTTCATATTCTCTAAAGGCAGTGAGGCTGAACAATGTTGTCACTTTTTATTTGTTCTAGATTTTGTGCTATCTTTTCTGAATAAATACTAAACCTCTGCGGTTCTATAAAACCATTAAGTCGTCGTGTAAGATTACGGATTAAACTGTCGGATATGTCATTTCAATTGCCATTCCAAACAGATGTTAGGCTCCTTATATGGATACCAATCTATCCACTTCGTTAAAATCATATCTGTGTATTATGGAAAAAAAAAAAAATATTTTGAGATAAAAGAACTTAAGGTGATCTCATATCAATCTATAAGACCCATTCTTCAATCAGTGGCGGTTTCGAAGCGAGGGGAGATTTTCGATTCCACAGGATTTTTTTTAATTAACGAAAGAAGTTTAGGTCTGTCTGAAATTCGATTCGAACAATCGTCAGTGTTAAAAGTGGAACGTTGAATTCAATTTATTGAAAGTTGTATAAAAAAAAAAACTCATTTCAAGAGTAGAGTCCCATGATAATGAAAAAAAAGGTTAAGGAACTGTGCAAAAACTATTTTACAAATATATAATTGTAACATGAATACAATTAATATTCGATAAGTCGATCTTCGAGGTACCATGAAAATTTTTCGATTTAGCGGGAATTCGAATTACCGACCATGAAATTATCGCATATGAATTATACATATATATATATATATATATATATTTATATATATATATATATATATATATATATAGAGAGAGAGAGAGAGAGAGAGAAAGAATAAATATTGCTACTTTCACATACCTGTATGTGAAATATATAGTAAGGGAAATTATTGCGATCGTGAAAAATTTCGACTTCCGGTCTTCAACGGAAATACTCGTTTTGGGGTCCCCCGAGTGAAATAACCAAGTACGGCGAAATGGTCTATATGTCTGTCTGTGTGAACATACTAGCTCAAAAACCATAAACCTTACGAACCTCAAATTGGGTATTTGGTGTATGTATATACCCGCGATGTGACAGTAAAAATTTCATCAAAATTGATCAGATGGAAGTGGTACTTTATTCAATTAAAAATAGATTTAATGATTTTGATTTAACTCGCCCTGTTTAATGAGAATAAGTTTTCTTTAATATCAGGAAAGCTTTGTCATTATCAAAAATGCTCAGATGGGGTTTAAATGGGGAAGGGGCCTTTTTTATTTCCTATAAAGTGCCTTTGTTTTTGTTTATATGGAGAAACTATCTGTCTCGCATTTCGCCTAAAAGTAAGAAATGGCTAAATATAAAAAAAATCTAGTAAACATATACAGGAGAAAAAAAGGAAAATATTCCGTCAACTCAAAAAACACCTTGAGCCCACGCATGCGCAGTATGCCTTTAATGACAGACGATGTTTATAATGAAAGATGTCCTGTAAGGGAAATTATTTGTTTCGTAGGTATGTGAAGTTTTCAACCACTACATAGAGAATTATAAAATCAGGCTACATTATGTATTATGCTTGCATTGCAGAATTATCACAAGTAGGAACTTTTATTTAATAATCAAAAAAAAATAGTGTACTTTGAAGAACACTTGGCATTTAACAATACGTCAATTTAAAATGTGAGTAAGTTGGTAAGTGAAAGTTGTGTGTTTCGCGCATCGAACTAGATTTTTATTTTAGTTATTGTGTCTGTCACAGTATTTTGATCGTATTTCAATCTGTTGCACATAAAATGAAAGATGAATATTTTTTTCGTAAGCTATTTCCACACATAATTAACAATTTTAGAAAGAATATAATTTTGTTTAGTTAGCTACTCGAAGTCATTTTATTTATATTCTATGACTAATCGGAAGATGGAGCAGTGATTGTCCTAAATTGTGTCTATCCAGGTGCAATTCGGATAGGGATCTTCAAAGAGTACCTGACATCGCACAGGCTCAGGATTATTTTACTATCGCTCCAAAGGCCTTCTGCAAGCTATGATACAATTCTTTCATACAATTGAAATACGGCCGGAATTGACAAATTTCATGCAACTTCAGTTGCAGTTGGGAACTTGTAAAAAAAAAAAAAAAAAAAGTATTGGTATCTGGTTTAATATTTTCATCGGGAACACGCAAACAGTATATCGCGGGTTTTATTATCGTCACACAAGACGAGCTCATGGAATATTAAACGACCAGTATTACGTTTGGGTTTTTCCTCCTAACATAAACCATGGGATTATTCTCAGTCTAAAGGGCGTGCAGTAACTGCCGGGAGTTCGATAAACATTACGGCTAGCCCCAAGTTGGCTACGAACTTTACAACAAAACAAAAAGCGACATATGTGAAGCGGAGGCCAAGCCGGTTTGGTGCCCTAATCCAATAACAGAGAGACTTCGCCCGCGTCCATAAATTCAGCTTCCACTTTACACTAACACTCTGAATGGTTCAGTTATCTTCAGTTCGCTTTTACTTTTTTTTTTTTTTTTTTTTACTTTCACTTACCTATATATGAAATATATAGTAAGTGGAAGTATTGCGATCGTGAAAATTTTCGACTTCCGGTTTTCAACGGAAATACACGTTTAGGGGTCCCCTGAGTCAAAATAACCAAGTCCCGCGAAATGGTCTGTGTGTGTGTGTGTGTGTCTGTGTGTGTGTGTGTGTGTGTGTGTGTGTGTGAACAGACTAGCTCAAAAACTATAAACCGTGCGAACCTGAAATTGGGTATTTAGAGTATGTACAAGCCCGTGATGTGACAGCAAAAATTTCATCAAATTTGCTCAAAGGGAGGGGGTACTTTATTTATTAACTTTTTAAGTTTTTTTCGATTTTCTCAAAAACGGCTCTAACGATTTTGATTAAACTGAGTATTTGATCTATTTATATGCCTGAAATATGACTGTAAAAATTTCATCAAAATTGATCAACCGGAGAGGGGACTTTACTTAATAAATTTTGTATCATTTTTACATGTTTTTTTTTATTTACTTAAAAACGGTTTTAACGATTTTGATCAAACTTGGTATTTGATGTATTTATATGCCAAAGATGTGATAACCAACATTTCATCACAATTGATCAACCGGAGGGGGGACTTTACTTATTAAATTTTGTATCATTTTCACGTGTTTTTTTTATTTACTCAAAAACGGTTTTAACGATTTTGATAAAACTCGATATTTGATGTATTTATATGCCAAAGATGTGATAACTAACATTTCATCACAATTGATCAACCGGAGGGGGGACTTTACTTAATAAATTTTGTATTATTTTCACGTGTTTTTTTTATTTACTCAAAAACGGTTTTAACGATTTTGATCAAACTTGGTATTTAATGTATTTATATGCCCGAGATACGACTGTAAAAATTTCATCAAAATTGATCTACGGGAGGGGGGACTTTACTTAATAAATTTTGTATCATTTTCACATGTTGTTTTTATTTACTCAAAAACGGTTTTAACGATTTTGATAAAACTTGGTATTTGATGTATTTATATGCCAAAGATGTGATAACCAGCATTTCATCACAATTGATCAACCGGAGGGGAGACTTTACTTAATAAATTTTGTATTATTTTCACGTGTTTTTTTTATTTACTCAAAAACGGTTTTAACGATTTTGATCAAACTTGGTATTTAATATATTTATATGCCCGAGATACGACTGAAAAATTTCATCAAAATTGATCTACGGGAGGGGGGACTTTACTTAATAAATTTTGTATCATTTTCACATGTTGTTTTTATTTACTCAAAAACGGTTTTAACGATTTTGATAAAACTTGGTATTTGATGTATTTATATGCCAAAGATGTGATAACCAGCATTTCATCACAATTGATCAACCGGAGGGGGGACTTTACTTAATAAATTTTGTATCATTTTCACGTGTTTTTTTTATTTACTCAAAAACGGTTTTAACGATTTTGATCAAACTTGGTATTTAATGTATTTATATGCCCGAGATACGACTGTAAAAATTTCATCAAAATTGATCTACGGGAGGGGGGACTTTACTTAATAAATTTTGTATCATTTTCACGGGTTTTTTTAATTTACTCAAAAACGGCTTTAAAGATTAACAAAAATAAGATATGAATGTAGAAAAATGTGTGACTTTGGGAAATGATATTTTGCAAAACACGTCAATTTCTAATCTAAGTAAGTTGGTAAGTCAAAGTTGTGTATTGCGCGCACGCACCAGATTTTTTCTTGTTCTCTTCGTGACGTAGGTTTAGTCCGCTGGTTTATCAGTTAGTGTTGTATTTTTAATTTTATTTTTTTTTACTTTCAAAAATTCACTCTTCAGCTGCACTTAAAAATAAATACACAGATTTCTATAAGGAATGTATCACAAAGACAAAAAATCTGTTGCGTGCGCGCAACACACAACTTTCACTTACCAACTTACTTAGATTAGAAATTGACGTGTTTTGCTAAATATCATTTCCCAAAGTCACACATTTTTCTACATTCATATCTTATTTTTGTTAATCGTTAAAGCCGTTTTTGAGTAAATAAAAAAAAACCGTGAAAATGATACAAAATGTATTAAGTAAAGTCCCCCCTCCGGTTGATCAATTGTGATGAAATTTTTACACTCATATCTCGGGCATATAAATACATCAAATACCAAGTTTGATCAAAATCGTTAAAACAGTTTTTGAGTAAATAAAAAAAACACGTGAAAATGATACAAAATTTATTAAGTAAAGTCCCCCCTCCGGTTGATCAATTGTGATGAAATGTTGGTTATCACATCTTTGGCATATAAATACATCAAATACCAAGTTTGATCAAAATCGTTAAAACCGTTTTTGAGTAAATAAAAAAAACATGTGAAAATGATACAAAATTTATTAAGTAAAGTCCCCCCTCTGGTTGATCAATGTTGATGAAATTTTTACAGTCATATTTCAGGCATATAAATAGATCAAATACTCAGTTTAATCAAAATCGTTAGAGCCGTTTTTGAGAAAATCGAAAAAAACTTAAAAAGTTATTAAATAAAGTACCCCCTCCCTTTGAGCAAATTTGATGAAATTTTTGCTGTCACAAAGTTGTGTATTGCGCGCACGCACCAGATTTTTTCTTGTTCTCTTCGTGACGTAGGTTTAGTCCGCTGGTTTATCAGTTAGTGTTGTATTTTTAATTTTATTTTTTTTTACTTTCAAAAATTCACTCTTCAGCTGCACTTAAAAATAAATACACAGATTTCTATAAGGAATGTATCACAAAGACAAAAAATCTGGTGCGTGCGCGCAACACACAACTTTCACTTACCAACTTAGATAAGAAATTGACGTGTTTTGTTAAATATCATTTCCCAAAGTCACACATTTTTCTACATTCATATCTTATTTTTATTAATCGTTAAAGCCGTTTTTGAGTAAATAAAAAACCCCGTGAAAATGATACAAAATTTATTAAGTAAAGTCCCCCCTTCGGTTGATCAATTTTGATGAAATGTTGGCTATCACATATTTGGCATATACATACATCAAATACCCAGTTTGGTCACAATCGTGAAAGCCATTTTTGAGTAAATAAAAAAAACACGTAAAAATGATACAAAATTTATTAAGTAAAGTGCCCCCTGCGGTTGATCAATTTTGATGAAATTTTGCAGACATATCTCGGGCATATAAGTAGATCAAATACTAAGTTTAATCAAAATCGTTAGAGCCGTTTTTGAGAAAATCAAAAAAAACACGTGAAAATGTTACAAAATTTATTAAGTAAAGTCCCCCCTCCGGTTAATCAATTTTGATGAAATTTTTACAGTCGTATCTCGGGCATATAAATATATCAAATACCCAGTTTGATCAAAATCGTTAAAGCCGTTTTTGAGTAAATAAAAAAAAAACGTAAAAATGATACAAATTTTATTTTGTAAAGTGCCCTCTGCGGTTGATTGATTTTGATGAAATTTTTACAGACATATCTCAGGCATATAAGTAGATCAAATACTAAGTTTAATCAAAATCGTTAGAACCGTTTTTGAGAAAATCAAAAAAACAGGTGAAAATGTTACAAAATTTATTAAGTAAAGTCCCCCTTCCGGTTAATCAATTTTGATGAAATTTTTACAGTCATATCTCGGGCATATAAATATATCAAATACCCAGTTTGATCAAAATCGTTAAAGCCGATTTAGAGTAAATAAAAAAAACACGTGAAAATGTTACAAAATTTATTAAGTAAAGTCCCCTCTCCGGTTAATCAATTTTGATGAAATTTTTACAGTCATATCTCGGGCATATAAATAGATGAAATACTCAGTTTAATCAAAATCGTTAGAGCCGTTTTTGAGAAAATCGAAAAAAACCTAAAAAGTTATTAAATAAAGTACCCCCTCCCTTTGAGCAATTTTGATGAAATTTTTGCTGTCACATCGCGGGCATATACCTACACTAAATACCCAATTTCAGGTTCGCACGGTTTATAGTTCTTGAGCTAGTCTGTTCACATACACACACACACACACACACACACACACACACACACACACAGACACACACACATACAGACCATTTCGCGGGACTTGGTCATTTCGACTCAGGGGACCCCAAAACGTGAATTTCCGTTGAAAACCGGAAGTCGAAATTTTTCACGATCGCAATACTTCCACTTACTATATATTACATATATAGGTAAGTGAAAGTAAAAATCTGGTGCGTGGGCGCAACACACAACTTTCACTTACCAACTTACTTAGATAAGAAATTGACGTGTTTTGTTAGATATCATTTCCCAAAATCACACATTTTTCTACATTCATATCTTATTTTTATTAATCGTCAAAGCCGTTTTTGAATAAATAAAAAACCCCGTGAAAATGAAAAGTTATTAAGTAAAGTCCCCCCTTCGGTTGATCAATTTTGATGAAATGTTGGATATCACATATTTGGCATATACATACATCAAATACCCAGTTTGGTCACAATCGTGAAAGCCGTTTTTGAGTAAATAAAAAAAAAACGTAAAAATGATACAAATTTTATTTAGTAAAGTGCCCCCTGCGGTTGATTAATTTTGATGAAATTTTTACAGACATATCTCAGGCATATAAGTAGATCAAATACTAAGTTTAATCAAAATCGTTAGAACCGTTTTTGAGAAAATCAAAAAAACAGGTGAAAATGTTACAAAATTTATTAAGTAAAGTCCCCCCTCCGGTTAATTAATTTTGATGAAATTTTTACAGTCATATCTCGGGCATATAAATACATCAAATACCCAGTTTGATCAAAATCGTTAAAGCCGATTTAGATTAAATAAAAAAAACAGGTGAAAATGTTACAAAATTTATTAAGTAAAGTCCCCCCTCCGGTTAATTAATTTTGATGAAATTTTTACAGTCATATCTCGGCCATATAAATAGATGAAATACTCAGTTTAATCAAAATCGTTAGAGCCGTTTTTGAGAAAATCGAAAAAAACCTAAAAAGTTATTAAATAAAGTACCCCCTCCTTTTGAGCAATTTTGATGAAATTTTTGCTGTCACATCGCGGGCATATACCTACACTAAATACCCAATTTCAGGTTCGCACGGTTTATAGTTCTTGAGCTAGTCTGTTCACATACACACACACACACACACACACACACACAGACACACACACACACAGACCATTTCACGGGACTTGGTCATTTCGACTCAGGGGACCCCAAAACGTGTATTTCCGTTGAAAACCGGAAGTCGAAATTTTTCACGATCGCAATACTTCCACTTACTATATATTACATATATAGGTAAGTGAAAGTAAAAATCTGGTGCGTGCGCGCAACACACAGCTTTCACTTACCAACTTACTTAGATAAGAAATTGACGTGTTTTGTTAAATATCATTTCCCAAAGTCACACATTTTTCTACATTCATATCTTATTTTTATTAATCGTTAAAGCCGTTTTTGAGTAAATAAAAAACCCCGTGAAAATGATACAAAATTTATTAAGTAAAGTCCCCTCTTCGGTTGATCAATTTTGATGAAATGTTGGCTATCACATATTTGGCATATACATACATCAAATACCCAGTTTGGTCACAATCGTGAAAGCCTTTTTTGAGTAAATAAAAAAAGCACGTAAAAATGATACAAAATTTATTAAGTAAAGTGCCCCCTGCGGTTAGTCAATTTTAATGAAATTTTTACAGACATATCTCGGGCATATAAATAGATCAAATACTAAGTTTAATCAAAATCATGAAAGCCGTTTTTGAGTAAATAAAAAAAACATGTTAAAATGGTACAAAATTTATTAAGTAAAGTCCCCCCTCCGGTTGATCAATTTTGATGAAATTTTTACAGTCATATCTCGGGCATATAAATAGATCAAATACTCAGTTTAATCAAAATCGTTAGAGCCGTTTTTGAGAAAATCGAAAAAAACGTAAAAAGTTATTAAATAAAGTACCCTCTCCCTTTGAGCAATTTTGATGCAATTTTTGCTGTCACATCGCGGGCATATACCTATACTAAATACCCAATTTCAGATTCCAACGGTTTATAGTTTTTGAGCTAGTCTGTTCACACACACACACACACACAGACACACAGACACACACACAGACCATTTCGTGGGACTTGGTCATTTGGACTCAGGGGACCCCAAAACGTGTATTTCCGTTGAAAACCGGAAGTCGAAATTTTTCACGATCGCAATACTTCCACTTACTATATATTTCATATATAGGTAAGTGAAAGTAAAAATATAGTAGCCTGATTTCAATTCCTGTGGAATAGTCACGTATTTATAATTATTAGAATTATGTTATGATTCACAGATTTAATTCACATTCTCGATTTCGTATTATTCAGCGTTTAAAATAAAATAAATATTAAATTAAGTTTGACTAAGTGACAAAAGTATTGAGTTGTAAAAAAAAAAATCTGGTGCGTGCGCGCAACACACAACTTTCACTTACCAACTTACTTAGATAAGAAATTAATGCGTTTTGTTAATGCCACTTCTCAAAGTTACACATTTTCCACATTCATTTCTTATTTTTGTTTTCATTTGCTCTATAAACCCCTGAGAACATTTTAATAAACGCTTACCTGATATTAAATAACACTCAATTTTCATTAAACATGACGAATATGAAGAAAATCGTTAAAGCCGTTTTTGAGATAATCTAAAAATTAGAAATAAAGTGTCCGCTTCGGTTGATCAATCTTGATGAAATGTTGGCTGTCACATCTTTGGCATATACATACATAAATACCCAGTTTGATCAAATTCGTGAAAGCCGTTTTTAAATAAATAAAAAAAACACGTGAAATTGATACAAAATTTATTAAGTAAAGTCCCCCCTCCGGTTGATTAATTTTGTTGAAATGTTGGCTATCACATCTTTGGCATATACATACATCAAATACCCAGTTTGATCAAAATCGTGAAAACTGTTTTTGAGTAAATAAAAAAAACACGTGAAAATGATACAAAATTTATTAAGTAAAGTCCCCCCTCCGGTTGATCAATTTTGATGAAATGTTGGCTATCACATCTTTGGCATATACATACATCAAATATCCAGTTTGATCAAAATCGTGAAAGCCGTTTTTGAGTAAATAAAAAAAAAATACGTGAAAATGATACAAAATTTATTAAGTAAGGTCCCCCCTCCGGTTGATCAATTTTGATGAAATTTTTACAGTCATATCTCGGGCATATAAATAGATCAAATACTCAGTTTAATCAAAATCGTTAGAGCCGTTTTTGAGAAAATCGAAAAAAATGTAAAAAGTTATTAAATAAAGTACCCCCTCCCTTTGAGCAATTTGGATGAAATTTTTGCTGTCACATCGCGGGCATATACATACACTAAATATCCAATCTCAGGTTCGCACGGTTTATAGTTTTTGAGCTAGTCTGTTCACACACACACACACACACACAGACACAGACACACACACACACACACACACACACACAGACCATTTCGCGGGACTTGGTTAATTGGACACAGGGGACCCCAAAACGTGTATTTCCGTTGAAAACCGGAAGTCGAAATTTTTCACGATCGCAATACTTCCACTTACTATATATTTCATATATAGGTAAGTGAAAGTAAAAAGGCGAGTTTTCCACGGAATTTATATTATTACGTTGTCATGGCTTGATATTGAATCAAATTCTGCATACAAATGAAGCCCAACCTGAAAATCGTAATATTTGGACTGGTTCCGAGGTGCATACCTATCGATGTTATTAATATGTAAAAATACACAATATGTTTTATAATATAATTATTTATGAATTTTTTTTTTTCAAAAATCTATTTTAGTCTGAGCCTTTTTGTTTCTTAAAGGCACTACACCAAATGCCCTAGACTGTGACAGATTTCCGAAAAAAAAAATTGTCTTCATCCAAACAAAAAAATTGAATGTTATGATACATTTTAAAAGCAATTCACTGTTATAGGATTGTCAAAGAGGAAAATCACGCAGTTAAGTAATAAAAGACCATGGTAACGGATACGGTACTTATCATTTATTTCTGTTATTGTAATATTAGCTGGATCATTATTTAACTTATCATGAAGACATAAAGATCAACCAAAATCAGAGGGTTTATCTCCCTTGTCTGGTTCGGTTATATTGCATTTTTATAAAAAAAAATCTGGTGCGTGCGCGCAACACACAACTTTCACTTACCAACTTACTTAGAATAGAAATTGACGTGTTTTGCTAAATATCATTTCCCAAATTCACACATTTTTCTACATTCATATCTTATTTTTGTTAATTGTTAAAACCATTTTTGAGTAAATAAAAAAAACACTTAAAATGATACAAAATTTATTAAGTAAAGTCCCCCCTCCGGTTGATGAATTGTGATGAAATGTTGGTTATCAAATCTTTGGCATATAAATACATGAAATACCAAGTTTGATCAAAATCTTTAAAACCGTTTTTGAGTAAATAAAAAAAACATGTGAAAATGATACAAAATTTATTAAGTAAAGTCCCCCCTCCAGTTGATCAATTTTGATGAAATTTTTACAGTCATATTTCAGGCATATAAATAGATCAAATACTCAGTTTAATCAAAATCGTTAGAGCCGTTTTTGAGAAAATAGAAAAAAACCTAAAAAGTTATTAAATAAAGTACCCCCTCCCTTTGAGAAAATTTGATAAAATTTTTGCTGTCACATCGCGGGCTTATACATACTCTAAATACCCAATTTCAGGTTCGCACGGTTTATAGTTTTTGAGCTAGTCTGTTCACACACACACACACACACAGACACACACACACACACACAGACCATTTCGCGGGACTTGGTTATTTTGACTCAGGGGACCCCAAAACGTGTATTTCCGTTGAAAACCGGAAGTCGAAAATTTTCACGATCGCAATACTTCCACTTACTATATATTTCATATATAGGTAAGTGAAAGTAAAAATCTGGTGCGTGCGCGCAACACACAACTTTCACTTACCAACTTATTTAGATTAGAAATTGACGTGTTTTGTTAATTGCCACTTCACAAAGTCACAAATCTTTCCACATTCATTTCTTATTTTTTCCTTTTATGTGTAATTTAAAACATACGTGAATGATTCAAAATTTATTAAGTAAAGTACCCCCTCCATTTGATCAATGTTGATGAAATTTTTACTGTCATATCTCGGGCATATCAATACATCAAATACTCAGTTTGATCAAAATCGTGAAAACCGTTTTTGAGTAAATAAAAAAAACACGTGAAAATGAGACATTTATTCAGTAAAGTGCCCCCTCCAATTGATAAATTTTGATGAAATTTTTACTGTCATATCGCGGGCACATACATATACTAAATACCAAGTTTGATCGAAATCATTAATGCCGTTTTTGGGTAAATGGAAAAAAACACATAATAGTGGGACACAATTTATTCAGTAAAGTACCCCCTCCGGTTGATCAATTTTGATGAAATTTTTACAGTCGTATCTGGGGCATATAAATAGATCAAATATTCAGTTTAATCAAAATCGTTAGAGTCGTTTTTGAGAAAATCGAAAAATACTTAAAAAGTTATTAAATAAAGTACCCCCTCCCTTTGAGCAATTTTGATGAAATTTTTGCTGTCACATCGCGGGCATACACATACACTAAATACCCAATTTCAGGTTCGCACGGTTTATAGTTTTTGAGCTAGTCTGTTCACACACACACACACACACACACACACAGACACACACACACACACACAGACCATTTCGCGGGACTTGGTTAAATGGACTCAGGGGAACCCAAAACGTGTATTTCCGTTGAAAACCGGAAGTCGAAATTTTTCACGATCGCAATACTTCCACTTACTATATATTTCATATATAGGTAAGTGAAAGTAAAAATATTTTAAAAAATTATAAGTTAATAAATTTTATATCTTAAAAATTTTAAGAAATATACCTAATTGGCACCCTAAGACTACATTTCTGTGGTTAAATTTAAAAAAATATTTTCTATGAAGGGATCAAATTGAAACTTTCTATAGCTCCTCCTTATCTATCCTCATAAAGACTGAAGAGGTTTTTTGTTCAAAAGTTCAATAGTTTTACAATATGGCAATGTTTATTATTAAAAGTGCCAAATCTAGTTATTGGCACCCTGTGGATTTAATTGTGAAATGTTGCCTATGGTTAGTCTTACTTCAAAGTAATAAAGTCTTACTTCATAGATGACTTAGAGGAACCTTCAAACATTAGACTCACGTATATCTTGTAATAAAATTAGCACTTATTTACCTATTTCTAAGTTGAAGTGGGGGTGCCAATAACTGTACTGAGTTATTTTTACCCTATTATGTAATAGTCACAATTATTACCGTTACTATTCATTCAATGTCTTGGCCGAATGATGCTGCTTTGGGCTACGTAAGCACTTCGAAAGCAATTACCTCTCCCGGAAAACAAAGATAACTCTCTACAAGACACTTATACGACCAATACTCCTCTACAGCTCTGAAGCATGGACGATCCCGAAAAAGAGCGAACAGGATCTCAAAATATTCGAAAGAAAAGTACTCCGACGGATATTGAGAGTAGGAAGCGAATGGAGAAGGAACAACCAGGAACTGTTAGATATCTACCGAGAGCTGATGTCACACAAATCCTTCGCGTGAGGCTGTACATGTGGACCGAATGGGAAGCGACGAGATACCAAGGAAGCTGCTGACAGAGCGGATCTTCGGGAGTAGACAGAGAGGAAGACCGAAGCTACAATGTTCTAATAGTATGGCGAAGAACGCGCGAACTATGCTCGGCATCGTTTGGAGGAAGCTGCTTGAGGAGGCCAGGACTCATCACTGAGTTGTAGCGCTAAATTAATAATAATTTATTCAGTTAATATTGGCTCTGAAACATAGTAATAATTGTTTAGAACTAGAAGAAAAGTTATATGCTCAACCTGACCGATCTGAGATCAGATCTAGTTGAGAATGACCAAAAAAAAACTGCTTACAGAAACTGGTCAGTCTAGGATTTTATCGTGATTAAATTGTAACGACAGAGTAACGCAAAAGTAACCATATGATTAGATCTTCAGAGCAAGACTAAGACTCCGGTCCATCGCTCCCAATATTTAGTCTGAATTAGAACAGTCTAGAAGGTTCCCGAAAAGCATGTAAGATTCTCGAACAGTCACAAACATGTACTAGAACAGTTTGTAACTGTTCCAACAATGACTTGTTTTTTTTTTTTGTTTCATCTAACAGTGAATATTATATTTGGATTACGACCGTATTACTTAGATGTTCTAAAACGCTTTACCATACATGAAATGTCAAAAAATAAAACATAATAAATGGCAATACTGTCACCTCCGTGATTTTCCCCCAAATAAAAATATTTTGTTTTCTGATATTGTGTAGAATAACCTCATATTTTATTAATCTTTTGAAAAAATGACGATCCTTAGAATCCTGAACAGCGGAATAAAAATAATATTATTGTCATTTTTTAACTTTCGCTGCCTCACTTAGGTAAAGAGAAAAAAACTGTAAAAAGAATCCTTCAAAAGGCTTTGAAAGCTTAAAAGCCCAAGTTGGAATTTTTCTGTGATAAAGGAACCGCTTTAAAGGTTGAGAATAAAAATTCTTTGCTAAAAAGTTTTTTCTTTACACTCGATTTACTGTCGATTGAATAAAATAATTGAAACTTTAACCACAAAGAAATATCTTGAGTAAGAAGGAATGGATTTGAAATTGTATGAGCATATTGAGGTAAAATTCAATATTTAGATTTAGAACAATTTTTCTTAAAGTAAAATTTTAGGCCATGCTTTATGAAAAAGAAGATAACTTAATCTTCAGGCTTCTTTCGACGAACGTTAAAAGAAGAATCTCAGACTAACAAATTAACGATTTCTGAAATAATAACTAAACCATTTCCGATGTACGTTATTGGACTTTGGGTAACAGAGACAAAATGAAAAATATAGAACTCATACAATCATTCCAATCAAAAGCACTATGTAAGATCGTAGATGCACCCTTTTATGTGTCCAATGAGACCTTACACAATGATCTCGCCAACGGCCATAGATCGTTAACGCAACTTTCATGAAAGACCTATTCTAAATTCCAACCCACTAACACAAGCTCTACTCACTCTTGCAAAACCCTTAAACCTTGTAAAGAGGACTGCTGAGCCGCTGGCCAAGAGATTTTCTGTATTAAATAGAGATATATTTTTTATTATTTTAAAATTTGTCTTTCATTAGCTTGTTTAACGCCCCATTATGCCACTAAGGGCGGAATCACACTATATTCTATATTCTTCACTATATTATCACAAAATATTCTAAAGAGGGATAGAAAGAGGGTAATCACAATATTGGAAAGGGTCCGGTCTCGCTCCGCTCCCGGTCCACTCTCGCTCTACCCTATTCACACTATCGCTCCGCTCCCGGTCCACTCTCCTAAAGTCTTATATTATTCACATTATGTACACCGTTCGCGATTGATTAATAATTATTAATCGAAGCCGTCTAATTTGGATTTTAATTAATAAAAGAACTTTCAGTTATTAAAGTATTTATTTATTCATCCATTTTACGGCAAAAAAACAGTTCAACACTATGATAATTATTAATAATAATTATAAATTAATTTAATTAATGGTGAAGAAATAATTTAATTTTTTTTTTAAATTTATTCGAATACGCTTGAAATGATTAAAAAAAAAATCACCAAAAAGAAAATAAAACACGAAATCTTGTTGTGAAGCGGTTTTTCCACTAGAAAAATTCATTTTATGTTTGAGATATATTTTGCAATGAATTAATGTAAAAACGGTCACCGATTTATTTATTGACTACATACTTACTCATTGCTATTATAAAATAACGTTGAATTTGATACGAACAAAAATGAAATATATTATGAAAAATGTCAGGTCATTAACAACAAAATATATTAAAGCAAAAAATAATTAAAATATGAATCAGGAAAAGAATAGAACACAATCGATAACTTAGCATTTAGGTACCGATTTCAAGCGTATTCGAATACATTCGGAAAAAAATTTAAATTATATGTTTTGATAATATTATCATCTTCATCAAGAAAAATGCACATAACAGCTATTTCTACAAACGAAAAGTTGAACTTTTTTTTGCCGTAAAATTGATGAATAAATAAATACTTTAATAACTAAAAGTTAATTATTAATTAAAATCAAAATATAGACGGCTTCGATTATTACTGGCTTCAATCGTGAGCGGTGTAAAATTATATAATGTGAATATGAGAAGACATTAGGAGAGTGGACCGGGAGCGGAGCGATAGTGTGAATGGGGTAGAGCGAGAGCGGATCGGGAGCGGAGCAGGAGCGAAACCGATATAGGCCCTAATAGGCCCTAAAGCTAATGCCTTATAATTGGACGATGCTAGATTGGGAGTCTTAGATTTTGCCTATCCAGCAATAATTAGGATAGGGATCTTTTACGAGTACCTGACATCGTACAGGCTCGGGACCTCCATTTTACTTTCTATCCGAGAGACGGTCAGAGCTAAGGTATTTTTACTCCCTTTATAAAATCCTGGGGCCACCGCGGGACCCGAACCCGCGAACTTTAGTACTGCAGGCTGCTATGCTGATCACTACACCGCAGGTGACCCCTAACTAAACCCTTGATATCGTCTCTATAGATGTATGCATCTCCGTATACATACACATGCAAGGATCCTTTTGAATACCACAACCTTTGTTTTTGTCGAAAGAAAGCCAAATTTTTTTTACGCTCTCTTTTTATTTTTTTATTTTATACCGACAGAGGGCATAAGCTGAGGAATTTTTCATCAATGAGACCGCCTGCCTCAGAGCTTGGTAATAATAATAATGATAATAGAAGAGAGAGAGAGAGAGAGAGAGAGACATAGAAGGGCTGGCTGGAAGATGAAAAGGCTTTGAATCCATAATGCTCGGATTACAGCGCTGTGGAAAGGGGACAATGGGAGAAATGAAGTAGTGAAAGGTAGCCGTAGAGGGAGAGGGGGGAAGGAGGGAAGCTGGACAAAGAGGAACGAGGAAGGGAAAAAGAAATGACAACGAGGTATGAAAAAGAAAGAGACGGAGGAAGTAGTTAAGGATTCATGAGGCGGAGGTGCTGCGCTCTATTGAGGGCCCTGGGCTTCTCATCAGCCATCTCTCATCAACGCTCTTCTCTCTTCCAAGTCGCATTTCATTTTATCTGAAGAAGAAAAAAAAATCTAAACCAATCTATAATCAAGAAATCATTTCAATGCAGAAGGGTCAAGGTCCAATAAAATTAATACTCTAATTATTATTATTTTTAATCTTCTAAGTTGCATCACTCCTGTTAGCTAATCGCGACAATCAGTGAATGGGCTTCAAATTTTAAACAGTGTGGTGCCCCCTTATTCCCTCCGAAAAAGGAACTTTCATCAATTTCAACAAATATGTCATTTTGAAAAGTAAAGTGTGTTAAGATCACTGGAAATGAAAGTATAGCCTTTATAATATTACGTATCATTTCCTTCCGTATTACTATGCTAACCATTAAAAAAAAAAAATAATAAAACTTAGGATCAAGTGAATTCCAAAATAAAGCAAAAAGGCCTTAAAACACATAACAACCCACAACAAAACACCCCAACAAAACACACAACAACCGCCCCGCTGTTAGGTTTGATCCGGCCTTAGAGACATTTTGAAAAACCCAATTAAACTAAAAAAAATAAATATATTACACTACTTACTGATACTCGCTCCAAATGAGGAAGATTAAGATTAATAAGGGCATCATAACTTCGGTCTGTATCGGGACAGCTTCATTTGATCAACAATAATTTACGTATGCACTAAAAATGCACTACTTTTGAAAGCGGACCGCGAACGTATTTTCACACTAAATTTTGGTCCACAACATATCATGAGAGTTTTATTTATTTTCGTTATTTATTTTATTGTTTAATAAATAATTATGGACTTAGTAAATATATTAACTCAACCTATTACTGAGTAGGTTAGTATGCATAAGAGCTAAAACTTATCTAATAGAGTCTGTAAATATTTCAATGCTATATATATATATTTACCAATACTTAATAATCCCTTTAGAGGATTCTCTAAGCTTGTTTACTAATACTGGACTTCTTAAAAAAAAAAACCTCAGTTTAGTTATTTATTTTAAAGAAGAAACATGACAGTGTCTTTCGAAATCCTCTTAATTTTAATACTACACATTAATTATAGTATTATTTTAAGACATTACTGGAAAAAAAATTTCACAGCCGCTGAAGCAACTCCTGAAATTATTAAATATGAAGGGGAAGGTGTCCTTGACTAGTGCACTGCGCGGTGTTGGTTTGATCGAATCTTTTGTCTTCTAATTAAATTGTTAAAAAAAAAAAAATGTAAAAATATTTGGTTATTAACCGGTCATTTTTTTTTATACACCCCATTAGATAAATTGTTATCTAGATTTGCCCAACTCTGTCATCTCTCCATGCAGTTATAATCTAACTTCAATCAATTATTTATAGATATATAACAACTAGCTGGGGTGCCCGGCTTCGCTCCGGTAGTTGTGTGGTAGCTTTAATACCAGAAAAACTTTAAAATTAAAGGAAATAGGGAACAAAATTAGCACCTTTTTGAAAATTCGGTTTTAACTTGCTATCAATATTCTGCAGACTTGAGATCTGCAGATTGAGCCCAAATAAGCAACCCTGTATAATTTACAGGGGGTTAAAAATGGTAAATGAACAATTAATTTTGCTGCAACTTTGTCGAGTTATGCATCGTTTTCGATGATTTCTGTGATTCTGAATCCTATAATCCCATTCCAAGAAGTCCGCAGATAATAAGTTATTAGATTATTGTTGAAAAATCTGGTATCTCAGTAAAAAAAATTATATTTCGAGTAAAACTTAAGCTCCGACTACTATGGTGGTCGTATTTGATTCCGAAGTATAGAAACTTCATGATCACGGTAACCCCCACGCCAGGTTTTATAGACATATACATCAGAAAAGTAAGAAGTAACTTTTTCATCAATATCCATTATAACCAATAGCAAAATGACTCTGGAAGATACATTTACAAACTCAACTGGAATTACTAATGATGATATTATGAACGAAATTAAGAAAAATATCAGTGAGACCAGAGATATTAAAGGCATAGTGGAAAATATAGTGGGAGTATTAGGAAAATTAAGCGAAGAAATGGAGTCAACAAAACAAAAATACAAGGAATTAGAAAATCAGGTGAAAATGCAAGCCCGAGAAATTATTATTTTAAAGAAACAGTTAAACAAAAACAATATTATTATTTATAATGTTCCTGAAACGAATGACAGAACAAATGAAGATATCCCGACAACTATAGAAAAAATATGTGAACAAGTAAATGTGTCATTAAAACCAGAACAAATAAATGACTGTTACAGATTAGGTAAAGGAAGTGGAATAAGACCAATAAAAGTATCGCTGACAACCAACAGGAAGAAACAAGAAATCATGAGCAATAAACACAAATTTAGAGAAATTAACACTCCAGTCGCACATGACAGAAGTAAGGAAGAAAGAGAAATCGGAAAGAGAATATACAATTGTATGACATCTCTAAGAGCAATAGATAGAGGGGTGAGGACATTCAAAGGTAGTATACAGTTTCAGGGAACAATATATACACTAGAAGAAGCTGAAGAAATAGTTTTGAATACGATAAGAAAACCGGTGTTGGAAAAAGAAGATCCTCCCAACCTCCCAGTAAACGTGAAAATTGTCAGCAGGTTAGAGCAGTATCGCTTTCGTCCCAGAAGTGACACACAATAAATTAACACTAGGTAATAATAAAGACTATTGTAATAAAGATAATGTAAGGTTAGAAGGTAAGGATAGTAGTATAAGATGCATTAATGCAAATGAGAATTGTCTAAGCGAGGATGTCAAAATTTTATCATATAATATTAATGGGCTAGTTAGGAAAAATATTTCTTTCTATAATTATGTAAATAATTTTGATATAATATTGCTTTTTGAGACACATACAGAGGAAAAAGATTTTAACAAATATGAACAATATTTTGATAATTTTAATATAAAATGGATTCCCGCAACCCGACTATCAAAATTTGGGCGAGCGAGAGGTGGGTGTTTATATGGTATCAGTATTAAGTTAGGGGATAAGTATAGGGCAAGCTTTCAACAACAAACTGGGTATGAGGTAATACGACTAGGAACCGGAACCGGAACTGTTTACATTGTACCTGTTTACCTCAACGATTGGGAAAAGGACTTCCTAGCCTTGGAAAAAATGATTATGACACACAGAAATTTAAAATTTGTGTTGTTAGGAGATTTCAACGGGAGAATAGCCGAGTTACAAGTTATTCCTAAACAGGCAATTAAAGGTAACACACTAATAATAAATCGCAACCGACGCTCAAAAGATAAAATTAAAGATAATAGGGGGAGTAAACTAATAGATTTTTTTAATATAGCAGATCTTATCATCCTAAATGGCAGAACTAAAAATGATATAAACGGTGAGTTTACATTTCTTAATAAAAACGGATCATCAACAATAGACTTATGCTGCGCATCTAGGGAAATTCTTGATTTAATAAAATCATTCAAAGTAGACATCCAAATCTATTCGGACCACATGCCCACCATAACATGCTGTAATCTGCAAATTAACAAAAATAACGATATCTTACAGCTTTTGCCCAAACTAAACTGGTCGCAACAAAATAAAAAATGTTACCAGCAGAAATTAGACAATAATTTGCTGTTTTATAATGATAAAAATAATACCGAAGAGGCCAGACTCAATGAATTAATAAGAATTTTAAATAAATCAAGTAATGCCAATAACAACAACAAACAAAGATATAAAAGAAAAGATAAATGGTTTGATGGTGAATGTAGAAAGGAGAGAAATAGGTCTTTCGATAAATTGAATGAATTCAGGAAAACTAGCAGCGACGAAGACAAAGTAGCCTATCTCAAACAAAATAAGAAATTAAAAGTATTATACGAGCAAAAAAGAAAGCAATACCATTACGAAATAGTAGAGAAATTTAAAAAAGTAAAGGACAATAAAGACTTTTGGGAACTCGTTAACAAAATTAAAAATAGAAAATTTATAGCAGGGACGAGAATTACTCCTAATGAATGGATAAAACATTATTCTCAAATGTACAATCAATCAGTAACAACAATAGCCGTACAATATGCCCAACCAATGTCACATAATATAATCCTGGACAAGGAATTCAATTTAACCGAATTAAAAATAGTACTTAAAAAAGCAAAAGTTAACAAAGCGCCTGGCATTGACCGTATCCCCTATGAATTTTATCAAAATGCCTCGGAAAATTACCTTAAATCACTATTAAAAATATTTAACAATATATTTGAAAACGGAAAGGTACCAGATATCATGAAACAAGCTATTATTTTTCCTATACATAAAAAAGGAGATATCAATAAACCAGAAAATTATAGAGGATTATCATTCATAAATACTATAGGGAAATTATTTACTGGACTAATTCAGCTGAGACTACAAGAATGGAACGATAAGTTTAACATAATAAAAGAATATCAAGCAGGATTTCGGAAAAATTATTCCACAGTCGATAATATATTCAATCTTATGAGTATTGTAAAATTAATATTAAGTAAAAAGAGAGGTAAGGTATATGCTTTCTTCATTGATTTTTCGGCGGCTTTCGATGGGGTGGACAGAGCTTCTTTGATATTTAAGCTTTATAATATGGGAATATCTAATAAAATAATTGAAATAATTAGGAGCTTATATGATAAGTCCGAGTCTGCTGTCTGGTGTAGGGAAGGAATAACCTCTTTTTTCGAAACCACGAAGGGGGTAAAACAGGGATGTAATTTAAGCCCCTATCTCTTCTCGTTCTATGTAAACGATATTGAAGAAGAATTAAGTGGAGGGATACTCATTAAAGACAGAAGAGTAAAGATATTAGCTTATGCGGACGACATGGCATTACTGGCACAAGATCCCAAAACATTACAAATCATGATTAATGACTTCACAAAATACTGCGAGAAATGGAATTTAAAAATTAATTTGGATAAATCGAAGGTGTTAATATTTAAAAATGGGGGAAAATTAAGCCGTATGGAAAGGTGGGTCATGAATAATAACGAAATAGAAATCGTAAACGATTACAAATATCTGGGCGTCATACTAAGCAGTAAACTGTCACTTCAAAAACATTTTGAATCAAAATCAGAGAAAGCGAAAGTGGCAATCAACGTAGTGTGGAAGGATCTCTTAGACAGCAATCAGATAACATACGCTTCAAAGTTACAAATTTTTAATTCTGTCATTAGATCAGTTGTTACATATGCTGCTCAGGTCTGGGGAAGCAAACAATATTACAAAATAGAACAAGTTATATACTACTTTATTAAAAAATTGTTCAATCTGCCCCGATATACGCCCAACTATATTATACATTTAGAAACAGAAATACAACCACTATTTTTATATACCCTTAAATTACACCACGACTATATAATTAAAGTACTAAATTCACCACACGAAAGACTGACCAATTTCTTGGCTAAACAAATAATAAAAAATAAAATATTTTGGTATGATGACCTGGTTAATGTTATTAAAGACTGCAACATGGATATAGAGATAAATTCAGATGACACCGGTATACTCAAACAACAATTAAGTAACATAAGAGACACAGTCAGAAAAAATATTCACAAGGGATTTGTAGAAAAAGCATGTGGGTCAACTAAATATTTACTTTATAAACAATTGCAAGGAGACTCATCAAATAATTATTTTTACATCAATAAGAATATATCCGAAATTAAATGGATTTTTAAAGCTAGAGGAGAACTTTTAAATTTAAATTATAAAGTATACAGCTCTGATAATGTCGAACTGTGTTCTCTGTGCAACCTAAATGAAGTTGAAAACACTTATCATTTCTTAGCAATATGCCCCATTTTATCAGAATTTAGAAAAATTTGTTTTAATAAAAATAAGCTGTCTAATGAGGAATTATTACAATACTTAAAGGGAAAAAATTGGGAAGCATTAATAAAATACTGTAAACTATCTTGGAGATACAGATATAATTTAACAAAAGAATTTAACTACTCCTGAACTGAATTGTTTAACTAAGTAACACTATATCAATAACTGATATTTATCACGTTAATGCTGTAAAGTAACAATGTTATTCTTAATATTTATGTAAGCAAATGTCAATGAAACTCAAATTATGTTTACTAAGGAAAATTGATTAAATTATTATTTATAAAGTTCAGTATAAATATTAATAGTATATATATATGTACATATGTATGTGTGGGTATAAATACATATATTTTATTTATTTTCTTTTGCTTAAATGTTGTTGTATTAATTTAGAGGTTTCGTTTTGTTTTCTCAATACTTTATTTTCAATAGTTATTTTATTTGTTTATTTATAATTATTTTTTATTTTAAGCATTATTAATATAAGAGTTTAAAATATTTCTGATGTAAAAACAGCGGCTAACTCCGAGCTGACGGCCATAAGTGCCAAGCTCCCATAATGTTTGTTTTTATTTTAAATTTGTAAATGGTTGTATTTTTATTTTAAATAAACATTATTATTATTATTATTATTATTATTATTATTATAGAAACTTCATAGAATTTTTTTTTAAGACCTTGCTTCCATTTCAACCTCCCTAAAATATCCCCCCGTATTCGTTCTGCATACCCCGAATCTTACTACTGTTACAAAGTGAAAACCAAAATTTCTTGGAGGCACAATTTTTTCTTCATATTTCTTTTTATCTTGAACTATGAGGGATGATAAAATCTTGAATGCTGTTATTGGAGTTAGTCGTTTTGTCAACTGGAATGATCATCATACATAGTAATCAAACCAACTTCTTTTTCATAAATACAATAAGAACACTTCAAAGTTTTTATTTTCGATTTATATTCAATTCATCTCTTTTTTTATGTCTGATTTTATTCGCTCACGGTACTACTAAGAAATGTTCACTCATATTGTGTACTCATAAATTTACTTAAGTATATATTATATATAGATTGAATGTAATGTGCCTATCATATATTAGCCTTCTTATGAGAAAACTAATTCTTTAAGGAATCCAGTTGGTTTTCTAATTGATTGCAGAGATGTAAAATCATTATTTTATTTTGAAAGCAAAGGAGAAACCAATTATTTTCGCTTAATTTTTTAGTAATTTAAAATGAACAGCTGAACAAATATATAACCTCTACTATTTGAACTGGATGAATGAACAATAAACGTTGAGTGAAACGAACCCTAGCGCTTCCTGGTAGCCTGGACCTCGAACTAAATTTTTCATTCATAAACTCGTATCTCAATCTCAGAGACGCTAATTAAATGGTGCGAGAGGCATAAAATTCCAGTCTTTTTCTCTTCAATTTTACACTCTTAAGAGAAAAACGGAAACCTTCTTTTCCGTTAGGAGTCATATGGCTAAACGACGACATAACTTCCTTAATCCTACGTGGAGTCGTTTTTGAGCCTTTTCGGCACGCACATTGTACACTTTGCTTTATAATATATATTGATTATTAATAGACAGTAACAGTTGAAGTAGTACTCATTCAGTTAATACGATTGGGATGCATTATGGTTATTGTAGGTATAAAATTGTAAGTGTGAGGCTATTTTCATTAATCCAAGAAAACCTAGGAGAATCCCCAAATCAAGCTGTTTAATGTATACCACTTTTTTGTCAAAATCATTATAAATTCTCTATACATTTTAACAAATTATATAGGGGTGAGTGGATTGTTTGTATAATTTAGTTAAATAATTTATTTTTGAAGAGAAAAGATTTGGCTCCACCGGGAATCGAACCCGGGTCTTCCGCGTGACATGCGCAGTATGCTAACCATTGCACCATGGATTCGCTTCCAAACGGTGCCAAATCCTTCCTCTTCACTGACACCTCTCCCAGGATCTCGCAAGTTTTGCAAGTATTTACGAGAGATGGACAATTTTTGTCCAATTTTGGGCATCTCTTGAGGATTGTCCATACCCGCCTTGAAATATTCGTAATACAATACATATTGAATATTGTTTTATTAATTATTTACTATAGTTTATAGTATGTATTGAAAGGCTATTGTGCTGCTCTTAGTGTTGGAGGGTGAATATTAATCCCTGATTAGTATTGTTGTAATGAATATTGTTATTTTGAGTTTCTGTATCGTTAAAAGTTCATACGTTTTGTAATCTTGTTAATAATTTTATTGTTTTACATTACAACGTCACCTTCCTCCTAATAAATAGAAATATAATGTTAGAGCTTATTTATATGTATTAGGAGTATAATTAATATAAATGTACTAACATGAATAAAATATGAAACAAAGTATTATCATTCCTCAACCGCATGCTATTCCTCAACGGTATACAGATAGTCGATAACTAAGCCAATCTGTTTATATTCTCCGGTTCTCATCACCCGACTTCCTCCCTGAAAGGATTATTTGGCAAGCGATGAACCTCGCTGGGTATTGGCGAATCCTCAACCGTCGTATCCGTGGCACGCCCTACAACGTAAGCGATTAGGAAGGCACAACTTGACCATCTAAGTACGTGCTCGATTTGCTGATTCCCGAAAGACTCATTCAATTAAAGCCAAAGAGTCGTTCAACGGTATAAGGATGAATGGCAGGCATGATGTTCGGCATTCTAAACCCTCAACTGGCCCCAACATTGTTGCTCTTTGGTTGGTTTTTAATGCTGTTTAGATGCTTATTTTTCTAAAACTGTAAGGATTCTATTTGGGAGGGATTTAAAAAGTTTTTAATATATCTTCGCCCATATTTTTAATGATAATATTAATATTTATTTGCAAAATTTTCACAGATGCCATTTGGCATATATTGTAAATGTGATCTCCATTTGTTAACCTCTAGAGGATTGACTTGAATACTTGATTGGAGAAACCTCTCAGTGAAGGCATGGCAGCTCTACAGTAACAAGTCCCTGCTCCAGAGGCGTTTCAGTCTCCTTGTTCGGTTCTGTGGCAGTGTGTCTGTCAGTAATGTTTGTAACAGGGGGTTGTTTTTGTCCAGCAAGAGAGTTATGGAAAGTTTTGTAATGTTTCTTAATTATGTCAGTTACGAACGGTATGTTTAGTTCTTTGTGTAATGATTTGTTGGTAACGTAGTACGGGTAGTGCGAGATATAACGGAGAAATTTAGATTGAAAAATTTGGATGGTCTAAAGGTGTAAAGTTTTGCATGATCCCCATACTTGAGTGGCGTACATCCATATTGGTATAAGTAACATATTATACAGGGTGTCCAAAAAGAGTATTTGGGGTTTATAGAATATCAAGTAGGATGTTTACGTTTTATTTAAACACAATGAACTGGAAATTTATTCAGAAGAGACAATATTGTCTAGGTGTCCACCATAACGCTGGCACTCCTCGAATCTCAAACGCAGATTTCTAAAAACGCGTTGACACATTGTTCCAGAGATTGCCGTCATTTCTGTTCTGATATTTTGCTTCATTTGCGTTAGATTCGTCGATTTCTTTTCGTATGCTATACTTTCCAGGTATTCCCACAGAAAGAAGTCAAGAGGGCTGAGATCGGGACTCCTAGGAGGAAATCACTTTGTTTTGGAATAATTCGTTTACCATAACAATTGATAAGTCTGACGTATGGCATGTGGCCCCGTCTTGCTGAAACCATGTTCTAGAGTTATATCCTTTGAACTCTTGAAGCTCTTGGGCCAAAAAACCTCTTATCATTTCACAATATGCTCACTATATACCGTACTATTTACACTATTTACTGCGTTTGAGATTCGAGGAGTGCCAGCAGCCTTATGGTGGACACCTAGACAATAGTGTTTTTTCTAGATAAATTTTCAGTTCATTGTATTTTAATAAAACGTAAACATCCTACTTAATATTCTATATTTAAGATTTTATTCAACTTTCAAACCCCGAATACTCTTTTTGGACACCCTGTATGTTATAATTTAGTTGGTAAGTGATAGTTTGTTTTTATTATGTAACATTCGTTTTAATAGTACGAGTCGGTGATTTAATCTCTTCTTTAATGTTTTGACATGGCATTTCCAGGTCATTCGTCTGTCCATTGTTAATCACAAGTATTTTGTTCCTGTTTGGTTTTGTAATGGAATGTTATATAGAGTAAGTGGAGGGCAGTCTGATCGTCTTAGCGTAATGTAACCTGATTTGATTTAGGAATGTTAATTTTTATAGGCCATTTATTAAGCCAATTTTGCAATAATTTTTAAATGATTCTGCACGTTGTAGGAGGCAGTTGCCGGGTCAGATTAAGATGAGAGTATAAAGTGTCGTCTGCGTAAGTAGCGAGTTCTTCGCCCATATTAAACCACGAAGTTGAAAGCTTAGTTATAAGTTCGTGGAAAGAAGTTGCGATGTCTCTTGTTTAATTGAATTAATAGGGTTAGTAAAAAGGTCCGTGGATCTTAATTATCTAAATAATTGGGACAAGCAAAAATAAACAAAATTACGCAGTGGAAGTAAATTATAATTGGTAATAATATATACATATAAACAGACAATGAATATAAATAATATATATAGGCCTTATTTACAAGGAGTGGGCTTTGGCCGGAGTCAGGGAAACGATATGTCTACCTGGCAGCAGATTCTAGACTAAGGCTGATACCTTTTGGAGTGGGGCCTTCTCAGATTTAGGGCGATATGAAGGGCTTAGGGTACAAAGTTTGGCCCTATGTTATTACTTAACATATTTATATAGCTATCATACTCATTTATCCACCTAATTTAATTAATTATAATCACTCTCATTTAGTAAACAAGTTTTAGGAAGAGACTATTTAATTATAGATATAGAATGCAAGGCCTCAAAGTCTCGTATTATTTCAATAATGCACTTAATCATGCAGATTACATGCCAAATTTCTCTTTCTGTCTGTCTTTAGAGTCTGTTTCTAGCTTGCTTGTGAAACTGTGGTAGCCCTGAAGATGCCTGAATAGGCGAAAATTTGGCATGTAATCTGCATGATTAAGTGAATTATTGAAATAATACGAGACTTTGAGGCCTTGCATTCTATATCACTCTCATTAATATCCACATACACAATATTTATATACTAGCTCTCATACAATATAATGTAATAACAATTAATATACATCATAATATAAGTTACAAATAATTATGTGTGGTTCACGTCACAAAGTGAATCATCTTCCTGCAGCGAACAGTTCTTGATGTTGAGATCTGGAGATGCAAAAATCGGATCGTATCATTGGATTCAGCGCCCGAAACATAGTTAAAATCAGTTTTAAGATTGTAGGCACCAAACAATTTTTTTTTCTGTAGGGCTGTGTAATGAAGCAATCTTCAATTAGCTGGTAGAAGCTTCACCGGAGCCGATTTTCACTGCCCATTGAAGAAATCACTACAGAGCATTCAATTAACGGCTAGCATTGTTTCAGAACGGCTTCTTCCTTTTGTTTAGATCTTTAGTTATTTCTTATTCATGGTCTGTTTTGTTTTGCCACGGCACTCTTCCACTCTCTTTTTTTCCTTGACGACTTCATCAGTAAAAGTTATTATGCCCGGCAAAACATTATAATTTTTATACTTCAAAAAGTTATTATTTCATAGGGTAAACCATACAGTTATTGACACTCAGTACAGTTATTGATACACCAACCTTAACCTAAAGAAATAAGTAGACAAGTCCTAATTTTATTTCAAGATATACATGAATCTAATGTTTGAAGAGTCCTCTAAGTGATCAATGAAGTAAGACTTTAACAAACTAACCATAGGGAAGATTTCACAATTAAATCCACAGGGTGCCAATAACTAGTTTTTGCACTTTTAAGAATAAATATTGTCATATGTTAAAACCATTGAACTTTTGACCCAAAAAAACCACTTGACTCTTTATGAGGATAGATAAAGAGGAGCTACATGAAGTTGAATTTGATCCCTTCATAAAAAGTATTTCTTTTTAATTTCACCACAGAAATGTAGTCTTAAGGGTGTCAATAACTGTTCGGTTTACCCTACTTATTTATTATTGAATCTCTCCGAAAAATAATGGGGTCACTTATAGTGTTGTGGTTAGCATAGCCGACTAATAACACCAAGGTTTTCGCCCTATTTAGTAATAAGAAGTATAAAGAATAAAGAACTATTTATAACTAAAAATTAATTGTACAATATTTTATTACGAGCGAATGAAATAGTCAATATTAACATTGAAATCAATAAAGATCACGCAAACAAATTAATATTGACTGATCGACATGGGCGCAGATCCAGGAGCGAGCGCACACGGTCCATGTCCCCCCCCCCCCTAAATATTTTGGCATTTCAATTATTTTTTACTTTTAAACGAATAATGGAATTATATCGCAGTCTTTCTTGATACATCGGGAACCTCGTTAATCCGTTCATGCGCGTTCAAGGTGATCGTACCTAGCCTGTGGCCTACACCGACCACCCCCGCACATGAAGGCGAGAAGAGAGAGGAAGGGGACAGCACCTGCTAACCAGCCTGACCCCAACAAACACTCATGACCTATACAGGTCGGCGCTTGGTGGTCTCAGTAACCACGACCACCACGACGATACCAGGCACCCCTAGGGGTCCTGGCACCACCCAACGATGACGCCCGGGAGAGCGCCATCCCCGTGGTACCATTTGGCATCACCGCCTTAACTCCCGAATGGATAGCGGGCCGGACAATCTGTCCTACGGATTCTCCTACTTAGGGCATGATGGCGGGGGCTTACCACCATGGCCTAAGGAGGACTGGTCCCGTGCCAGCGCCTCTGTCTTTCGCGAGTTGTAAACAACTCCCCAGGGGGCACCACAAGGAGGTGACAGTAGGCGTTGCAGGGGATCGGGCAAGCGGGGAACAACAGACAGTGAGTGGGGCACTATAGCCTGATGTTCCCACGTGAGGGGAGGAAGACTCCCGCACCCGTCTTCCGCCTCAGCCCCCCTTTACCCCTGCCATTTGTCCCCCAGTCTTTCTTGATACAAGGTAATATTCTAATAGGGGTCCCCTGCGGTGCAGTGGTTAGCATTGCTACCTGCAATACTAAAAGGTCGCGGGTACCCGTCCCGCCGTGGGGGAGTAAAATTTTTTTTAAGGGACTAAAAATTTCTTGCCTTTGCCATCCTTTGGATAGGAAGTAAAATGGAGGTTCCGAGCCTGTACGATGTCAGGTACTCGTTAAAGATCCCTATCGCTGGGCGAAATTGAGGACTCCCACTATAGCATCTTCTGATTAGCCTTACTAACATAAAACAAACAGTATTCTCATACTAAATTGGTGTGATCGTAGTTATTCAGAGGCAAAATGGTTGTTTAAGCTTAGGGACAAACTTTTGCATTTGAACTTCAGGCCATAGTTAGAGAGAGATCGAGATGCTGAAACTTGCTCACTCTGTAATTCTAACTGCCGAGAAGACACTTATCACCTTCTAGGGGGATGTAGCATATTATCCGAATTGAGGCTTATTTATTTTATGAAGCCATCCCTCTTGAGGGAAGACATTATTTTCTACCTAACTGGTCAACAAGACCCCCTTTATTACGCTATGCTTGGAAATCAAGGTACACTGGTTAGCTGATATATAAACTGTTTTCATTTTCTTGGTATTTATTTTTATTTTTTATTTAATTTAATTGTATTTTTTACTTTACTTCCTGAACTCAGTAAAATATGACTTCCTTAAATTGTAAAATATTACTTCGACGATATGAAGTAGTACGACGATATTAGTAGTAACGAATATGCATAAGTTTTTAGTTGCAGATTCGTTACTTTAGCATGGTGTCTGTAAAATATTATTTCTTTACAATGTAAAAAAATGGCAATTAACTCTGACAGACGGCTTTTGACATTGTCATTAATATTTTTCAACTTTTAATTGTATTATGTATTAATGTGTAAATAAATATTATTCATTCATTCATAAGCATAAACAAATATTTATATTGTTTTACTTTTACTAAATCGTCTTAATATTTTCAGCAGGTAAGTTCCGCAGACAGAACGACAGACAGACGAGACATTAGATGTTATCTCCCTGCCTCATCAGTAGCCTCTTCTTTATATTCTGAATTAAAATTCAACTCATACGAGACCGAAAGATTTTTTTCTATTATTCTTTGTTGTTGTAGGTTTTTTTTCCCCCGCTTTCAGGAACGCAGCTTTCTGTATCCCCTAACGAGCCGAAATTTTACATACCTAGTTTTTGGCATCCTCCTAAGTTAAAAAAAAAAAAAAAAAATTAAAAATAAATAAACATTTGAATTTAGCTTCAGTAAAGAACGTTATCGATTCCGTGATCGAAGATTCATCCATTAAATAAGAAATTTGGTAAATCGTTTTTTGTTTTTGTTATATAGTAAAACAATTGGATCAGGATAAATAATAACCAAAGCCAAAATTCATTTTATTATGTAAGAAATGGTGCAAACGAAATGCATTTTAATAGCAAAGATTTGGTAATTTTTTTTTTCTGTTCATTAATACAAGTATCGTTACAAATACTGCAATATAATGGGGGGGGGTCCCCTGTGGTGTAGTGCTTAGCATAGAAATCTACAATACTAATGGCATAAAAATCATTGTATATGCCGTTCCTCCGATAGGACGTAAAATGGAGGTCCCGAGCCTGTACGATGTCAGGTACTCGTTAAAGATCCCTATCCTAATTATACCTGGATAGGCAAAATTGAGGACTCCCTCTGTAGCATCGTCTGAATAGCCTTAGTGGCATTAAGTGACGTTAAAACAAACAAACAAACTGCAATAAATTTTTACAATTACCATATCGTAGTTGCCGCGGTGAAACCTCTTAAATAACAAACGCATGATTTTACAGAAGAAGCAAATAACTGATTTCAAAATAATTTAACACTAATTTTTTCCTAGAAAAGATTGGGCAATTCAATGTATACCAACACAACAAAATCTTTGTTTTAAATTCTTACCACGAAATTTAACAATCAAAGCAACAAACAAAAAAAAAATGTTATTTCTAATGGTACCTTTTGCAGTAAACTCTTATAAATAGAAGGATTCATTTAGGATATTTCGTGTTACGATTTTTTTAACAAATGAGTGCTTTTTACTAGCATATGGGCGGTAAAATATTCTTTCCAATGATATCAAAATAACATTTTTTGGATTTCTTCACACATAGGTTTCACCGCGGCACCGACGATATGTACTTAAATTTTGATGTATTTTTCAAGGCGTGCTAATGTTTGGCAATAAATCACACACTTAAAAAATACTTTCTTCTTGATGTCTTTCCCATTGTTTGTATATTACTTATTTATATCGTATATTGCTTATTTTTCTGCGCCGAGAATGGGGTGAAAGCTCTGGTGCAAAGGACTACCCTACACTATAACGAAAACTGTGCAATTTAAAAAACCTCCTTCAGTTTTGAATAGCCATGAAAATTAACAAAAGGAGTTTTTAAGTTTCACTGACAAATTTTAAAAAGTGGAAAGGCAAGTTTTCTTATGCCACTTCTCATTTATTCCTATAGATCCTTTAATTGGTTATGACACCCGTTACATAGGTAGCAGACAGGGATGCCACGCCAGATGCCAGATAACGTCGCCAGGCCATATTCCACTGCCCACTCAACAAACATCATGTTCCCGCTCGCTCAATGACAAATCGCCCCACGATCACTATCTCACTAAACTGCTCTCACTAATTACTGTACACGGGCGATGAGGATGTATCGATAGTGTTTTGTCTGTTTGCCTTGATGGATCTGTTCGGGTCGTGTCTACACTAAATAGGTTAGTGGCGAGAGAGACTGGTGATTATTAATTGAAACTTTTGGGATGATTTATACTGCTTTGGGAGGAGTAACTAAACATTTTTGACACGTTTCTACATCTGTTCATTTATGAAAAAAAAACATACAAGACTAAAGTGTCCAGAAAATTCGGCACTTGTTCTGCTATGTAACTTCTGGACATATAATGGCTAATATAATTGGTTCTGGACTATGGCAGTTTTGTATATGCCCTATCTCAAATGAAAAGGACTCGTTTGGAGGTTTGTTTACTAATTAAGAGCGAGTATAGCAAGGCCTTTTTACTTAAAAGTATGCGATGGGAGGTCCTTTAATTACGGTCTCATAACCTGTGAAAATAGGCCACACCCAAAAGAAAAATGTTTTTCCGAAAATTTCCGATAGGGGAGAGCAGGTTTGGTTAGCATAGGGGGTAGGTTGGCCAGTGGCTTATAGTTTCCGTCACACCTGTTGTGAAGGCCCCAACATTGTACCACCTCGTGAGTCTTGTCCTGAGTTTTCAATCTGATGCTAACAGTGTAGAGACGAGAGTGCTTCATTGATTGATGTTACAACAGGTAAATAAATTTTAATATTTTCAGTAAATTTGATTAAAGCCATGGCAAAACGATCGTTAGACTCCAATTCTGTTCACATAGCCCCAAACTCCTTTGAAAAACCTAACCATTCGAATAACCAGTTTCTTGTTTGATTGTTCTCCCCTGTCCTGGCAGCCATCTTTAATATGATCTCTCCTGTGTGGTTAGTTGGCTATCTTCAAATGTGGTTTGTTGACGCAGTAGCAATTCACAAAAGCAAGGTAAACATAAACAAAGTTGAAACTACCAAATGTCTTTAGTTCCAGCGAGGAGGATGGGAGCGATATTTCCTATGCAGAAAGTGACGACAGTCTAAACTTCTATCTTCTTCTATTGTCATTCTATTTTCCCTTAAAAGCTGTTAAAAACCGATTCAAAATTATTATACCATTACAGTGCAGCTTTTAATAACAATGATATATGTCGGGCAGTACTTGAATGAGATGGCTTAACAACCCCACCTTCTAGGCCAAACTGCCCCACCTTGGGGGTTAATTGGCATACTCTGGATTGACGAATTCTTCAATTATATTAGGTGTTGAAAAAAATACTTGAAGTACTCTAATACTTAGAGTTTACAGTGGTATCAGCCTTATTGGGATTGTATTAGCTGGAACAACTCAACAAACAAAAAGTGAAAAATGTTGCCGACTCTCCCCTACGCTAAATAATGCCCATATTGCACCATTGTCAGAATATAAGAAAAACTAGAGGTTCTTCATTTTATTTAATATTTTGATATACCAGTATTTCGAAAAAAATTAGCAGAGGAGCTGTGCTATAGTAATTTCCTTCAATTTTCAATATTTACAAATGTTTATGTTTGTTGGTTGGTTTTTGTTAAACGCGTAAAACCGCAGTTCAGTCATAAACGCCTGATTTATATTTGTTGATGAATGATAAAAAAAACATCCATTGCTGATAATGCATATAAAGTAAAAAAAAAACAAAAAAAAACGACGAATTAGTACAGAGTTTAAGTATGTAATTAAAGTATGTATGAAAATATAATAAACATAAGCCCTATTTGTTTTTTAAAAATATTTATTACTTATTATAAATTCTTGAATAATTTTAACAAATCAATGAATCCATTCTGAAGTATTTATTTCAAACATTTCTTTCAAATTATTGGCACTTTTCCCGATTTCAGCACTTAACGGCTTTTAGCATGACAGCGAGGCATTTGAAAAAAAAAATTTTAATGGTTTACGTTAATGGTAACGGGTCTCAAAGTTGGTATTTTTAGATTTTGGATTCGCAGGAACTAATGTTTGACAAGCACATTAGTTACTCTTTGATATTTCTATTGTTTATGTTGGTACCTATTTTTAAAACCATAGCTATATATATCATTAATTAAGGAATGTTCTTTTTGATATCAAGGAAGTTGGTCAGGATTCGAGATGGATGCAAGGGTGGATGGTTACATGTGGGTTCTGATGGATCGGGAGTTTACCATGAAATGAATTGTGCAAGGATTTAGCTAAATCCTCCAGTATTTTGTCCAGTTAGTGCTGTATTTGATGGAAGCGTCGAGCGGTTCCTTGTAGGTTCTTGTTTGACGATTTCTACTTAGTCCTCCTCAGTTTGAGGGTGAAAGAAATAACTAAGGAGCGGATCTGTTAAATAGGGAAAAGTGGGGAATTTAAGAATAATAAGGAAGGAGAGGAGGCCTCAGGTTTACGAAGAAGGGTAAAGACAATTTGATAGGATTGATTTTGATCTTCCATTTTTGAAACCACTTCATTAGGTTCGCAATACGAGGTTTTGGGATTTATTAGATGGATCATTATTAACTAATAGCCCACAAGTGCCCATAAACATGCGTAGTAACAACAATTTTAGAATGGGTTGGGATATTAGCTGTATAAACTGTGTGGAGGATCGGACCTAGGACATTACCTTGAGGAACACCAGCTGAATGGGGGAAGAGTATGTATTATTGTGATTTACCTTGTTTGTGATAATTTGTCAGTTTGGTAACAAGAAAGTATGTGGGCTCTAGGAATTTACGGAGTTTGTAACGTAGTTCCGATGCCAGAATCGATTAAATGCTAGATCGATATCGTGAAAGACTCCATTGCAGTACAATGCGTGCTCCCACGTAATAAAAGAAAAAAGTGTTTTAAATAAATAAAAATAAGACCAATATTCACCAAAAACAACACATGTTTCGGCTTCTAGAACCATTTTCCAGCCTGTAAGCAGTTTTAGATAAATTATTAATTTACAAATTTACAAATATTAAATAAATGTTTTTCTTTCGTAACATTGTTGTTTGTTTGTCCATTTATGCTACTAAGGCAAATCGGACTTTGTTACAGTGGGAGTTCTAAATTTTGCTTATCCAGGCATAATTATGATAGGGATCTTTAACAAGTACCTGACATCGTACAGGCTCGGGACCTCCATTTTACGTCCTATCCCAGGGACGGCATATCTAAGGATTTTTTACTCCCATTAAAAAATCCTAGGGCCACCGCGGGACGCGAACCCGTGACCTTTAGTATTGTAGGTTGCTATGCTGACCACTACACCACGGGTGACCCTCTGTCATAACATTTTGCCATTTGATATTATGTACCTACCTACAAATGTACCTTATATGAATATTGGCCTTGTTTTTTTATTTTATCATTTTAATCACCAAACTTGAAAAAAATGATTAGAAAATAAAAAGTGTATTATTTTTCTTCCGATAGGTTAAATGATGGTCAGCATTTTCAGTTACAATGATATTTATTATGGCAAGCCAACGTTTCGATCCAACCAAAAATTATTTAATAAAACGTATTTATCAACATAAATACAGTATTTCCACGCGTAATTCGTCTACATCTAAATTAGCAGAACATGCCATTGCCCACAACCATTCCTTCGCCTTTGAGAACCCCTCCATATTAGCAACTGTATCTAACCACGACAAACGTCTCCTCTCAGAATCCATTTTCATCCATCTAGAAACTAATAACCCGGTAAATCACAAAACAGATAAAGAGATAATTTCATCCACTTATTCTAACATCTTCCGCATCCTCAAATCCTAGGTTTGATTTCATAGGTACCTGCAATTATCTCTGTACCTCTTGTACTATTATTATTTTTTGTATTGTATGCTTCTTTCTTTCCATTTCTGTATATTTTCAAATTTGTATGCATTGTTACATTATGTATTATCTCATTTTTATGTTATTATTCAGTCCAGACACAACTATTTGTATACAGTACCATATATTTTGTTAGTTTTTAAATATTTTGTTCACTCAGTTGTCATGTGCCTTCACTTCAAAAGCGTTGGATTTCCCCGCCATAAACCTTTGAAGTCGACAAACTAACCCCCTACCACTACCTCTCACCTTATTTTTACCTTTAGTCTTAGTTCCACCTGGACTCAGTAGGAAAATATCAGATTCTATTTTATCTTGTTAACCAGCCTCTTATTTTAATATTTATGTATACCATCTTTTATATTATTATCAGTTCTGTAATGTATCCATTTATTGTCACCCTCTAGCATAGATACTCATATATTTGTTTTCTTTTAGCCCTGATGAAGATCCACAAGTTGGATCGAAACGTTGGCTTACCATAATAAATATCATTGTAACTGAAAATCCTGACCATCATTTATCCTATCGTAATTGAAGAACAGTTGACCATCTCTCATCTCTATTTTTCTTCCATTTCAACTTACTTCAGTTTTGATAAAAATATACAACAACGTATGTCTTAGTTCAATGTATATTTGGGGCCGGTTGCAACCAGTTTGTATATGGCATTGTATGTGGTTTGAAAACTGTGAAGTACCCTAGCTATTACTTAAAATTACATAAACGGATTATTTAATATTTCTCTTTCAATTTGGACTAGTCTATTAGGGCTTGAGAATGTTTTAAGAATTACTTATCGGATACAGAGTTAATTGTCTGTATACATCGGTTTCAAACACCACACGCTTACTTCGATGGTAATCCGGGATGTTGGACCGTTTAATTTATACAATAGAGACGCCTAAGGAAAGGGGAATAGGCCCAAATGTTTTCCGTATCAACATACAGTGACAGCGTCCCCCTAACAAACCGTTAGTTCACCAAAAGCCACACTTGGATCCGAGACGATAAATAAACTTCTCGGCTTGTTTTAATTTTATTTTATTGAGTACTTTAACCCCGAAAATTGTTCTAGGAATAGCCTAGGCTAGTTGCAGAGCAAGCACTATTAGAATTCTATGATCAGCTAGCTGGCGGTTCTATAATTGTAAACTTAAACTTTCCATTAGAAAATAAATTAAAAACAATAATCATACTATCCAAGGGCCTTGGGCATTAGAAAAGGATTAATTTTTCGGATCGAAGTTGGGAACCAAACTGCTAGGGGCGATTACAATATGAAATATACAGTAAGGGAAAGTATTGGGAGCGTGAAAAATGTCGACTTCCGCTTTTCACACGGAAATACACGTTTTGGGGTCCCCTGAGTCCAAATAACCAAGTCCCGCGAAATGGTCTATGTGTGTGTGTGTGTGTGTGAACAGACTAGCTCAAAAACCATATACCGTATGAACCTGAAATTGGGAATTTGGTGTAAGTATTGGGAGCGTGAAAAATGTCGACTTCCGCTTTTCACACGGAAATACACGTTTTGGGGTCCCCTGAGTCCAAATAACCAAGTCCCGCGAAATGGTCTATGTGTGTGTGTGTGTGTGTGTGTGTGTGTGAACAGACTAGCTCAAAAACCATATACCGTATGAACCTGAAATTGGGAATTTGGTGTAAGTATTGGGAGCGTGAAAAATGTCGACTTCCGCTTTTCACACGGAAATACACGTTTTGGGGTCCCCTGAGTCCAATTAACCAAGTCCCGCGATGTAAAAATTTCATGAAAATGGGTCAAACGAAGGGGGTACTTTACTTGATATTTTTTTATGTTTTTTTTCGATTTTCTCAAAAACGGCTCTAACGATTTTGATGAAACTGGGTATTTAATGTATTTATATGCCCGAGATATGACAGCTAACATTTAATAAAGTATCGTTTAATGTACTTTAGAGAGCAAATAGAATCAAAAATAAGTAAATGAATGACGAAAAGTTTGCGTTTTCGAGGAATGGCATTTATCAAAACTTGTCAATTTCTAATTTAAGTAAATTGGTAAGTGAAAGTTGTGTGTTGCGCACATTTTTTTTTTACTTTCATTATTTCAATTTAGTCAGTCAATTAAACACGTTAATCTAAAATGTATTTACCAAGTTGTTGTATAACGTTTGCCATCTTGAAACCAAATTTTGAATGCCTATTCTGAAAAAGTCCTTTGGTTGTGAACTAAAAAAAGCTAACACCTCGTTTTTCACCTCATCGACTGAATTCATGTTCAGTTAGGTTTATTATCACGCCAAAAGTCAGCTTTGTCGTACATGCCCTTATACCCAAAACTTACCCTAAAAAACGGTGTTTTGAGAATTTAAAGCTGTTGTTTTCAATAGCACTTTTCAAGTTGGACTGCAATATGTTCAAATAATGAAGAGAACACGAAATATAGAACAGACTTTAAGGAAAACAATTGTGTTTGAATTATATTGAAGTTTTCTGTGAGAGCTTAAAAACTCGGCCTGAAAGGTGAAACAAAAATGGCTGCTATTTTGAAACGGTTGATCCTAAAATTTGTTTAAAAAATTGATTTGAACTACTGATTCCAGAGGTAATTGGTGGTAAAATTATAATTTTTTTCTAAAATGATCGAGCAACCACTTTTGACCACTTGATACGGAATGACCCTTATGGGATGGCCTAATACTATAATTTTTTTTATAAATAAATTTATTTTGTTAATATTCCAAAGTTAATAAATTTCAGGTCACTTGATTCACGGTTCTTTAATTTATCGTTCCTCTATTCCTCTGACTTCTCTTATTTCATTAAATAAGTGCAAGTAAACTAGAAATTTGCATTTACAACTTCTTATTGTCTCGAACACTTACCGGTTTATTTTAGAACGAGAACGTGGTGTAATAACTCAGAGTTATTTGCATAATTGGGAGTTGCTGCGACGCTTTGGCGGTGCCAATAAAACCAGCGCTCTTTGATACGCTACCCTTCCTATGAGTTGAAGAGTGGGGAAGGGTATTATCTCAAAAGTCTTTTATTTAAAAGTCTCTTAAGCCAAGGGCTTTTAAATATAATACTCTCCTCAAGTTTTAAGAGATTAATATTATATGCTCAAAGAGGCAATAAGTGATACCTTGTGGTATTACCTACCAAATGGTTTGCCATTCCTTTAAACCAAATTTACTGAAAATATTTAAATTTACTTACATGTTTTAAAATCAATCAATGAAGCACACTCTTATCTACACTGTTAGCATCGGATTGAAAGCTTAGGACAAGACTCCAGAGGTCGAGCAGGTCACATGGTACAATGGTGGGGCCTTCACAATAGGTGTGACGGAAACTATAAGCTAATGGCCAACCTGCCCCCTACGCCAACCAACCCCGCTCTCCCCTACATATTCGTCACTGTTCGAGAATCTTCTACATTTGTCGGGAACCTTCCAGACAGGCTTTCTTCAGACTGAATATAAGGCGCGATGAACAGCAGAGATAGTCTTGTTCTGAAGCTCAAATCATATGGTTACATTTGTGTTAGTGTATCGTTACAAATTGATACTTTTCGTAACAGTGTTAATTATTTGTGTTTTCATTGCTTGTGTGGGATTGTAAATTATTATTTCCGTTTGATGAAAATTGTTTAACCCACATAAGTGTTACAATATGATCAAAAAGAGTTGGAACAGTTACAGTACCAGTCAAAAGTTTAGACTCACCATTAGATTTTGTAAAAAAAATAAATAACAACATTTTATTTTTGAACAACATAACAACTATAATTTTATTTTTAATTTATTTATAACTAACTGTATATCCCCGTTTTACCCAGGGAATTTGGAAAACATTGAGAAAAGCCGTGGGTCAAGAAAAGTTCGTTAGGACAGAAATGAGATTTTTTCGACTCTAACGGTTGATTTCGTAAAAATCTAAGATAAAGCGAGATCATGACGATTTTTATAACAATAAAGAATTTACCCAGAGATTGGCTGAAGTTATGCAATTTTAATGTGGACAGGTGTTCGCACCTGGTATGAAAGAACCACTAAGCGCAATTTGGAGAATTTATAGCAAACGGTATGGAATTCTATAAAGAACGAACATAAAAACAAACTAATAGAATTTCATCTTTATTTATATAAGTAGATTGTATTCGAAAAAATCATATAATTTTTGAAATGTTATCTCTTTAGTTACAATTATTTTTTTTAAACTTGAAGATTGTGAATTAAATACAAGTGAGTCTAAACTTTTGACTTGTACTGTACATACTGTTCTAGTACATATTCGTGACTGCTCGAAAATCTTCCACGCTTGTCGGGAACCTTCTAGACTGTTCTAATTCAGACTACATATAAGGAGAGATGGACGGGAGAGTTTGCCTTGCTCTGAAGCTCGATTCATTTAGTTATTTTTGTGTTACTGTATCGATACAAGTTTATACTTTTTGTAAGCTTGTTAATTATTTCAGTTTTTATTGCGTACTAAACATTGTAAATTATTTTCGTTTAATAAAAATTATTTAAACCCACATAAGTGTTACAATATATATCCGTTTCCGTTCGGAACGTTTGAGGAAATACGACTGTCAGATGTTGGCTTTCACAAACATATCAATGTCACTCCATTCTTTATATATAAACTCTTGGAATATATTCTGAAAATATTCCAGAAACCTTACAAGTTGAAACAGTCTCGCTCTAATCCTTACATTAAAAATATAACATTCTTTGTTTTTATTTTATTTTTTATTTTGTAACGTTGATTTCTTAGTCTTTGAGCAAACGATTTGCTGCCCTGAAAACCTACGAAAATAGTTTCACCTCGCTTAGCTGATTATAGATAGTAATAATTTATAATAAATATTAGGTGAAAAACGTAAATAAAAAGGTTGCGTTAGTTATTTGAGTTTAAATTTTTTTCAGACATTGAGAATTAATATTTTCGCTTAGTAAAATTTATTTAAATCTATATAAGTGTTGTAACTGGTGTTAGGTTTGGGGTTTAAAATTTAATAAACCATATTATATAACCACTAAAGACTATTAATCACATACAATTGATTAATTAAATAATCCTCAAAGATAATAAAACAGCGAAGTCTTGTAAAATTACGGCATGTAATTATATTTAAACCGAAATAAATTCAATATAGAATAAGTTACCGATCAACCTTAAGAATGTGTTTATTAGAAAAAGTAGATTTAAAAAAAACCAAAAACGGGGTTACCTGGTATAGTGGTTAGCATAGAAACTTACTATACTAAAGGTCGCGGGTTCGCGTCCCGAGGTGGCCCTAGGACCACCATCCCTAAACATCCTTAGGATTTTTTTGGT
This sequence comes from Aelia acuminata, assembly GCA_911387785.2. Classification (NCBI taxonomy): domain Eukaryota; kingdom Metazoa; phylum Arthropoda; class Insecta; order Hemiptera; family Pentatomidae; genus Aelia; species Aelia acuminata. The sequence continues at coordinate 134,518,498 of OU426982.1, read as the reverse complement.
GGGAGTAAAAAATCCTGTCTATGCCGTCCCTCGGATAGGACGTAAATTGGAGGTCCCGAGCCTGTACGATGTCAAGTACTCGTTAAAGATCCCTATCCTAATTATACCTGGAATCGACATCATGTTTGATACACCATTCATTAAAATCAATCAGCCAAGAGCCGGAAGTTAAGAAAAAAAAAAGATTATATCGAATTATATATAATAAAATTAAATCGTAAATAATTGGCAATAAAAACATTCCCTTTTAAAAGAGGCATTTAATAACGTTTTTGTTTAATTGCCTCTTTTATCTGTTCTTTCTTATGGGCAACATAATATCTTAATGCACTTGAGTACCATTGTAAAAAATTATTTTCTCTTAAATAAATAAATTTTAAAGAAAAAAAAATAAGTTGTTTTGTATAATTGCTTGAATCTCAGGAAAGATATTTTCTCGGAATTCGATCTCATTGGGAACTAATTAAATATATTGCAATTGATTCCTTTTTTTTTTCCTTAAGGCAATTAAATAACCCCTTTAAGGCAATCAACTCAATTCCCGCTTATCAGTTAATTCATTCAGGACTTTTAATGAAGCTCATTTATTAGCTAAATTTGAATATAATATCTATCAGAATATTTAAAAAAAATAAAACTCATTAATTTATTGTTTTAAATTTATTATCCCCTATTAATACCACTATCCTAAATTCTAAAAACCAAATATTCACACATTCATACCATAGCGATATATAATTTTTATTTTTGTATATATTTATTTTTATTTTGACTATGTCTGTGGTTGGGATGAAATTCCATGAGCCCTAGACAACTATAAATTCATTTATCAAATGACAAATATAAGCATATCGAAAAATAAAAATAGGAATTATATCACCGCTGGTTACATCTATCATACAGAATATTGTGTAGAATTTTATGCATTTTTTTTTTTTTTTTTTGCGTGCTTCTTTAAAATACCGGATCAGATATGATTCCGAATTAGAGTACGCAGATCTAATTGGTCAAGTTTTATTTTGCATATTTGATGATAGCTGCATATATTTGCATATTTCGATGATCTAACTAAGTAAACAAAACTTTTAGAAATATCAAAGTAAAATCCAATGTGGGACCTAATATTCCCAATTTCTATCGTAGTCATTAACCGTAAATAAGTTCTTCTTCTTCTTCTTCGAATTAATGATTACTGAGATTCCGTACTTTTTAGTAATTAAAAAAAAAAAAAAGACTACTTCCATTTTTATTAAATAAAAATATAAATCGCATCCTAGGCCATGTTTGAGAAGCTTTAAAAGAAAAAATGGAAGATGTTTTTATGAAAAATTCAGAGTGTAAAATCCTGGAAAATGTATATAAAATTTTAAACGGGGAAAATTCAGTTGTTTTAGTTACTTTGACCCATAATTTTAGGCGATTATAAATTTGCTCCAATTACATCATTTGATGTCGAAAGATCATTTTCGAATTATAAAAATATTTTCAACGATAGAAAGTTGGGATCCACTGAAATAAATTTTGAAATGTATTTAATAATTAATTTTAATTCAGGTAATTTTATTGATTAATTCAATTGTTTTATATATTTTATAATTGATTCAATAAAATTTAAAATAATCTTGGTTTCACTTCTATATAGTCTCCTCCACTTTATTTCGTGTGAAATATTTTTTACGCATTAGCATCTTTGAATCTCACGGTTGTTTAATAGTATCATATAATATTATTTCTCAAAGACTTTTTTTTTGTCGGTACGCCATAACTTCCTTAATACTTCATCAAATTTTATGAATGAGGCATCTTTCCTTAACCGCTATACCGGAAAAATATGTAAATCCATCATTTCGCAATCGATTGCGTATTAAAAGTGAGGTATTTGCGAGTAAATGGTCGTAGAGGTTTCTAAACGGTGTCAATCGTTTCAGGTTTTCAAGGGGAACATTTTCGGACATGTAGATCGATTAACTCCTTCGTTTTTAAGCAAAAAACTGCAATTCTCAGCGAAAATTTCAAAATGGTTGCAGAGCTTTTTCGAAGGTGTCATTTTTTTTTTTAGTTTTTCAAGACGAACATTTTTGGTTATAAACACTTTCCGATTTTCTCCGTCATTTGCGAGTTACAAGCAATACATGCGATTTCAGTCAATAGAATCAGTCCACTCACTATCCGGGATACATTTTGAGTTTTCCGTCTATTCCCAAGACGCACTGCACGATACTATACGGTGTGTAATTAAATGGTATTATTATTTAATATAATAATAATTATTATTTTATATATTATTATATAAATGGTACTTATGTGTAATTAAATGGGAATTAAGTAGGTTAGAGTGCAAACGTTTCGCACGGGTCAACTAGTATTTTTATATTTTATGCTCCAAATTTTGCTACATATTTTTACGTTTTTTTTGCATAAAAATCCTAACATCTCATTATCTTGGTGAAGGTATTTTGTTTGATATTTTCATTTATAAATTACTAATAATATTGCTTATTTATTATTTGTTTGTTTGTTTTAACGTCACTTTATGCCACTAAGGCTAATCGGAAGATGCTACAGTGGGAGTCCTAAATTTTGAATATCCAGGTATAATTAGGATAGGAATATTTAACGAGTTCCTGACATCGTACAGGCTCGGGACCTCCATTTTAGGTCCTATCCAAGGGACGGCATAGACAAGGATTTTTTACTACCATTAAAATATCCTAAGGCCACCTCGGGACGCGCACCCTCGACCTTTAGTAATGTATTGCTTATTTATTAATGTTGGTTAATTTATATATTTTAGATATAAGTTGCAGAGGCTGGTTTTGAAGGCCTGCGAGAACGGGATCCGTGGCAATATGGCTAAGTATATAATACTCACTAAAAACTGCCTCACTAAGTGGACCATAAATATTGTTTTTTTAGCTTCTTCGTCTCATAAGCTTATATCGTGTTAATTTTTTTCCCCTACTAAACAGTGTTTCTTCTTTCTTTTTTAAAGTTTTTTACTTCACTTTAGTTGAAGAAAAAAAAAATGAAATATTTCGGTACCTATCTGACTGCATTATATATTTATTTAAGCTTTCATGTTTTTTTTCTTTGCAATGCTAGTCAAGTATCTTTGTCTTCCTAATAGAGCTAATTAACGAACAATAATATTTATCACTGTGATAAATTATATGGGGCAGTTTTCGAAAAATCTACATGCTTGTTTTGAAACAAATGATAGTCTTTTTAAAAATATATCGTTATTTTCTTATCGCATTTCGGTAAGTAGATGGTTAGAATTTAAAATATAACAAATTTCATCATTTCAAAAATTAAAGATAAAACAAAAATGGTACCTACGTAATTGAAAAAAATATGGTTGGATGGACAATTTTTAAACCTAAATCAGTGCTGTGGAACTAAGAGGATTTTGATTCTCAGGACAAAACTTCATTCTTAAACGTTCATTCCATCAAAAATCCATTTTTTTCTCAAATTAGAGTAAACAATACAGTTATTGGCACTCAGTAGAGTTATTGGCACCCGAACTTTAACTTAAAGAAATAGGTAAACAAGTCCAAGTCATCTATGAAGTAAGACATTAACAAACTAACCTTAGGGAAGATTTAACAATTAAATCCAGAGCGTGCCAATAACTAGATTTTGCACTTTTAACAATAACTATTGCCATATTGTAAAACTATTGAACTTTCGACCAAAAAAAAACCTCTTGAGTCTTTTTGAGGATAGATAATGAGGAGCTATAGGAAGTTTCTATTTGATCCCTTTTTAAACAAGTATTTTTTTTAATTTAACCACAGAAATGTAGTCTTAGGGGTGTCAATAACTGGACGGTTTTCCCTTTATAATTCATAAAAAAAAAAAAATGAAAGTGAAAATATTTGGTAGAACTAGTACTATTGAAAAAAAAAATTGCAAATAGAACATCTTGAGGAGACAGCTGTAACCGAATTTCTGTTAACTTTCTTAATAAGTAAGTATGTACAATGCGAAACTTAAACATTAACTGGGATTAAATGTCATGTCGTTAAAAATTATAAAATTATCTTTGTTTAAAACCGTTAAGATATCAAAAGGTTGTTTCTGATAACACTCTGCCATCTTTTATAGTACTTATCATTATAAATCAAACAAACTTACTTTAGATAAAGTTAAACTACTGATTCCTTTATAATGAAGATATATAACGCTTTGGAGCCCTAAGGTGTGAGTTTTGAACAATGATAAGAACTTTGTGAAAAATATATGTCCAAGATAAAGGTGATTGTAATTTAAGAATGATAAATAAAGAAAACCAACTTAATAAACCATTAAACCTAGAGTAAAATTATTGAAGGTTTAGATATTTTTTGTTTACGAAAAATAATATGATTTTGATAAAACTCTTGATAAAAAAGGTACTTGAAGTATGTATATGCCCGCAATATGACAGCAAAAATTTCATCAAAATTTATCAAACGGACGGGGCACTTTTTACCCACTTTTACGATTTTTTAGATTTTCTCAAAAATAACTATAGCGATTTTGATTAAACTCGTCATGTTTAATAAGAATCAAGTATTCTGTAATATTAGGTAAGCTTTATCATTAATAAAATGTTCTGAGGAGGCATTAATGGGGATTTTTTTTGATTTGCTATAAAGTACCTTTGCTTTTGTTTCTAAGGAGAAATTATCTGTCTCTCGTATCGCCTAAAAATAAGAAATGGCTGAATATGAAAAAAAAAATCAAGTAAAGATATACAGGATAAAAAATTCTGTATTCTGTTCATTTAATGGAAATATTTGATTCGTGGTAACTATATAAAGTTTTCAGAAACTACATAGAGAATTATAAAATCATTGGAGTGTTATGCTTGCGTTGCCGAATTATCACAAGTAAAAACTTTTATTTAATAATAAAAAAAAAATAGAGTACTCTATAAGAGTTAATGCAAACAAAAGTAAGTAAGTGAATGTGGAAAAATGTTTGACTTTGAGAAATGGCATGTTACAAAACCCGTTAATTTCTTATCAAAGTAAGTTAGTAAATGAAAGTTCTGTGTTGCGCGCATCGCACCAGATTTTTTTCCTTTTTTTCACCTCACAATATTGATCTTAAAGGTGTTTTTTTTTTTCCTCTTTTTATGCCAGTACGCCATAATAATAATACAGGTTTAACGAACCCGAAGGTTCGATGCTGAAACCACAACTCGCCCCCTGCACATCTCCATCTACGGACCGACTTCGATAGACTTGCCAACATAGATCTGATAACACAACTAGAAAAAAAAACAAAAATAACTTAACCTGTAAGTTGTTTAGATTTGATAATATCAGATGATAATATGTGTGCATGCTCGGCTAGAGGTTTAATAAATAATATCACAAGCTCCAATTTATTCCTTCCGATAGACATCTTGGATTGTCTCAATGCAGTAGCTTCATCCCGGATTCCGATCTCAATGAAGAAATACAAATGTAAATAAGGACAATTACGTAGCGAGGAAGCGGCCTGAAGAAGCCTGCCTTTAGAGATAAGAAATTCGAGCTTATCTTTGGTGAGTGAGGAATTTATTGTGAATGCGTCGTGCGGTTGCATCAGGTCTTGGATTGGAGCATTCATTGTCTTCCTACGTTATTTTGACAGATGTCTTCATACTTGCATTATTTCTAGGAATATGGCACCTGTGGGCTGAATCTCTTTGTTTTGAAATACTCTCTAGTGCAATGATAGAAATTTCCTACACCTACACCTCTTTCCCCCTGAAGGAGGTTGAATGAAACCTAACTTTCTGGCTATCCACTTTTTCATGCGTATATATTCTGTATATGTGTGAATCACAAACTATGGACAACTTTCTTGTCACTATATGTTCAAAGAAAAAACCGGCATTGTGGCCTCTTTTTTTAGATGTAAAAATTTGGTGTGAACAGACCCATGGCTGATAAAATGAAAATCAGATCATATTTTTGTGTTTTTTTGATCGCATCTGATTTTTCTTTTTTTTTTATCTTATTCGTCATTGTCGTGGGTTGCCACCAGTACCGAATTTTTCTTACACAATATATATTTTGGCTTATAGTACTCATTTTTTTGAAAAAATTAATCGTTTGGTGTAAATGATAAATCAATAAAAAATATTGAAAATTGTAATTCGGAAACGAAGCCAGATGCGTTGACAGACGCTCGAAACGAACACCAACCAAGAAGAAAAAATCTGGTGCCTGCGCGCAACACACAACTTTCACTTACCAACTTACTTAACTCAGAACATTTTAATAATGATAAAGCTTACCTGATATTAAAGAAAAACTAATTTAAATTAAAATTAAACATGACGAATTTGATAAAGATCATTAAAGCCGTTTTTGAGATCATCGAAAAAAAGTTAAAAATTGGAAAAAAATTATGAAATAAAGTGCCCTCTCCGTTTGACCGATTTTGATGAAATGTTGGCTATCACACCTTTGGTATATACATACATAAAATACCCAGTTTGATCAAAATCGTGAAAATATTTTTTGAGTAAATAAAAAAAACACATGAAAATTATACAAAATTTATTAAGTAAAGTCCCCCCTCCGGTTGATCAATTTTGATGAAATGTTGGCTATCACATCTTCGGCATATACATACATCAAATACCCAATTTGATTAAAATCGTGAAAATCTTTTTTGAGTAAATAAAAAAAACACGTGAAAATTATACAAAATTTACTAAATAGTGGGCCTAATGATCAAAACACTATCTAAAAATAATGATCAAAACACCGATTTGGTCAAAAATGTTAGTTACGAGGTCCTGCGTTTCGGCGCTCGATACGTACTTCTTAAATTATGAATTATACCCAACATTTCCGCATCATACCAGGTAAAAAAAATCTGGTGCGTGCGCGCAACACACAACTTTCACTTATGAAATAAAGTCCCCCCTCCTGTAGATCAATTTTGATGAAATTTTTACAGTCATATCTCGGGCATATAAATACATCAAATACAAAGTTTGATCAAAATCGTTAAAGCCTTTTTTGAGTAAATAAAAAAACATGTGAAAATGATACAAAATTTATTAAGTAAAGTCCCCCCTCCGGTTAATCAATTTTGATGAAATTTTTACAGTCATATCTCGGGCATATAAATAGATCAAATACTCAGTTTAATCAAAATCGTTAGACCTGTTTTTGAGAAAATCGAAAAAAACGTAAAAAGTTATTAAATAAAGTACCCCCTCCCTTTGAGCAATTTTGATGAAATTTTTGCTGTCACATCGCGGGCATATACCTACACTAAATACCCAATTTCAGATTCCCACGGTTTATAGTTTTTGAGCTAGTCTGTTCACACACAGACACACAGACACACAGACACACAGACCATTTCGCGGGACTTGGTTATTTTGACTCAGGGGATCCCAAAAGGTGTATTTCTGTTGAAAACCGGAAGTCGAAAATTTTCACGATCGCAATACTTCCACTTACTATATATTTCATATATAGGTAAGTGAAAGTAATAAGTGATCCAAAGAGATAATATCAATACTGTCGAGTCAGATTTCACCTCTCTTTATTACGTTGTTCAGTATTTCGGCGCATGCTGGGGTGTCTTTTCATCGACTAAGTTTATGTTTTACCCTCATTGACGTGGCCCGAGTTTGAACGCTTTTTTGTATGAAAAGGCTTCAAAAACATTATAGTCTTTTCCAACATAGTTTACTCTTAAAAACGAAGACATTCTTTAATTCTACATCAGACATTTTTTAAAAGAAAAATTTTTAATTGTCGTTTCGTCATTGTCGTGGCGAATATTTCTTTCTTAGACAATGACTATTTTGGGGCAAGAAAATAAGGCTAAAACGCAAAACCTCGTATCTCAAAAATCGTAAATTGTTCAGGGGGGCGAAAAAGCTGTTTAAAATGTTGGTCGAAATTAATTTTTGAACTAGAAATGTTTTCTTGGCCTTTGAAATGTCAAATATATAATATATAAACGTCAAATATATAAATGATGTGATGATTAAAATACTTCACTTAGGATTTTCAAAAATTACCGTTACTTACAAGTTACTGTATCTATGAAATATGTATGAAGTATTCGAGTATGACGAATTACTGTTTTCTTTAATTATGACAAGTAAACCATTTTTTAAAACTTTTTTCCCCTCGTAAATAGTGGGCCTAATGATCAAAACACTATCTAAAAATAATGATCAAAACACCGATTTGGTCAAAAATGTTAGTTACGAGGTCCTGCGTTTCGGCGCTCGATACGTACTTCTTAAATTATGAATTATACCCAACATTTCCGCATCATACCAGGTAAAAAAAATCTGGTGCGTGCGCGCAACACACAACTTTCACTTATGAAATAAAGTCCCCCCTCCTGTAGATCAATTTTGATGAAATTTTTACAGTCATATCTCGGGCATATAAATACATCAAATACAAAGTTTGATCAAAATCGTTAAAGCCTTTTTTGAGTAAATAAAAAAACATGTGAAAATGATACAAAATTTATTAAGTAAAGTCCCCCCTCCGGTTAATCAATTTTGATGAAATTTTTACAGTCATATCTCGGGCATATAAATAGATCAAATACTCAGTTTAATCAAAATCGTTAGACCTGTTTTTGAGAAAATCGAAAAAAACGTAAAAAGTTATTAAATAAAGTACCCCCTCCCTTTGAGCAATTTTGATGAAATTTTTGCTGTCACATCGCGGGCATATACCTACACTAAATACCCAATTTCAGATTCCCACGGTTTATAGTTTTTGAGCTAGTCTGTTCACACACAGACACACAGACACACAGACACACAGACCATTTCGCGGGACTTGGTTATTTTGACTCAGGGGATCCCAAAAGGTGTATTTCTGTTGAAAACCGGAAGTCGAAAATTTTCACGATCGCAATACTTCCACTTACTATATATTTCATATATAGGTAAGTGAAAGTAATAAGTGATCCAAAGAGATAATATCAATACTGTCGAGTCAGATTTCACCTCTCTTTATTACGTTGTTCAGTATTTCGGCGCATGCTGGGGTGTCTTTTCATCGACTAAGTTTATGTTTTACCCTCATTGACGTGGCCCGAGTTTGAACGCTTTTTTGTATGAAAAGGCTTCAAAAACATTATAGTCTTTTCCAACATAGTTTACTCTTAAAAACGAAGACATTCTTTAATTCTACATCAGACATTTTTTAAAAGAAAAATTTTTAATTGTCGTTTCGTCATTGTCGTGGCGAATATTTCTTTCTTAGACAATGACTATTTTGGGGCAAGAAAATAAGGCTAAAACGCAAAACCTCGTATCTCAAAAATCGTAAATTGTTCAGGGGGGCGAAAAAGCTGTTTAAAATGTTGGTCGAAATTAATTTTTGAACTAGAAATGTTTTCTTGGCCTTTGAAATGTCAAATATATAATATATAAACGTCAAATATATAAATGATGTGATGATTAAAATACTTCACTTAGGATTTTCAAAAATTACCGTTACTTACAAGTTACTGTATCTATGAAATATGTATGAAGTATTCGAGTATGACGAATTACTGTTTTCTTTAATTATGACAAGTAAACCATTTTTTAAAACTTTTTTCCCCTCGTAAATAGTGGGCCTAATGATCAAAACACTATCTAAAAATAATGATCAAAACACCGATTTGGTCAAAAATGTTAGTTACGAGGTCCTGCGTTTCGGCGCTCGATACGTACTTCTTAAATTATGAATTATACCCAACATTTCCGCATCATACCAGGTAAAAAAAATCTGGTGCGTGCGCGCAACACACAACTTTCACTTATGAAATAAAGTCCCCCCTCCTGTAGATCAATTTTGATGAAATTTTTACAGTCATATCTCGGGCATATAAATACATCAAATACAAAGTTTGATCAAAATCGTTAAAGCCTTTTTTGAGTAAATAAAAAAACATGTGAAAATGATACAAAATTTATTAAGTAAAGTCCCCCCTCCGGTTAATCAATTTTGATGAAATTTTTACAGTCATATCTCGGGCATATAAATAGATCAAATACTCAGTTTAATCAAAATCGTTAGACCTGTTTTTGAGAAAATCGAAAAAAACGTAAAAAGTTATTAAATAAAGTACCCCCTCCCTTTGAGCAATTTTGATGAAATTTTTGCTGTCACATCGCGGGCATATACCTACACTAAATACCCAATTTCAGATTCCCACGGTTTATAGTTTTTGAGCTAGTCTGTTCACACACAGACACACAGACACACAGACACACAGACCATTTCGCGGGACTTGGTTATTTTGACTCAGGGGATCCCAAAAGGTGTATTTCTGTTGAAAACCGGAAGTCGAAAATTTTCACGATCGCAATACTTCCACTTACTATATATTTCATACACAGGTAAGTGAAAGTAAAAAAAATCTGGTGCGTGCGCGCAACACACAACTTTCACTTACCAACTTACTTAGATTAGAAATTGACGTGTTTTGCTAATTATCATTTCCTAAAGTCACACATTTTTCTACATTCATATCTTATTTTTGTTAATCGTCAAAGCCGTTTTTGAGAAAATAAAAAAAACCCGTGAAAATGATACAAAATTTATTAAGTAAAGTCCCCCCTCCCGTAGATCAATTTTGATGAAATTTTTACAGTCATATCTCGGGCATATAAATACATCAAATACTAAGTTTGATCAAAATCGTTAAAACCGTTTTTGAGTAAATACAAAAAACACGTGAAAATGATACAAAATTTATTAAGTAAAGTCCCCCCTCCCGTAGATCAATGTTGATGAAATTTTTACAGTCATATCTCGGGCATATAAATACATCAAATACCAAGTTTGATCAAAATCGTTAAAACCGTTTTTGAGTAAATAAAAAAAACACGTGAAAATGATACAAAATTTATTAAGTAAAGTCCCCCCTCCGGTTAATCAATTTTGATGAAATTTTCAGTCATATCTCGGGCATATAAATACATCAAATACCAAGTTTGATCAAAATCGTTAAAACCGTTTTTGAGTAAATAAAAAAAACACGTGAAAATGATACAAAATTTATTAAGTAAAGTCCCCCCTCCGGTTAATCAATTTTGATGAAATTTTTACAGGCATATTTCGGGCATATAAATAGATCAAATACTCAGTTTAATCAAAATCGTTAGAGCCGTTTTTGAGAAAATCGAAAAAAACGTAAAAAGTTATTAAATAAAGTACCCCCTCCCGTTGAGCAATTTTGATGCAATTTTTGCTGTCACATCGCGGGCATATACCTACACTAAATACCCAATTTCAGGTTCCCACGGTTTATAGTTTTTGAGCTAGTCTGTTCACATACACACACACACACACAGACACACACACAGACCATTTCGCGGGACTTGGTTATTTCGACTCAGGGGGTCCCAAAACGTGTATTTCCGTTGAAAACCGGAAGTCGAAAATTTTCACGATCGCAATACTTCCACTTACTATATATTTCATATATAGGTAAGTGAAAGTAAAAAATACAGATGACAGGATGAAAAATATTTAACAAAAATTTGTCTCTTCGACTAAGAAAAACTAGGCTATTTCAGTGTTTGCCTATTTAATTATGTACTTATATACTTAAATGGATATAAACTTTCAATGCATTGCTGATTTAAAAAAGGAGCGATACATTTTTGTGTATTCGTCACGAAAATATGAACCTGTTAATAAAATAATTAAACTATTTATGATTCATCAAATAGTTTGATACTAATTTCACTGTTAAAGAATTTATGTGGGTTTCCAGACTTGAATGAGGACTATTTATTCACAAGGCACTTGCAATAAATTTATATTAAAAAAAAAATTAATTTCTACCACTTGAAAATTAAATTCTTAATCTGATCTTTTGGGTTCCTCGAGGCAAAATCTGTGCATACAGGTCTTCGAAAAATAAATAAATAAAGAGGTGAGATATAGTCAACTGTTCTTCAATTACGATAGGTTAATGATGGTCAGGATTTTCAGTTACAATGATTTTATTGTGGTAAGCCAACGTTTCGATCCAACTTGTGGATTTTCATCAGGGTCAGAATACTCAGTATCCACCTGGACTCAGTAGCCCTGATGAAGATCCACAAGTTGGATCGAAACGTTGGCTTACCACAATAAAATCATTGTTACTGAAAATCCTGACGATCATTTAACCTATCATAAATAAATAAAGAATCGAAAAAAACCATGCAACGCTTGTTTTTTTTCATAACACATCAACATTATTAAACTGGCTAAATTTTAAGTGGTGAGTAACGTTTATGGTGTTTTGTTGACTTCAGAATTTATTTCCCGAAACTTGCAATAGTTGGCCTAAAAACAGCGTCCTACCACAATAAATTCTCGAAGTTAAAATTAAAATACTTCCCCCACTCAATCGAATTTTAAAATGATACCATTTTTAAAAATGAGTTTGTGTAAGCATAATAATTCGAAAATTTTATCTAAGAAAGTTTAAGTGATTCGGGCGCCAGTAGTTGTAATCGAACAGTTACTGTCTGATGTATTTTTATTCTTAACTAGCTGTATATCCCGGTTTCTCCAGGAGAATTTCAATTTTTAATTCTATAAAATCTATAAACTGAGACTTTTATCGACTCAAACGGTCGACTTTGTAAAAACCAATTTAAAGCGAAATCAAAACGATTATTATAACAATAAAGAATATACCCAGAGATCGGCTGAAGTTATGCAATTTTAATATGGACAGGTGTTCGCACCTGGTCTTAAAGAACCAATGAGCGAAATTTGGAGAATTTAGGACAAACGGAATGGATTTCTATAAATAACAAACAGAATTTCACCTTTATATGCAAAGATCATAGCTGTATATCCCGGTTCCACACGGAGAATTTCATTTTTCTAAAGAAACGCTCGATTTCGTAAAAAAAAACAAAAAAAAAACATTGTAAAGTGAGATCATTATGATTTTTAAAACAATAAAGAATATCAGCTGAAGATCGGCTGAAGTTATGCAATTTTAATATGAACAGGTGTTCGCACCGTGTCTGAAAGAAACGCTTAGCGAAATTTGGAGAATGAAGAATATCCGCTGGAGATCGGCTGAAGTTATGCAATTTTAATATGGACAGGTGTTCGCACCTGGTATCAAAGATCATTTAGGACAAACGGTCTATAAAGAACAAATAAACAAACAATTTCTATAAAGAACAAATAAGCTAACAAACAAACCGAATTTCAACTTTATTTATATAGATTATTAAAAAATTTTATGTATATAATAAGACAAAATTTCAATGTTGTTCTGAACACCAAAACATGGTCTTTGGAATTTGTCAGCCTTATTGGACTCTTCTTCGCAATTTCTTACCTCTTTTCGTTATTTTTTTTTTTTTTTTTTTTTATGTCCTTAGTCCTTCCTTTATCCTCCCCAAACGAGTCCTTTTTATCAAAGAAAAATATTGGTGGGAAAATACACGACTTCTGTCCTGACTTTAACGACCAATTAGCTTCGCACCTTAGAGACCGGGGAGCCAATAGGATTACACTGTAGTCTGATTTATTTGACAGCTAAGGAATTGTCTTTGGCGCTAATATTTACCTTCTGAGCCGAGGAACTTAAGACAAATCTTCAAGACAAATATCTTCTAATCCTTAATAAAAGGTCTTACTTTTTTTGCGGATTTCGTATACTAATTGTCGGAAAAAAAAGTTTGACAATTATGTAAAAAAAAAAAAAAACAAAGAAATAAATGAAGGTTATGGTAACTTATAGTATGTCGATTTTTTTTTTTTTTTTTTCAATGGGACCACTAAATGTGAATACAAAACCACGTTGCGTGAACACGATGTAATTTGCATATTGGCCATTCCATAGGAATCGTACATGGTTTATTATAATTTTATTCAATTTTAAAAAAAAGACAGGAAGCTATTCAGAACATAGCACATTTTAGTTCCTTTTCTTAACAAATGGTTATGTTCGTTTGACGATGTTCTATTCTCCCAATCCAGTTCTCCTTGCAGGTTCGTAACAGTGGCGGATCCAGAAATTTTCTGAGCGGGGCCCCCCTAATGACGTTGTAAATTACTGTAAATGTTTAAATACAATTCAATTTCAATTAATGGACTTGAAAAATGACTAAATATAGCTCATTTTGTATAGAAATAGAAATACTTTATGAGTGTCCTCACCTCTCAGGGGGGGGGGGGCGCCCCCTACGCCCCTCCCCTGGATCCGCTACTGGTTCGCACCAGGTACAGGTACATTGGCGATTTTTCTGAGAACTTTTTATTGATAAATATGTATTTTGTTTCGCTGAACCCCAAAGTTCGGCATCCTATGTGTAAATATGTCTTAAAATAGTAGTGTAAATTATTCGCGTGTTTCTTAAGGTCAGTGATGATCTGTTGTAAGTATAGGAGATGTGAAAGTTGCTTGTACCATCTAGTAAATTCTATTCTTTTTAAATTTTGTATGTACGTTTGAAGTGAGTCTTTTGTTGTTGTTAATATTTACACGTGCTCAGGTAGATTTCCGTGAATAAAATAATATAATCAACATTTGTATTTATATTCACATAAAAATCGATATGGTGTAACGTTAAACAAAAACAAATGGTTTAGAATGGTATTATACTATTGTTGGAACGAACTAGTAGTTGGAACAAACTGTTATAGCACGTGTTCGTGACTAAGATGTTCGAGTACCATCTACGAAGTTCTATGAGATTCTAGACCATTCTCCTTACGACTATATATAAGGAGCGAGTGACTGGACAGTTATGCTTGGTTCTGAAGCTCATGCCATATAATTATGTGTGTGTTACAAAGTTGTGTTTTTATAATTCCTTTGGCATTGAATATTGATATTTTTCTTGGAATAAAAACTGTTAACCCACATGAATGTTGAAATAAGAATAAATTCCTATTCGTACATATAAAAAAAATTGTGCGATGCGCGCAACACACAACTTTCACTTACCAACTTACTTTGATAAGAAATGTATATGTTTTGCTAAATCATTTCTCAAAGTCATACATTTTTCCACATTCATTTACTAATTTTTGTTTGTATTTGCTCTTTAAAGTACACTAATTTTTTTTTTTTATATTATTAAATAAAAGTTTGTACTTGTGATGATTCGGCAATGGAAGCATAATACTCCAAGTCGTCTGATTTTATAATTCTCTATGTAGTTGTTGAAAACTTCATTTAGTTACCATGAACCAAATAATTTCTATTAACTGAACAGAACGTCATTGTTTATAAACAATGTCTGTTATTACTCAGCGTGTTTTATGAGTTGACCGAATATGTCTCTTTTTTTTCTCCTCTATAGGTTTACTTGATTTTTTTCATATTTCATATTTAGACATTTCTTATTTTTAGGCGTAACGAGAGACAGTTAATTTCTCCATATAATAAAAAATAAAAAAGGCACTTTATACAAAAACAAAAAAGGCCCGTTCCCCATTTAAACCCCATCAGAACATTTTAATAATGATAAAGCTTACCTGATATTAAGGAATACTTGATTCTCATTAAACATGACGAGTTTGATCAAAACTTTAAAGCTGTTTTTCAGGAAATCGATAAAAACGTAAACATTGGAAAAAAGTTATGAAAGAAATAAGTGCCCCCTCCGTTTGATCAATTTTGATAAAATTTGTGCTGTCATATCGCAGGCATATTCATACATCAAATATCCAATTTCAGGTTCGTAGGGTTTATAGTTTTTGAGCAAGTCAACACACACACTATTTCGCGTGATTCGGTTATTTGGACTCAGGGGATCCCAAAACGCGTGTTTCCGATAAAAACCGGAAATCGAAAATTATCGCGATTGTAGTACTTTCCCTTACTATATATTTCATATATCGGTAATTGAAAGTAAAAATTATGCTCGTTAAAAATTAATCAACTCTAACACGAGACTTACCTGTCTGAGCAGTTTGTAGGGGTTTCAGCAAAAAACACACGTTTAGGTGGACTGCGGATATCAGTCATTAATCTTCGAAATAGAGTGACCTATTTATGACTTAAGGTTGAGTGGTGTATATCCATGCCAAGGATCGGAAGGTGGTCCTAAGATGATGGACGCCTCGGACCGTGGGGCAGACAGGAAGTGCAAACAAACGCTCCTTAAAATTAGATAATTGTCGGGATTCTTGGCAGTCGCAGGAAGCGCCTCTCAGGGGGGTCAGAGACCGGACAGCTTTGAGGAATGGTATCTCAGTCACGAGTCGTTCAAAAGTATATTTATATCTCTATGTCAGGTATAATAAACATGTCGGTGTAGGTATGTATGGCCTGCGACTTAGCCCGAAACTTCGACAAACGCTTACACTCATGCAAGTCAGATCTCCGGAGTTAAACAATACCGAGACCATTTCATAATTCAATTAAATTTAACTCCATGGCTTTAAACGATATTATAAACTAGCTGCACCGTGCGAAGTATTCGCACTCTAATCTACTTAAATAGTACGTATTTAGTGCGTCATGGTCATAGGTGGGGGTTGAAGTAAAGAACAGATTTGTTTAAATTGTTGAATATTTATTTTTGAATATAGAAATATAATTATATTACTATACAAGCATTCCCCGTCGCGGCTTTGCCCGCGAGCCTTTAAAATTAATTCTGTTATCATTATCTTGGAATTGATTTAATATAATATGTTGCATATTAACAACATAACAGGGATCGGAGCTTCCGTTAGGTGGAATGTTGGAAGGGGAAGCTGCCGGCTCGGTAGAAGAGAGGGAGGCGCGCAATGGAGAGTTCACTAAAACCACCGAAACAAAAAATTGCTTACTCGTCGTGAACGCTTCATTTTTCGGCTTTAAAGCATGGTTTTCAACGCTCCGTAGGGGCTTTTGAGTTAAAGTCGTCGTATCAAGATCTTTAAAATGAGTCCAAATTAGATATTTTTTCTTGAAGTACAAAAATAGGTGTCCGTTAAAGTTAAACGACAATTTCGCCATTTGAACCCCTTTGGCGTTACATTTTTGAAATGCCTTTCTTAGTGGTTCCTGCATCGCTCATAAATTCTAAATTCCGAACTTCAACTTTCTATCATTAGTAGTTTTTGCTCTGCGTTGATTCTGTCGGTCAGGACAAAGCCTCTAACATTTATCAAGAGATTATATGTCTTATATTACAGTATATTATATACTAGCATTCCCCGTCGCGGCTTCGCCCGCGAGCCTTTAAAATCAATTCTGTGACCATTATCTTGGTATTGATCTAATATAATATGTTAACTGATGTTAAGGAGAGAGTAGAATTTGAGCTTCCGGCAGGTGGAATGTTGGAGGGGGAAGCTGCCGGCTCGGTATTAGAGACGGAGACGCGCAATGGAGAGAGTTCACTAAAACCGCCGAAAGAAAAAATGACTTACTCGTCGTGAACGCTTCATTTTTCGGCTGTAAAACATGGTTTTCGACGCCCAATAGGGCCTTTCGAGTTAAACTCGTCGTATCAAATTCATTAAAATGAGTCCTAATTAGATATATTTTCTCGAAGTTCGAAAATAGATGTCCGTTAGAGTTAAACGACAATTTCGCCATTTACATTTTAGATATTCTTAGGGGTAACCTACATCGCTTTTAAAATCTAAATTCCGAAGTTTTTAATCATAAGTAGTTTTAGCTCTGCGTTGATTCTGTCAGTCAGGACAAAGCCTCTTATACATATGGAGAAGTATATATATATGGAGAAGAGATCGAAATAAACACGCACCATCCCCAATCATGGGAATCACAGTGTGCATAATTTGATTACCACTAATATTTAAATAATCAGTAGCCATATTTTATGTGAATGTCTATTTTAATACTATTGTAACGTTAAATCGATATTATAATAAAAACATATGGTTTAAAATCTCAACAATAGATTTCCGTTAGAGTTAAACGACAATTTCGCCATTTAAGCCCCTTAGGGGTTACATTTTTGAAATTCCTTTCTTAGTGGTTAAAGCGTTTAAAGTCTAAATTCCCAATTTCAAGTTTCTATCATTAGTAGTTTTTGCTCTGCGTTGATTCTGTCAGTCAGGACAAAGCCTCTTATATATATAGAGATTATCAACGTGTTTACATGACCTCTTTGAACACTATGTTTGAAGTTACGATATGGTCATCTGTGAGTGTTTGTTGGTGGGTTTGTTTTACACAGACATAGATGTCACTGTAAGACCGCAGCCTGGAAAACGCCACATACTTAAATACACGTATCGGTTTCGCGGAAAGCGAATAAAAAATAAGATTCTATTGAGTAAAATTGTTTTTTTTTTATTGTGACTCGCAAACGACGGCGACAATCGGAAAATTATATATAACCAAATTTTTTTGTCTCGACAAACTGAAAAAAAATGAAACCTTCGGAAAAGCCCTGCGACTATTTTTGCTGAGGATTGCAGATTTTCGTTTACAACTCGCAAACGAAGGGTTTAATCGAACAAATGTATATGACCGAAAATGTTCTCCTTGAAAACCTGAAAATATTGACACCATTTAGAAACCTCTACTACCAAATCCCTATTACCAAAACCGCGGTTTCACACTTATAACTCGTAATCGATGAGTGATTTGTATATATATTCCGGTATAGCGGTTAAGGAAGTTATAGCTTACCGACAAAAAAAAAGGCTTTGAGAAATAATATATTATATATTATTATTATATAATGATGAGTGTTTCCAAGACTGTTTGAACCTTATTTAAGTCAAGTGTAACCGTCCTCTCTGTTTAAGTCACAAGCAGCCCTATCCAAGTCAAATATATCCCTTTCCAAATAGCCACCTTTGAAAATGCTTCGGAAGTTTAACGCTCAGTAGAATGAGTGAGTGTACGACATAAAAGTAAGAACTTGCACTATTATTAGCACATGGCATTCAGATTACTTTTAGATAAACACTCAGAAAAAAAGGTGATCTATCGGTTTTTGCGTGTGAAATTAAACGATTGTGAACTTTCTATTATCACAGGTTGTCGAGCCTTGCGGAAATTTTCTACGGTGGGAAATATGCAGACTTTTAAACTTGTTTTTGAAAAAGCGGGAATTTCACTCAACCGATTTTAACCATATTGTCGAATTAAACCATTAAAAATTATCTCCAACGGTCTCAATCCCCAATTGTAATTTTTTTACTTTCACTTACTTATATATGAAATAGTAAGGAAAGTATTGCGATCGTGAAAAATTTCGACTTCCGGTTTTCAACAGAAATACACGTTTTGGGGTTCCCTGAGTCCAATTAACCAAGTCCCGCGAAATTGTCTGTGTGTGTGTGTCTGTGTGTGTGTGTGTATGTGAACAGACTAGCTCAAAAACTTTACTCAAAGAATTTTATCTAATTTTTACGTTTTTTTTCGATTTTCCCAAAAACCGCTCTAACGATTTTGATTAAACTTGATATTTGATGCATGTATGTGCCTGCGATATGACAGTCAAAATTTAATCAAAATTGATTAATTTGAGGGGGTACTTTACTTAATAAATTTTGTCTTATGTTCACGTGTGTTTTTTTTATTTACTCAAAAACGGCTTTCACGATTTTGATCAAACTGGGTATTTGATGTATGTATATGCCTGCGATGCGACAGCCGAAATTTCATCAAAATTGGTGAAACGGAGGGGGAACTTTACTTAAAGAATTTTATCTAATGTTTAGGTTTTTTTTTTATTTACTCAACAACGGCTGTAATGATTTTGATAAGACTGGATATTTGGTGTATGTATATGCTTACAATGTGACAGACAAAATTTCATCAAAATTGGTCAAATGCAGGGGGCCCTTTATTTCATAACTTTTTTTCCAATTTTTACATTTTTTTGGAATATCTTAAAAACGGCTTTAATGATTTCGATTAAATTAATCATTTTAAATCAAAATCAAGTCATTTTTTTTATATTATTTATAGGAATGGCAATTAAAAAGCCATGTCAATTTCTAATGTAAGTTGGTAAGTGAAAGTTGTGTGTTGCGCGCATCGCACCAGATTTTTTTTTTAAGGTTTGATACACAAATTAGGATTGTGACGTATACACTAACCGCATACCGATAGTTACGGATGGGTATCGATAGGCAAAATAACGGAAGATAAAAAAAAGGTGTTCTGAAACATAAGAACACATTGCAAAATTGTGTTGTTTTTTTTCTGAGTAAGCAAAAAGCGAATGTAAATAAAAAAAAAAAAAAAAAAACATTCTGAGATAAGTGATGGAATCTTCAGCAAAAATATGGGTTGACTTCTTTAATCACTAAGAAGCCCTAATAGGTTATATCTTATGACCTTATTAGACTGTCAAGAAAATAACACTTCACAATGTCAGACAAATAATTAAAACTGGAATAATCTAAGAGGTTACAAAAGGTATCAACTTGTAATAATGTAACACCAAAATTACCATATGATTCGAGCTTCAGATCAAGACATTTTCTTTTTTTTATTGAAAGAAATAATACATTCTGCCACAGTCAAGGGCCTTTACATTAGTACTGTAAGGTAAATCATTCACACAATAACTATATACAAATGTAAATAAAAAAAAAAATAAATAAAAAATAAAACGTAATAATCTCTATATATATGAGGCTTTGTCCTGACTGACAGAATCAACGCAGAGCAAAAACTACTAATGATAAAAACTTGAAGTTCGGAATTTAGATTTTAAACGCGATGTAGATCACCACTAAGAAAGAAATTTCAAAAATGTAACTTCTAAGGGGTTCAAACGGCGAAATCGTCGTTTAACTCTAACGGACACCTATTTTTGCAATTCGAGAAAAAATATCTTATTGGGACTCATTTTAAAGATCTTGATACGACGAGTTTAACTCGAAAGCCCCTACGGGACGTCAAAAACCATGTTTTAAAGCCGAAAAATGAATTGTTCACGACGAGTAAGCATTGTTTGTTTCGGCTTTAGGTTTTAGTGAACTCTCTCCATTGCGCGTCTCCCTCTCTTCTACCGAGCCGGCAGCTTCCCCCTTCAACATTCAACCTACCGGAAGCTCTGATTCTACTAAATCTCCTTAACATCAGTTAACATATAGATAATGATCACAGAATTGATTTTAAAGGCTCGCGGGCAAAGCCCCGACGGGGAATGCTAGTAATAAATTAAATGTAAGCCTCGAAAGAAGAAGAAAAAATAAATAAATAAGAAAATAATAATAAATAACAGTCACAAAAATGAAATGAAATTACAGTCTACCTATCAGATCAAGACTAACTCTCCAGTCCATTGCACCTTATATTTAGTCTAAATTAGATAAATCTAGAATGTTCCCGACAAGCTTAAGAGATACTCGAACAAACACGAACATGTGCTAGAACAGTTTGTTCCAATTTTAAGTCTAGAACTCTTTTCTATCATAATTTTTTTTTCACGTTACGCAATGCTAGATGCATCAAGAATAAAAGTGAAAAAATATGCCCGAAATTCCTTCAGCTATAGACTTTGGTAATGAGAGTTAAATCGAATTAGAGTTGTGACGACACGATTAGGTCGGGTAATGGCATTATAAACAGCCCCTGCACTTAACTAACTACACCTGATGATTAATTTCACTACCTTGGGAGTGTAGAGTGGGATATCTACATTGATTACTTCATCAATCCTTTGATGGGGGAGAGGAAGCTCTCGTTGATGGAAGGTGTTAAGATATTTGCGGTTCTTCTTGATAGCACTCTAGCACTCAAGTTATCTTCTCCGTCTAGATTACACCTGCACTACTTCACCTTAGAATACTGAATACTTGAATATCCAAACCAATAATGGAAGTAATGAATACTTTATGGAAGTAATGTTCTTTTATTTGTGTCAGGATCGCATGTGTAAGTTGAGAGTATAGTCCGGGCTAAAAAAGTGTCTGAGTTGAAAGTATTTGTTGTTATAGACTGAAAGTACTCATTTCATAGCCAAAATGAGAACTTCTGCCACCTCAGATCGGTTGCCATCAAATTTTTAGGCAAACAAATTCGAAATTTTTTTCAATATTTTGCTCATAACTCGAAAGCAATTTATCGCAGAGAAAATTTTGATCTCTTTAAAATAGTACTATGGCATAAAATTTCGGACTTGATGAGTTACTCAAAGTTAAAATCGATTGTCCTTTTGCCAATACCGATTATCAATTATCCGTAAAATTTGAAGAGAGCTTCTCCAAATAAAAAGTGTTACGTATAATAGTTGTAGAATATCAAATTCTTTGTAAAGCGAGATGAGAATCGGTTTTCAAAAATCTTTTTGTTCCTATATTCTGTAATAGTATATTTTAAAAAATCCATATGTATGCAACTCTGAATCTGAGAAGGGCAAAAACAAACTTTTTTTTAGGTTAGGATTTAGTCAGCCGTGTGGGTTCGATTAAAGTCTAATCTGCTACGAGAGAAGTCGGACCATGCATTCTACATAAGTGACAAACGATAACCGGACTTTTAGCACCGAGTGAAGTTGGTCGTTAGTTGGTAGACCTGGGCACCTAAGGAGGTACCGGAAGGAAGGAAAACATCACTAAATCAAGATGGCGACGGTATGTCGTAAATTAAGGCACCACAGCTTCGGCAAAATGTCCACTTCCGATGCACATCGCGTGAGCTCTGACCCTCTTCTCATCAATTATTTTCACACTCGGTCGTTCACATAAATTCTTCTTTAACTGTAACAAGTTTAAAATAAAACATCTACACTATCCTATATATATAGGACGCCAGGTTTTCAATTTTCTCCCTGTTTCCCATAAAATTTGTTTGCAATTTAAATATTTTTTTAATAATCTGAATTTATTCAGGTCAGAGTTTTTCTATAGGAATATAGAAGTCCTCATGTTTCTGCCACTCAACAACGAAAACGAAGTAGGGGCTAAGAAAAGAAAAATACTTGAAAGTGGTAGGGTCAAGTATTTCATAATATAGCTTACTTTAGTTAAGAATACTTTGTAACTTAAATAATCATAAAAAAAAAAAAAAAAAATTAAATGCTACTGGACTAGATTTTTATAAAATACGAGCAGATCATGCGACGCGTTGCTGTAGCTGAGTAGCTATAATGCGTTGAATTAATTATATCGTATTATTTTTTATAGTCAAATCGAAATTCACTAAAAAAGATAAAAACGTTTTAGCTAATCTAAAAACCGAAAATAGAACTTCACTACTCCAAATTTAAAATTGTTTAGTAAAGACTTTAGATGGGTTAAAGTTGTTATTCTTTACACCTAATATTTGACCATAATGTGTTAATGAATGGCACATGTTAAAGAAACTAATAAAGAAGTACAAGCACAATAGACAGCAAAAATGTACCAAATTAATCTTTTACCATAATGCATATCAAATAAATTCATAATATAACACATGATGATATGAGATATCCTATCAGGAAGTTATACTAACAGGTGCACAATGGTTTCGGTTAACCTGTCTTTTGCTAAAACAAATAGATTCGATGTTTTCCCTATATGTGAAAAGGTGACACATAATTTGCCATAGGAAAAAACACGGATTTTCCTAGTCCAAGCCGGAAAAAATAGATGTATGCTTACCCTCCCTAAATATCGAAAGAAAATTAATTGTTGTGTCAATAAATCAACTTACACCGCCATCTGTTTGAAATTTATAGAACTACTATAATCACACTCAATTGTAGTATAATTAGCATTTAATTTGTAAAAAAAAAGAAATATTGAGGCCAATAATGGAGATAAAAACCATCCTATCTTTTAATTTGGACAAAACTATACACAATGAGCCAACTTTGATAGAGATTGGCTTAGTAGTTTCTGAGATTTTTATATATATAAAGATTAAACACTTATTTTTTTATTTATGAAAAATAACACCTTACAATGTCAGGCTAACCATAAAACTGAAATAATCAACAAGGTTACAAAAAAGTATCAACTTGTAACGACCGATACAACGTAATACAAACGTAACGATATAATCTGAGCTTCAGAACAAGACTAAGTCACCTGTCCATCGCTCCTTTTACTTTATTCTGAATCAGAACAGTCCAGAATGTTCTCGACAAGCGTAGAAGGTACTCGAACAGACACAAACATTTACTATGACAGTTTGTTCCAACTTTTCTAAAAACAAGTATAGAACTATCTTAAATCATATGTTTTTTGTTTTACGTCACTTTATGCCACTAAGGCTAATCGGACGATGCAACAGTGGGAGTCCTAAAATTTGCCTATCCAGGTATAATTAGGATAGGGATCTATAACGAGTATCTGACATCGTACAGGCTCGGGACCTTCATTTTACGTCCTATCCGAGGGACGGCATGGCTAAGGATTTTTTACTCCCATTAAAATATCCTAGAGCCACCGCTGGGCGCGAACTCGCGACCTTTAGTATTGTAGGTTGCCATGCTAACCACTATACCACAGGTTACCCCACTTTACAATATTATTCTTATCTAATAATAAATCAAATCTCTTGTTTTTTATTTATAACATGTGCACGCATTTATTATAAATGCAGTACACTTATTGAATACACACTTGAAACTTATGTCCTTTCAGAAATGTTTTATATGGTTTGTGGAAAGAAACAAGAAATACAGATGCTACTGTCTAAAACAAACTTAAAATTATTTAAATTAAACTTTAAGCCTATTCCCAAAATTAATGTTTCAATACCAAGGATACATTTATATTACACTGAAATGTCAGGAACGCGCTGTGATTAAAAAATAAATAAATAAATAATGTATTCTTCTAGAAGAACACGTAAACTTCGTTGTGGCAAGGAAACATTTCATGCGTAAATGTTTAATAGAATATTCAGCATTCATAAATAAAGGTTACATAAATCAAGTTAGTTCCTTCTTTATTTTATTTTATGTTTTATTTTCTACTTGGTATTTTATGTTGTGATATGCTAAATGAATTATATTTTCCTTACATAAAAAAAAATAAAAAAATATATAATGAAAACAAGACTTCGTTCAATAAGAACAACTTCGCTCAATGAGATTTTACTCTTAAGATAAACCCCTACTTGGATTTATAGCCTTTTATAAACAAGCCTTTAAGTTATCTTTAAGGTTTGTAATTACTGCTCCTGTGTTTCAATAATTGCTCGTTTTCCTTGGCGCAGTAATAAAATCTATTTCCTTAATTATATATATTTATATATACAAAAAAAAAAACAATCCAAACCGTAATTTGCGTTGTAGAGAGTTCTTTTTATTAAATAATTAGAATAATCGATATCAGTGTTATTTAGTTGAATTATGACCACATGAAAAGAAAAAGAGAAAGCGATGTTTTTATTTTAATATAAATATCAATTCTGACACTCCTTGAAGAGGATATTTATTCAAATTTTTTAGTGAATCAAGAGGTACCTTCTGATAGATTCTGGTCTATTCTAGAGTATAAGCTCAGTTGTAACGTTATATCATTAAATACAAAAAAACATATGGTTCAAAATCCCAAACCGTTTGTTGGAACTAACAAGCGATTGGAGCGAACCGTCTGAGCACGTTTTTGGGACTAGATTGTTCTAGTTCAAAGCCTAGATGATCACACGCATGTCTGGAACCTTCCAGGCTAGTCCTTTCACGACTATATATTAGGAGCGAGTTGACTGACTCAAGTCATATGATTTGTGTTACAAAGTGATAATTTTTGTAACCTGCTTTAATATTTGTGTAATTATAATTCGTGTGGCATTGACTATTGTTATATTTTCGTTGAATAAATATTGCAAACACACAGAAGTGTTAAAATATATGTGTGTATATACAAAAAAACAAACAATCCAAACCGTGATTTGCGTTGTTAAAAGTTGTTTTTATTTAATGATTAAAATAATTGAGATCAGTGTTATTTAGTTGAATTATCATCACATGAAACGAATAAAGATAAAGCGATGTTTTTATTTCGATAAAAATATCATGTTTATGTATGACAAGGTTCTGACATTCTTGCGAAAGTTAGATTTTTAGTTCTGACACTCCTTTATATATATATAGAATGTTAAGCCTCAAAGTCTAGTATTATTTAAAAAATTCGCTTAATCGTGCAGATTACATGCCAAATTTTCGCCTATTCAGGCATCTTCAGGGCTACAAGGGTTCTATAAGCAAGATAGGAACAGTCTCCTTTGGCATGTAATCTTCATGATTAGGTGAATTTTTTAAATAATACGAGACTTTGAGGCCTAAAATTCTATATCTATAATTAAATAGTCTCTTCCTACAAACTTGTTTACAAGAGGACATATATTTAATTTTTCAGCGAAACAAAAAGTAACTTGTGACAGATTTTGTTCTATTGTAAATTATAAGCTCAATTTCTTGTGGGGAAAACATTTTAAACTTTGTTGTTTGTTTTTGTCACTTTATGCCACTAAGGCTAATCGGACGAAGTCCTATGCCAGTGGAAGTCCTAAAATTTGCCTATCCACGTATAATTAGGATAGGGATCTTTAACGAGCACCTGACATCCTACAGGCTCGGGACCTCCATTTTAAGTCCTATCGAGGGACGGTATAGGCAAGGATTTTTTACTCCCATTAAAAAATCCAAGGGCCACCTTGGTACGCGAACTCGCGACGTTTAGCATAGTAAGTTCAATGCTAACCATTAAACCACAAGTAACCCCGAGGAAGCGGAGTTTTTTCGATATAAGTATCATGTTTATGTATGACAAGGTTCTGACATTTTTGCGAAAGTGAGATTTTTCGTTCTGACACAACTCAAAGAGGGCATTTTTTTAATTTTTCAGTGAAACAATAAGTAACTTCTGATAGATTCTAGTCTATTGTAGAGTGTAAGCTCAATTCTTGTAGTTAAAACATTTCAACCTTTGTAGTTTGTTTTTAACGTCACTTTTTGCCACCTAAGTTAATCGGTAGAAGCTACAGTAGGAGTCCTAAATTTTGCCTATCCAGCCTATCCAGGTATAATTAGGATAAGGATATTTAAACAGTACCTGACATATTACAGGCTCGTGACTTCCAATTTACGTCCTATCGAGGGATGGCATAGCCAAGGGTTTTACCCCCTTTTAAAAATTTAATTCAAAAATTCTAGGACCACCACGGGACGTTCCGACCATCGGTTTATCGGTCCGACCGCAACTATTAGTTTTGTAGCCGTGTTGCCATGCTAACCACTACACCACAGGTGATCCCGTTTCTGCATATTTAGCTACATAGATAGCAAATTTAAGAATAATGCCCGAAGTTATGTATATCTAAATAAAATAAATGTTATAATATTAGCCGAAATTTGAGTAGCATTCCGGAAATGTGACTCTCCTTTTATTTTAATAGGCTGTTGAAGTTACCGATGCCAAAGTTCCAGATATATCCTGTGAACTAGCAACTGCATCCTCAAAGATTCTCCTTGGTAATTTATGGCCTATTCGCTGTTTTAAGAGGATAATTTTAGTTTTAAAGCTTCAGGCTATCGCCCGTAGGAATTTTTTAAAAACTGCCAATCTGGACCTTATACTTTCTTGGGGCAACCGATGCAAGAACATGTATACATGATTTACGATAGAACTGACTGTACATACTATATATGCATATACAATACATGATGCCATAGTGTTGTTTGTACAACAGTTTTTTTTTTTTTTTTTTTTTATGATTCCAAATATTATAAGTGTGGTTTCAAAAAATGCATTTAACACTAATCAGACCTTTGTAGTGCAAAATGTTGGTAGGGCTGTTAGCTGGGACGAATACTAGCGTTGAATGATCATTGAATTAATGCAAAAATGTCATGAGAATAAGAATCACGATTTTTTTAAAAAGAATGATTTTTTTTTCTTTTAAAAAACATCAAACCGAAAACTATCAGCTAATTCGAAAATACTGTAATTTTTTTTTTTTTTTTTTTGATGCCCTGGGTTCTCATGGTGCGCATCAGTGATACTAGTAATAATATTTATTATTAGTATTTTACTTTTGCTTGATTATTATGTAAAATTATTATTATTATTACTTAACAACTATTTTTCATTGTTGCAGGTCGGTCGGAACAACTGGAATGAATATTACTCAGCCAGAAAGAATAATGGAAAGATTTGGAATAGCTACCACTCCGTATCTGCGGCCAGGTCAAGTACGTACATACTTTTGGAAAAATAATCCATTAGACAGTATATGTATATAAATGTATATATATATATATATATATATATATATATATATATATATATATATATATATGTATGTATGTATATATATACAAACACTCGTTTAGACTATGTGTAGATAAGAAAGAAAAACACGGCCAGTATTACATCCACTTCCTACCAGCGAAGCTTTTAGCTCGATTATTAGGCACAGAATATTTTTATTTTTTGACAATAA
Source organism: Aelia acuminata (assembly GCA_911387785.2). Classification (NCBI taxonomy): domain Eukaryota; kingdom Metazoa; phylum Arthropoda; class Insecta; order Hemiptera; family Pentatomidae; genus Aelia; species Aelia acuminata. The sequence continues at coordinate 134,490,190 of OU426982.1, read as the reverse complement.
ATACAGTGAAGATTTCACGATTTTTGAATTTAAATAAAATAGTTAGTATTTATTTTTATTTAAACTTTATAAGAGACCAGCTGTATATCCCGGTTTCACCCGGGGAATTTCATTATTCTAATAAACGTGAACAATTCTATAAACAAAAAATAGGTAATTTGAAAAAAAAAAATCTGGTGCGTGCGCGCAACACACAACTTTCACTTACCAACTTACTTAGATAAGAAATTGACGTGTTTTGTTAAATATCATTTCCCAAAGTCACACATTTTTCTACATTCATTTATTATTATTATACATCCTCCCTTGCCTTTGAGGCAATACGGATTTTGCAGCAATGTTTCGCATACGCAAAACACCTCACTGCCGCATGTTAACAATTATATACAAATTTGACTTTTTTCTGCGGCAAGAAGTTTTCTGTTCTCATTTTGCCTTCCACACTTCTTATTTAGTCCGGTGGTCTTCCTGGGACTGCTTCAGTTCTCCTTCCCAAGGCAAAGTGGGAGCGACCGATTATATCCTTCCACCCGTACACAAAAGATTTGAAGTACGGGTAGTTCTCCTCAGTCATCAGCTGAGGAAGATCGTACTCCGTCAGAACATAGAGCCCTGTCTCCCTCAGCAATTGAGCTCGCAGTGCCTCATAAGCGGTGCAAGCCAGTAAAATGTGTTCTGCTGTCTCCGGTACCCTACAATTTGGGCATATGGGATATATATTCATATCTTATTTTTATAATTCGTTAAAGCCGTTTTTGAGTAAATAAAAAACCCCGTGAAAATGATACAAAATTTATTAAGTAAAGTCCCCCCTTCGGTTGATCAATTTTGATGAAATGTTGGCTATCACATATTTGGCATATACATACATCAAATACCCAGTTTGGTCACAATCGAGAAAGCCGTTTTTGAGTAAATAAAAAAAGCACGTAAAAATGATACAAAATTTATTAAGTAAAGTGCCCCCTGCGGTTGATCAATTTTGATGAAATTTTTACAGACATATCTCGGGCATATAAATAGATCAAATACTAAGTTTAATCAAAATCGTTAAAGCCGTTTTTGAGAAAATAAAAAAAACACGTGAAAATGTTACAAAATTTATTAAGTAAAGTCCCCCCTCCGGTTAATCAATTTTGATGAAATTTTTACAGTCATATCTCTGGCATATAAATACATCAAATACCCAGTTTGATCAAAATCGTTAAAGCCTATTTGGAGTAAATAAAAAAAACACGTGAAAATGTTACAAAATTTATTAAGTAAAGTCCCCCCTCCGGTTAATCAATTTTGATGAAATTTTTACAGTCATATCTCTGGCATATAAATACATCAAATACCCAGTTTGATCAAAATCGTTAAAGCCTATTTGGAGTAAATAAAAAAAACACGTGAAAATGTTACAAAATTTATTAAGTAAAGTCCCCCCTCCGGTTAATCAATTTTGATGAAATTTTTACAGTCATATCTCGGGCCTATAAATAGATGAAATACTCAGTTTAATCAAAATCGTTAGAGTCGTTTTTGAGAAAATCGAAAAAAACCTAAAAAGTTATTAAGTAAAGTACCCCCTCCCTTTGAGCAATTTTGACACACACACACACACACACACACACACACACACACACACACACACACACACACACACACACACACACACACACACACAGACCATTTCGCGGGACTTGGTCATTTCGACTCAGGGGACCCCAAAACGTGTATTTCCGTTGAAAACCGGAAGTCGATTTTTTTCACGATCGCAATACTTCCACTAACTATATATTTCATATATAGGTAAGTGAAAGTAAAAATACAACAAAAATAGCTAATTGATTATTATTCCTAAGCTTTAGGGTATACTATATTTTTAGTTTTACCCTCTGGGATATATATAATTAGGTCTTTAGGTGAACCTACTCTAGAGCATGCAACGTAAAGGTGACCATCAGAAAAAAACGGGGGTGCCAAAAAACCAATGTAAAGCGAGATCATAAAAAAATATAACCAGAGATTGGCTGAAGTTTTGCAATTTTAATATGGACATGTTTTCACACCTGGTATGAATCAAACACTGAGCGAAATTTGGAGAATTTAGGACAAGCGGTATGGATTTCTATAAAGAACAAACACACAAACAGAATTTCATCTTTATTTATATGAATTTTAATCTAAAAAAAGGAATTGTTAACCCTAGTGGATACCAGAAATAGTGGTATACCAAACATTTAGTAATTTGAAGACATTTGAAATTGAATTACTGTTATTTTTATATCTGTAATGATCTGTAACACCTTGTTCATATAAGCCTCTATAATCAGATAAGATACCTTTCATTAGACAACTATTGAATGCTATGAAATGATATTTTAAAAATCTGGTGCGTGCGCGCAACACACAACTTTCACTTACCAACTTACTTAGATAAGAAATTGACGTGTTTTGTTAGATATCATTTTCCAAAATCACACATTTTTCTACATTCATATCTTATTTTTATTAATCGTTAAAGCCGTTTTTGAGTAAATAAAAAACCCCGTGAAAATGATACAAAATTTATTAAGTAAAGTCCCCCCTTCGGTTGATCAATTTTGATGAAATGTTGGCTATCACATATTTGGCATATACATACATCAAATACCCAGTTTGGTCACAATCGTGAAAGCCGTTTTTGAGTAAATAAAAAAAGCACGTAAAAATGATACAAAATTTATTAGGTAAAGTGCCCCCTGCGGTTGATCAATTTTGATGAAATTTTTACAGACATATCTCGGGCATATAAGTAGATCAAATACTAAGTTTGGTCAAAATCTTTAGAGCCGTTTTTGAGAAAATAAAAAAACACGTGAAAATGTTACAAAATTTATTAAGTAAAGTCCCCCCTCCGGTTAATCAATTTTGATGACATTTTTACAGTCATATCTCGGGCATATAAATACATCAAATACCCAGTTTGATCAAAATCGTTAAAGCCGATTTAGAGTAAATAAAAAAAACACGTGAAAATGTTACAAAATTTATTAAGTAAAGTCCCCCCTCCGGTTAATCAATTTTGATGAAATTTTTACAGTCATATCTCGGGCATATAAATAGATGAAATACTCAGTTTAATCAAAATCGTTAGAGCCGTTTTTGAGAAAATCGAAAAAAACTTAAAAAGTTATTAAATAAAGTACCCCCTCCCTTTGAGCAATTTTGATGAAATTTTTGCTGTCACATCGCGGGCATATACCTACACTAAATACCCAATTTCAGGTTCGCACGGTTTATAGTTCTTGAGCTAGTCTGTTCACATACACACACACACACACACACACAGACACACACACACACACAGACCATTTCGCGGGACTTGGTCATTTCGACTCAGGGGACCCCAAAACGTGTATTTCCGTTGAAAACCGGAAGTCGAAATTTTTCACGATCGCAATACTTCCACTTACTATATATTACATATATAGGTAAGTGAAAGTAAAAAAATCTGGTGCGTGCGCGCAACACACAACTTTCACTTACCAACTTACTTAGATTAGAAATTAATGCGCTTTTTTAATTGCCACTTCTCAAATTAACAGAACGGCTTTAATAATGAACAATGGTCTTTCATTAAAGGCGTACTCCGCATGCGTGGGCTCAACGAGTTTTATGAGATGACTGAATATTTTTATTTTTTTCTCCTCTTTATGTTTTCTTTATTTTTATCATATCTCATATTTAGCCATTTCTTATTTTTAGGCGTAACGAGAGACAGTTAATTTCTCCATTTAAACAAAAACGAAGGTACTTAATAGGAAACAAACAAAAAAGGCCCCCCCACAAAAAAAAAAAGGCCCCTCAGAACATTTTAATAATTATAAAGCTTACCCGATATTAAAGAACACCTAATTTTTATTTAACATGACGAATTTGATAAAAATCGTTAAAGCCGTTTTTGAGATCATCGGAAAAAAGGTAAAAATTGGGAAAAAAAATATGAAATAAAGTGCCCGCTCCGTTTGACCAATTTTGATGAAATGTTGGCTATCACATCTTGGGCATATAAATACATCAAATATCCAGTTTGATCAAAATCGTTAAAGCCGTTTTTGAGTAAATAAAAAGAACACGTGAAAATGAGACAACATTTATTAAGTAAAGTGCCCCCTCTGGTTGATCAATTTTGATGAAATTTTTACAGTCGTATCTCGGGCATACAAATAGATCAAATACTCAGTTTAATCAAAATCGGTAGAGCCGTTTTTGAGAAAATCGAAAACAACGTAAAAAGTTATTAAATAAAGTACCCCCTCCCTTTGAGCAATTTTGATGAAATTTTTGCTTTCACATCGCGGGCATATACATACACTAAATACCCAATTTCAGGTTCGCACGGTTTATAGTTTTTGAGCTAGTCTGTTCACACACACACACACACAGACCATTTCGCGGGACTTGGTCATTTCGACTCAGGGGACCCCAAAACGTGTATTTCCGTTGAAAACCGGTAGTCGAAATTTTTCACGATCGCAATACTTCCACTTACTATATATTTCATATATAGTAAGTGAAAGTAAAAAATTAAGTATAAAGAACGAAATATTTACTCTCATTCACACCAATATAAAGTACCTTTTAAAGATAGTAAAAAAAAAAAAAACGTAAATTGCACTCGCAGATTTTCGTATGGTTCATTAACCGATGGTGATCTATTTTGCTATTCGCTTAGAATTTTTTGCTTATATTGAAAATTTTTATATCTATTTTAATGTACGTTTGTAAATTTCTATAAATTATATGTAAAACAAAAGCTTTGCATCAATACCTAAATGGGGACGTTTAAAAGAGGCATTGATTTTGAATGGTAGATCTAAACAAGTGAAAATTGCAAAATTTTACGATTATATCTTTCAAAAGGGTATACCATCGGGTGGCCTAAGATTCATTGAAGGGAGTAAGAAATCATTGGCTATGCCGTCCTACGGACGGGACGATATTCACCTTCGACTCTTTTTTTTACTTTTTGTAGATACCCTGGAATCAGGTATTTCTTCGAATTTAGTAGTTCGAAGCACTTTTACGTGCATCATATCAGCTTCACTTTTAGACCTAATAGCGAGGTGTTGTGTTGCAAAGAACTCTGATGAAGATTTGTTTGCCTATTGTGCGTAAGGAATGCGAACTGCCCTTGACAAACAATCAGCTGATAGTATCTTACGCTGGTATGAGGGCCGTTGACGCCTCGATGCTAACGATATAATGGCCTGCACAGGGACGGCATCATGGCCGTTAAAGATAACTAACCGTCTATCACGTGGTCTATTTTAACAGTCTTAACCTATATCTATATTTTAAAGATGTTATATGCTCTTAAGTTTTAAGTTTGGTGTGTTTGTTTAACGTCACTTTATACCACTAAGGCTAATCAGACGAATCTACAGTGGGAGTCTTAAATATTACCTATCCTTGTATAATTATAAGGATAGGGATCTTTAACGAGTACCTGACATCGTAAAGGCTTGGGACCTCCATTTTACGTCCTATCCGGGGGACGGCATGGCCAAGGATTTTTTACTCGCATTAAAAAATCCTAGGGCCACCGCTGGGCGCGAACTTGCGACCTTTAGTATTGTATGTTGCCATGCTAACCACTACAGGTACACGACAGGTAACTACAAGTTTGGTTTGTATATTTGCATTCCGGTATAACGGTACCTATTTGCGGAAGAGGCGCTTAGTTTTTACTGATGCTTCAACGTTTTTATCAACGGAATCTCTCGGATCAGGTGTAAACATAAATAAATATATCTTATAATTATTCTTTTTTCATTAAAGAGCATGGGATTCCCTTTTCCAGTGAGAATAAAAATACCATCGCTCAAAGTATTTCAAATTAATTTTTATATGAATGGTTTCTTCACTTTTATTTAAATAAAATAGTTTATTAGGTACAGGGTTATATATGGAGAATGAAATGAATCAGTATTATTATCTATTGAGCTTTCCGCTTATATTTCTTTTTCAGGCACTTGCTCTATTTCAAAGATGTTTAAATCATTAATGTCTGATGAAGAAATAAATCAAAAATACCATATTTTTTAGGAATTTTAACGGAAAAAAATATTATCATATAATTCAACGAGAAGTACCATATGTTTTATGATTTAGTCTAATTCGAGGCCGAAAATATATCGAATGTTCGAATATAATCTTAAAATCGATTTATTGCCGATCGATCGCATTTGATCGATCAAATTCTGTTATGGTATTTTATCACCCTTCACCCTCTACCACTGTGAAAAAAATCAGAACCAACTATTGCCAATAAAAGAATTAGTATCAATTTAAATACTTTCTTTTTCTAAATTGCGTATTCAACAAGTGGATGAAATCATTAACGGATCAGGTGTAAACAATACTATTTCTTTCATTGTAATTTCCCCTAAAAGCGATTCAACATTTTGTTCTAAACTTCGGGCGATTACCTTAGATTAGAATACCATCTTTAAGGGTTACGATGTGACTTGAACTTAAAATGAGGTCTCTAAAATTTTAAACAAGTTCCCCTCCACCACATTACTTTATAAATAATAAAAGTTACAACCATTTCCCTTTAACTTCGTCCAGTGTCGTAAATTTCAAGTGAATCCTTAAAAAGTTATATTGAGCTGTCAATCGCTACTCTAAAATTGATCCCTTTCCTATCAAACTTTTCTGAAACTTAAGGAGAAGCATTTTATACTTTCACTGTTCTTAGATAGATTTTTTTTTTTATCACTCTCTCTCTTTCTATTTTGGCATTTTAATAATAAAAATATATTAAAAGTAATTTCCAATTACTAGTCCAACTATCGCAATTATAAAGAAATAACTCCATTTCCCTCATTTTTTATTGGGGGGGGGGGGGAGTTTTAAAATTGTATAAACAGGAGCTTCAAAATCGATCCATCCTTTTTTACTTTCACTTACCTATATATGAAATATATAGTAAGTGGAAGTATTGCGATCGTGAAAATTTTCGACTTCCGGTTTTCAACGGAAATACACGTTTTGGGGTCCCCTGAGTCAAAATAACCAAGTCCCGCGAAATGGTCTGTGTGTGTGTGTGTCTGTGTGTGTGTGTGTGTCTGTGTGTGTGTGTGTGTGAACAGACTAGCTCAAAAACTATAAACCGTGCGTTCCTGAAATTGGGTATTTAGAGTATGTATAAGCCCGCGATGTGACAGCAAAAATTTCATCAAATTTGCTCAAAGGGAGGAGGTACTTTATTTAATAACTTTTTAAGGGTTTTTCGATTTTCTCAAAAACGGCTCTAACGATTTTGATTAAACTGAGTATTTGGTCTATTTATATGCCCCAAATATGACTGTAAAAATTTCATCAAAATTGATTAACCGGAGGGGGGACTTTACTTAATAAATTTTGCATCATTTTCACGTGTTTTTTTTATTTACTCAAAAACGGCTCTAACGATTTTGATCAAACTGGGTATATGTTGTATGTATATGCCAAAGACGTGATAACCAACATTTCATCACAATTGATCAACCGGAGGGGGGACTTTACTTATTACATTTTGTATCATTTTCACGTGTTTTTTTTTATTTACTCAAAAACGGTTTTAACGATTTTGATCAAACTTGGTATTTGATGTATTTATAAGCCCGAGATATGACTGTAAAAATTTCATCAAAATTGATCTACGGGAGGGGGGACTTTACTTAATAAATTTTGTATCATTTTCACGGGTTTTTTTTATTTACTCAAAAACGGCTTGAACGATTAACAAAAATAAGATATGAATGTAGAAAATGTGTGACTCTGGGAAATGATATTTAGCAAAACACGTCAATTTCTAATCTAAGTAAGTTGGTAAGTGAAAGTTGTGTGTTGCGCGCACGCACCAGATTTTTTTCTTCTTCAATAAGCAAAAAACTTCTCATTGACATGCCCACTACTTTTGAAAAAAAATTTCCATCGAAAATATTTTAAAATTTAATTTAAAAAAAATAATACAAGTAAATATGATAAAAGACAGTGGTAGCGTGAAAAGGCATGTTGAGAAGTTATCCAATGATGGCACTCAAATATTGTCTCTAAGTTAAAAAAAAAAAATACTATGGAACGTACCAAAATAACCCACAACATGATACAGAAAAGAACAGTGACAGTTCAGTAACAGGTTTGGAAATGAGAGTGCTGAAGCACAGGACAGTGTAGACATCATTATGCACTTAGGGCTCATCACTCAGTGAAAGCATTAACACAGCGAGAGAAGGTATCGAATGGTTGTCATTGAGGTCGCCTGGTCCATCACATGATCATCTTTCATATATAATTTCACAAATTGTTTGTGTTTTATTTTATACTAGCTAGGGTGCCCGGCTTCGCTCCGGTAGTTTTAATAACAGAAAAACTTTAAAATTAAAGGAAATATAGAACAAAATTAGCACTTTCTTGAAACTTTTAACATGGTATCAATATTAAGATTCGATATCTGCAGACTCCGCCCAAATAAGGAACCCTATATACTTTAAAGGGGGTTGAAAATGGTGAATGAACAATTAATTTTGCTGCAACTTTGTCGAGTCATGCATCGTTTTTGATGGTTTCTGTGATTCTGAATTCTATAAGCCCATTCCAAGCAGTCAGCAGATAATAAGTTATTAGATTATGGTTGAAAAATATAATAGTTAAAAAACTATATTTCGATTACAACTTAAGCGCCGACGACTGTGATGGTCCTATTAGATCCAGAAGTTTAGAAACTACCGAAGATTCATAGAAACTTTTTTTTTAAGACCTTTCTTCCAGTTCAATCTCCCATAAGATATCCCCCCCCCCCCCACCGTTATTTGGCCATACACTGCACCTACTATTACAAAGTGAAAACGAAAATATCATGAGGGCACAATTTTTTCATCATATTTCTTTTTATCCTGAACTATGAGGGGTGATAAAATCTTATTGAAAAAATGCTGTAATTGGAGTTAGTAATAAAACAATTTTTCATAATTACATCCAATAAGAACACTTCAAACATTTTATTTTCGATTTATAATCAGTCAATTCAGCTCTCCTTTTTTGTTTTATGTCTGTTTTTATTTGCTCACTGTACAACTCAAAAATGTTCACTCATATTGCATTAAATTTACTTAAGTAGGTATATATTATATATTGATTAAATATAATGTGTTAATCAATTAACCTTCTTATGAGAAAATTAATTTTGTAAGGTATCCAGTCGGTTTTCTAATTGATATGTAAAATCATTATTTTATTTTGAAAGAAAAGGTGAAAATAATTATTTTCGCTTGATTTTTTAGTAATTTAAAAAGAAAAGCTGAACAAATACATAACCTTTACAAATTAAACGGAATGAATGAACAATAAACATGGAGTGAAACGCACCCTAGCGCTTCCTGGTAGCCTGGAGCTCGAACTAAATTTTTCATTCATAAACTCGTATCTCAATCTCAGAGAGGCTAATTAAATGGTGCGAGAGGCTTAAAATTCCAGTCCTTTTCTCTTCAATTTTACACCCTTAAGAGAAAAACAGAAACCTTCTTCTCCGTTAGGGGTTATATAGCAACACGCTGACATAACTTCCTTAATCCCACGTGGAGTCGTTTTTGAGCCTTTTCGGCACGCACATTGTACACTTTGCTTTATAATATATATTGATTTAAATTTTTACTTTCACTTTCCTATATATGATATAGATAGTAAGGGAAAGTATTGCGATCGTGAAAAATTTCGATCGACTAAAATTTCACCGAAATTGGTCAATTGGAGGAGACACTTTACTTAATAAATTTTGTCTCATTTTCACGTTTTTTTTTTTTTTTTATTTACTCAAAAACTGCTGATTTTTTTGAAACTTTGATCAAAATGGGTATTTGATGAATGTATATGCCCGCGATGCGACAGCCGAAATTTCATCAAAATTGGTCAAACGGAGGGGGCACCTTATTTAGTAAATTTTGGTCTCATTTTCGGGTGTTTTTTTTTTTTTTTTTTTTTATTTACTCAAAAACAGATGTAACGATGTTGATCAAACTGTGTATTTGATGTGTGTATATGCCCGCAGTGTGACAGCCAAAATTTCATATCCCTGTTACTGTAAAAATAAAAACTTTTATTTAACAATAAAAAACATATTTTACTTTAAAGAGTAAATACGTTATGCTCAAATTATTTAAAGCATTTACGGTGTGAAAAACCACGGTATAAGATAATCTTTAATTAATTATATTTTAGTTTAGAAACTTCGATTCCATATAAATTTCTGAAGGCACTATAAAGTGATTTTAGAGGAACAGTAATCTTTCTCGATTTCCAGAAAGGCATAACAGACAAACTTTACTATGAGTCGCAAATACACCTATCGATTCACCTTCACGATATATTTACAAAAAGGAGATTTCTGTAAAAAACAACCAAGCAGTAAAAAAAACTCGACTATTGGTGAAATTAGTTTCCTTAAAGAAAGAAGTAAACAATAATTGATCGAAATGTACTGAGAACATTCAAGTTTTGCATTACAGATACGTTATAACTTATGGAGATATACAAATATAACCATATAAATGTGGAAAAGTTGTGGTTTTACATATTATCTAAATATAAGTAAATGAAGATGGAAAAATGTGTGATTTTGAGGAATGGCATTAAGCAAAATACGTCGATTTCTAATCTAAGTAAGTTCGTAAGTGAAAGTTGTGTGTTGCGCGCATCGCACCAGATTTATTATTATTATTACTATTTATACAATTATCTATATCGCACGGCGGAAGAAGATGGTTACAACTCAAAATATATCAATTTTGAATTATGCTTAACGTCGGAATCGGAATGAAAAAACCTAGAATGTTAGATTATAGTTACAACATTATTTTATAGTTTCGTTCCCGTAAAGCGCAATATTCCATATTCTTCTATGGGGAGAATATCGTGATAACGGATATAAAAGGGTTTTTAGTTAGAGTCACTGCCGCAATGGTAAACTTTTTGTGATCAAATACTTTTTTCTCTAGTCCCAGTTTCTAGGTACATGGTTAGACCAATTTTAAGGCTCTCAGAAGCTGTTGAGTTTAGCAACCGTGCAATTTCGTGCAGTAACCCCCAAAACGTGCGATTTCGTGCAGTATAAAACATCCCATTAGGCTTGATTCGGATAAGTAACTTGAGTCCGCTCTATTCTGACTTTCCAAAAAAAAAGATGCAATTGCACGGGAATCCGAGCTCTAGTTTTAACCATCTTCTTTCCTACCTGCGATTTGACAATGACAGCATTGAGTTGTTAAAGAAGGAAAACTATAATAAAAACCTAGACAATAATAATTTTTCTTCTATAAATCAGTAATATGACTATGTATTTAGAGGAACAAATTAAAAAAATTATCAGGTTTAAAAACTCTGAAAAGGGCATGCAGCAAGATGTCCATGTTGAGAATTTACAGATTGATTCTATAACAATAGTACTAATTTAAATATGTCGAGAATGGATAAATGAACCTTGCTACGAAGGTGAATTCAATGATTTGCATCCAAATTTAGATAGAATAATACCGAGTATTACATTAGATTCTATATACACATTAAGAATAAATCTCTCTACACAGCAAATACTTTGACTCAGTAAAGACATTTATAAGTCTTTACCTACGGGTCCGAAGTTTAGGCACTATCAAGAGCGGGTTGTACTGAGGTCCAAGCGGCGCATCCTCTGGAGAGGACTTGGTCCAAAGCGCATTAAGAAAGAGTGGGAAGTTGAGGACCAATGCAGGACTTCAGGTAAGGATGCCGACCTAGTCAGGTTTATAAAAATTGGTAGACTGTGTCGGGCTGGATTGTAACCAAGAGGAAAGAGAACCAGATTCACAAGAATCGAACAGGTCCATAGAATGAGACCTATTGGACGATAAGAATTGCGTTGAGATGACTTCTTTGCTACCTATGCAAGGCACATCCTTGTGGTAAGGAATTTGAACAGGTAAGATTGATGGCGTTTCTTGCCGAAGGGATGGTTAACCCAAAACATAACTTATAACCATAGGCAGTTAAAATATGTCATAAAATATGCAATAAAAACTATCAAATTTGTAGCATAATGTGCAGCACAAAATCTAAAAATATGCTGTTAAACATCTCTATCTCTCTATATATAAGAGGCTTTGTCCTGACTGACAGAATCAACGCAGATCAAAAACTACTAATGATAGAAACTTGAAATTCAGAGTGTAGATTTTAAACGCGATGTAGGTAACCACTAAGAAAGGAATTTCAAAAATGTAACCCCTAAGGGGCTTAAATGACGAAATTGTCGTTTAACTCTAACGGAAATCTATTGTTGAGATTTTAAACCATATGTTTTTTATTTGAATATCGATTTAACGTTACAATATTATTAAAATAGACATTCACATAAAATATGGCTACTGATTATTTAAATATTAGTGGTAATCAAATTATGCACACTGTGAATCCCATTATTGGAGGATGGTGCGTGTTTATTTCGATCTCTTCGCCATATATATAAGAGGCTTTATCCTGACTAATAAAATCAACACAGAGCAAAAACTACTAATGATAGAAACTTTTGAAGTTCGGAATTTAGATTTTAGGTAACCGCTAAGAAAGGAATTTCAAAAATGTAACCCCTAAGGGGTTTAAATGGCGAAATTGTCGTTTAACTCTAACGGACATCTATTTTCGAACTTCGAGAAAATATATCTAATTAGTACTCATTTTAAAGAATTCGATACGACGAGTTTAACTCGGAAGGCCCTATTGGGCGTCGAAAACCATGTTTTACAGCCGAAAAATGAAGTATTCACGACGAGTAAGTCATTTTTTGTTTCGGCGGTTTTAGTGAACTCTCTCTATTGCGCGTCTCCCTCTCTTCTACCGAGCCGGCAGCTTCCCCCTCCAACATTCCATCTACCGGAAGCTCAGATTCTACTCTCTCCTTAACATCAGTTAACATATTATATTAGATCAATACCAAGATAATGGTCACAGAATTGATTTTAAAGGCTCGCGGGCGAAGCCGCAACGGGGAATGCTAGTCTGTAATATTCAAAGATACTAATGTGCATAAAATATTTCACGGGAAAGAAATTGGAAGAGACTATTTAGAAATAAAACCAAAATTATTTAAAATTTTTACTGTTGCTGCTGGGCACTATCTTCCCTCATGCCTGAAAATTCCAACACAGAGCAGTCTACATCTCACTTGCTGATTGTCGCTTAGCTGCGAATAAAAGTCTGAAGTGAAAAAAAAAATTGATTAACTTTTAAACGACAAAATAGTTTTTAAAAATCATTCGACCCCACACATATTACCTTATTCTTCAATCGTACCTCTGCGAAAGATCTTTCTCTATCCGACAAGGCACTGAGACTTCGTCAGTCAGACCAATCTCGGCAGTAGTTCCACAAGGTTCAATACTTGCTCCATTACTCTACATTATATATACACATGACATACCGACAAACTTTAACGAAGACATTTACTGCAACCTACGCCGATGACACTGCAATTTTAACAATACATAATTACCCAAGACTGGCATCACTAAATTTGCAAAATCACTTACTACATTTACAAAATTGGTGCTCACTTTGGAAAATGAAATTGAACCATAAAAAATCCCAACATATAACATTCGCACTGCGACGCTCCACATGCCCACCAGTTTATATCGGAGACAATCAAATACGAGTACCTCAGACGGACTCAGTACGCTACCTGGGACTACTATTCGACAGAAGGATAACTTTGGGCCCCATGTGAAAATGAAAAGACAGACTCTTAACAAACGACTAAAAATACTGTTCTCTCTTTTTTCTGAATCGTCAAAATTAAAAATAGAACAAAAACTGAACACATACACTTACTTACATAAACCCATTTGGACATACGCCTCACAGATTTTCGGCTCAACATAGAGGATGCAATTAAAAAAATTAGAAACTTTTCAATAAAAAATGTTGAGACTAACAACGAACGCTCCCTGGTACGTAAATAATAAAACTCTACATACAGACTTACAACAACCAACTATCGAACAACACATACGAACTCTTTATTCACGATTTTTGATAAATTACACGGACATAACCATACACTAATCAACAACATGGCCACGGCTGATATGCCTGTTGCTAGGCGGCTAAAAAGAAGCTGGATGAGAGACCTGCTCACGTAAGGTATCAAGCCCGGAAAGAGGTGCTGCTGGGCACCTTTCTTTCATCATGCCCAAAATACCTTAATTCATTGTTACCAACGCAGTCGCTGATTGTAACACTGGCTGGGAGGTGTGAATTTAAGTTTGAAGCAAAAAAAAAAAATCTGGTGCGTGCGCGCAACACACAACTTTCACTTACCAACTTACTTAGATTAGAAATTGACGTGTTTTGCTAAATATCATTTCCCAAAGTCACACATTTTTATACATTCATATCTTATTTTTGTTAATCGTAAAACCCGTGAAAATGATACAAAATTTATTAAGTAAAGTCCCCCCTCCAGTTGATCAATTGTGATGAAATGTTGGTTATCACATCTTTGGCATATAAATACATCAAATACCAAGTTTGATCTAAATCGTAAAACCCGTGAAAATGATACAAAATTTATTAAGTAAAGTCCCCCCTCCGGTTGATCAATTGTGATGAAATGTTGGTTATCACATCTTTGGCATATAAATACATCAAATACCAAGTTTGATCTAAATCGTTAAAACCGTTTTTGAGTAAATAAAAAAACATGTGAAAATGATACAAAATTTATTAAGTAAAGTCCCCCCTCCGGTTGATCAATTTTGATGAAATTTTTACAGTCATATTTCAGGCATATAAATAGATCAAATACTCAGTTTAATCAAAATCGTTAGAGCCGTTTTTGAGAAAATCGAAAAAAACTTAAAAAGTTAATAAATAAAGTACCCCCTCCCTTTGAGCAAATTTGATGAAATTTTTGCTGTCACACCGCGGACATATGCAAACACTAAATACCTAATTTCAGGTCTTTGCGGTTTATAGTTTTTGAGCTAGTCTGTTCACACACACACACACACACACACACACACACACACACACACACACACACACACACACACACACACACACACACACACACACACACACCCACACACACAGACACACAGACCATTTCGCGGGACTTGGTTATTTTGACTCAGGGGACCCCAAAACGTGTATTTCCGTTAAAAACCGGAAGTCGAAAATTTTCACGATCGCAATACTTCCACTTACTATATATTTCATATATAGGTAAGTGAAAGTAAAAATCTAAAAAAACAACACTACAAAAGATTTAACCTCTTTTTAAAAACTATATAAAAAAGCTGGAACGTTTTTAGAATGGATAATATTTCAGACAAGACTATTATACAAAACACTTTTCTGCGTGACTGCATTCTTTAGTACGGAATTCTCTATAGTAGTAATAATAATTCCCAACTCAATTTAAAGTGTCTTGAATACGCCGATACTTGTTCTCGTAATAGAACCGCTAATGCATCGATTATACAGTTGTAAGTTCCTGAGTGGAACATTAAAGTGTTAGGTCTGTATTAAGTCCATTAGTTGGAGATATATACATAAGTCATTTTGAAGGTCGGTATTCTAATCTAATTACATGTTATACAGAATCGAAAAAAAAAGAAAGAAAAGAAAAAAGGCAAAAAAGAAAAGGGTTGGCAACCCAGGGAAGGGCTTGAACTAATTAATTGGAGGCTACCTGTGGCCTGAGGGTAGTGGTGGAGGGGGTGAAGGGGGGCGGTGAGGGGGGATTTCTTCTCCACCGGATTGGACCAGCTCCAACCAATCCCATTCCAGTATAACAAACCTTCCGCTCTAATCCGGGTTGTTTCATCCTCGCCGATTCCATTCATAGCTTTCTGTTATTAAAGATATTATTCATTCCATTATTGGAACGTTCTCATACAAAGCGTAAGTCTCTGGAATAGGATTTGATATCTTTCCAGTTATTGTATTCCCTCCAGTTTCAGATACAACAAACAGAAGAAATGATAACATAAAAGCAGAAATAAGTTAAAAAGCTACTTCCATGCGTGGCCAATATGCCGCCATTTAGTGAGGCTCCGGTTTCAACTAAAAAGGACCCTTTTGGCCATATATTTATTCCTGAAGAGCGAGCGCAGCGAGCGGTAGTCGAGAGCTTGGATCTAATAAAGCTGTTAGATCCAAACTCTCAAACTCTTTATTAACTGAATAGAAAGTGAACTTCCTGCTATTAGAAAGGGTTTGATTCGGCTCATAATTAATTCTAAAAATATCACAGTTATTCCAGATTAATTTATACTGACTGAACAGGGTAACGGACCTCTTCTAAAGCATATCGTTTGTTACCTACGTATTTAATTTATTTCTTCCTTCCTCCTTCTATAAATAGGTATATCTGTGAATATTTATATCGCGGAAGATCCAGGGCAGGACTATTATAAGGATCAGGATATTTGAATATAATGGTAGTACCACAAAGGAATTCCATCCTGAGGCGGTTTATTCAATCAATCCTCGATACTTTACGACTTACGAGGGCTACTAATGGATGCGGTACCCATCTTTGGTTAGGTCCTAATGCTAATATTATCGTGCTGTTATAAAGGTGTTGCATCATTATACTGTCAGCGGTACTATAAAGTTTGGCTGATGGAATGGACGCTATAACTATTCCTGGTAATAGGGGCAAGAGATTCTCAAACTGGGTGCAGCAAACAGAAGCTATACCGCTCTAGGTATACTTATAATAACAATATAATAATAAATTATTAATAATATAACACTTACGTTGGTTTAAAAAAAAGTAATTAAAAAAAATAACAATTGTCAATTCCACACGAATTATAAATACACAAACATTAGAACAGGTTACAAAAATTATGACTTTGTAACACACAAATAATCATATGGCTTGATCGTCAGAACAAAGACTAACTCTCCAGTCAATCGCTGTGTATATATAGTTAGAAATAGATCGCTGTGTATATATAGTCGTAAGCAGAAGAATCTAGAATTTCGTGGGCCGGCGTAGATGGTACTTGAAGATCGTAGTCACAAACACGTGCTCGCTTGAAATATTACTGAGAAATGTCTACCCGTTTCTGAATTATTGGTCCCTAAAGCACTGAAAAATAGGTCCAGAAACAGAAAAAATCATTATTAAAAAAAGCTGTAGATGTTTTCCAAATTTGACTAGGACTATGAGATTGGTGTCTTTTACAGCGCATTCCATGCCATTTCATATGATATACAGCAATGTATAGGTTGGTACTAAAGCAATTTTCTTATAATACAATTTTCTTATATTAAACATAATTTAAAATTTTAATTTCAATTTTTTTTACTTATTATATATATTTTTTCAAATTGTTGTATATAATATATGAAGGCATGGAATGCGTTGTTAAAAGACACCAATGTCATGTTCCAAGTCAAATTTGGAAAACATCTACAGCTATTTTCAAGCATAAGATCCTAGATTTATGAACTTTTATCACTAGTTTTCAATTTTTTAGTGATGAAGAAATTTTCATCCCACTTTTCTATTTTGCTCTATGAATAGATATAATAATATCTATTTTTTAAAAATATATAAAAATGCTAAAAGATGCCCTTTTCGAGAAAATTGAAATTAAAATTTTAAACTAGGTTTTAAGAAAATATCTTTTGTACCAACCTATACATTGTTGTATAGCATATGAAACGGCATGGAATGCGCTGTTAAACTACACCAATATCATAGTCCTAGTCAAATTTGGAAAACATCTAGAGCTACATTTAATAATGATTTTTTCTGTTTCTGGACCTATTTTTGAGGGCTTTAGAGACGAATAATTCAAATACGGGTAGACGTATCTCAGTAATATTTCAAAATTGTTCTATAGATACAAGTAATACACATATACCAAATTTAAAAAAAAAACCTGAGATGGTGAGGCTCAAGCCTGTGTTGTATTGACGTGGAATGGCCCATCTTTCCTTTTCATTTAAAGTAAATCGAAGAGAGTGGGTAAGCAAAATTCCTAGACTTAGCAAACTACCTCTATTTTAGGCAAGCCTCTCCTTTTCCTTCCTTAGCTGCTTTATGACCTAAGCCGCGAGGGGTTGCCTGTGAGCAAGTATTCTTCAGAATGCAGCATTAAGGCCCGATGCAGACGGACGACACTTTTCTGCGATGCGGACTATAAGCCAGGTCAGGGGTACCTGGAGTATAATAGTAAATCCGGTCGGTCCATTGTACTCCAGGTACCCCTGACCTGGCTAATATTCCGCATCGCAGAAAAGTGTCGTCCGTGTGCACCGGGCCTAAGCTGACGATGTTACTGACAGTTACTAGGTTCTGATCCTGTTCTTGGAACGAGGTATACTTCTTTCTTTTTTTTTGTGTGTGTTTGTGTGTGTGTGTGTGTGTGTGTGTGTGTGAGTGTGATGGACTAGCTATATAAGCTATATAAGTATACCTAGAGGTCGCTACGAGCACGTGTTTGTGACTACGATCTTCAAGTACCATCTACGCCGGCCCACGAAATTCTAGATTCTTCTTACGACTATATATACACAGCGATCTATTTCTAACTATATACGAGGTTTGTCCGGAAAGTAATGAGAATGAATTTTTTTCCAGTCTTTACTGGTCTCAAGGAGGCGTGGTGTTGGAGGAGTGGGGGGAGGGAGATCCCAGGTAGTGATTCTGACCCTTGCCAGTCTCATCCCAGCTTCTATGGAAAGTGCCTGTCAATAAACGTGCGGTCTTGTTTTGACACCTCGTCACGAGACAAAATGCAGAGTTCTCTGGAGCAACGTTATGCAATAAAATTTTGCGTCAAACTCGATAAATCTGGTTCAGAAACGGTTTTGAGGGTTCGCCCGGAGATCGCCAGATTATGGACCTCCACCTCGACAACGCCCCCTGTCACAATTTATGGCAGAAAAAAATATTGCAACGTTTCCACAACCACCCTACAGCCCCGACCTAGCTCCCTGTGACTTTTTTCTATTCCCCAAGCTAAAATCACACCTAAAGGGTACTCATTTTGGTAGTGTTGCAAACATCCAACAGGCCGTGACGAGGGTACTAGTCAGCCTTTCGGAAGATGATTTCCAGCACTGCTATGACGAGTGGAAAAATCTTTGGAACCGGTGTATTATTTCTCAAGGCTGCTATTTTGAAGGTGACAACATTAAATTGTAAATTTTTTGAATAAAAGTATTTTTTTTTTAATCATTCTCATTACTTTCCGGACAAACCACGTATACACAGCGATATATCTACGACTATATATACACAGCGATTGACTGGAGAGTTAGTCTTTGTTCTGAAGATCAAGCCATATGATTATTTGTTTGTTACAAAGTTATCATTTTTGTAACATGTTCTAATATTTGTGTATTTATAATTCGTGTGGAATTGACAATTGTTATTTTTTTTAATAACTTTTTTCTTAACCAACGTAAGTGTTATAATACTTATAATTTATTATTATATTGTTATTATAATTATACCTAGAGGTCGCTACGAGCACGTGTTTGTGACTACGATCTTCAAGTACCATCTACGCCGGCCCACGAAATTCTAGACTCTTCTGCTTACGACTATATATACACAGCGATTGATTGGAGAGTTAATCTTGGTTTTAAGATCTGAGATCTGAGATGGTGAGGTTCAAAACGATATATTTTTGTTTGGATTTGACATGTAATGGCCCAGATGCAAAAACGCTAAGCAAACAATCAACTGTATTTGGAGCATGATTTTCAAAAACTCCATGATCCTTGTATCCTCCTAGTCTAAGATATTTAACTCGACTGTAAAGGCGTCGCTCTGTTACGGAAGTGAGGTATGGGGTTATTTAAATTTTGAAGAAATTGAAAGAGTTTTAAAATTCTTTATCGAAAAGCAGTTTTCACTTCCGAAAAATACACCAAATTACCAAATTTATTTAGAAACTCAGTTGGACCCAATCCTTATCACTACCCTAAAGCAGCACTTTAATTATATATTAAAAATATCCACTTAACCGGAGTACAGATTCCCCAAAATTATTGCCAAAGAAATAGTTTTTAGTAAATGTTCGTGGTATGCCGAATGGATAGCAATGGCTATTAGTATCAATACTGAATTAGATAACTGTTTCATTTCAATAGACAGATTCAAACTGACAAAATTACATACCTCTTAAAACAACAGTTTATAGGTAATCAATTAACAACAGCTCGACAATCCACTTACCATGCTATGTATAAATCACTGGTTCCCAGTACAGTTAGCTATATAAACGATTTCAATAGTTTGGTCTTAATAAATTATAAGCCCTGGAAAAATGATGTTTGTTACATTTGCACTATCTGTAGCAAAAGGGAAATAGAAAATGTATTTCATTTTTTTCAATTTTCAATTACATTAGAAAGAAATATTTTGGTCAAATTTTACATTGTATTTGGTCTAATTGGTATAAATAAAGAGAAATTAACAACAATGCTAGATGCAAAATAAATTAAAGGAAATCTATTTATTTGTTAAAGAAGCATTAAGATATAGACAGCTATTGTTATCAGAATTTGAATAATAATATAAATAATGTTATTTCTTTATTACCTTATAAATAGATATTATATATGTACGCTCCTGTCTGCAAAATTATAGTACGTAATGAAGGGTTCTGATAGGAAAAGTATATAGGTTTTCAGTTTCACTACCTGTTAAATATTTTATCTTAAGAGAAAAAAATCTGGTGCGTGCGCGCAACACACAACTTTCACTTACCAACTTACTTGAATTAGAAATTTGTGTGTTTTGTTAATTGCCACTTCTCAAAGACACATTTTTCCACATTCATTTCTTATTTTTTCTTTTTGTTTGCTCTACAAAAAAGACTAGTTTTTTTATTATTAAATAAAAGCTTTTGGTAATTCTGCAAGCATAATACTCCAAGTCGTCTGATTTTATAATTCTCTATGTAATTGTTGAAAACTTCATTTACCAAGAAACAAATAATTTCCATAAAATGAACAGATTGGCTTTAATTATGAACAATGGTCTATTATTAAAGGCGTATTCTGCATGAGTGGGCTCAACGTGTTTATGAGTTGACTAATATTTTTCTTTTTTTCTCCTCTATATGTTTACTTCATTTTTATCATATCTCATATATAGCCATTTCTTACTTTTAGGCGAAAGGAGAGACAGATAATTTCTCCATATAAACAAATACAAAGGTACTTTATATGGAAAAAAAAAGACACCTTCCTCATTTAAGCCCCCTCAGATCATTTTAATAATAATAAAGCTTACCTGATATTAAAGAACACCTAATTGTCATTAAACACGACGAATTTGATGAAAATCGTTAAAGCTGTTTTTGAGATAATCGAAAAAAAGGTAAAAAGTTGTAAAAGAGTTATGAAATAAAGTTCCCCCTTCGTTTGACTAATTTTGATGAAATGTTGGGCATCACATCTTTGGCATATAAATACATCGAATACCCAGTTTGATTTAAATCGTTAAAGCCGTTGTTGAGTAAATAAAAAAAACACGTCAAAATTATATAAAATTTTAAAGTAAAGTCCCTCCTCCGGTTGATCAATTTTGATGAAATTTTTACGGACATACCTCGAGCATATACACACATCAAATACCCAGTTTGATCAAAATATTTAATGCCGTTTTTGAGTAAATATAAAAAACACGTGAAAATTATATAAAATTTATGAAGTAAAGTCCCCCCTCCGGTTGATCAAATTTGATGAAATTTTTACAGTCATATCTCGGGCATATACATACATCAAATACCCAGTTTGATCAAAATCTTTAATGCCGATTTTGAGTAAATAAAAAAAACACGTGAAAATTATATAAAATTTATGAAGTAAAGTCCCCCCTCCGGTTGATCAATTTTGATGAAATTTTTACAGTCGTATCTCGGGCAGAAACATACATCATATACCCAGTTTGATCAAAATCGTTAAAGCCGTTTTTGAGTAAATAAAAAAAAAGACGTGAAAATGAAACAAAATTTACTAAGTTAAGTCCCCCCTCCGGTTAATCAATTTTGATGAAATTTTTACAAGCATATCTCAGTCATATATATAGATTAAATACTCAGTTTAATCAAAATCGTTAGAGCCGTTTTTGAGAAAATCGAAAAAAACGTAAAAGTTATTAAATAAAGTACCCCCTCCCTTTGAGCAATTTTGATAAAATTTTTGCTGTCACATCGCGGGCATATACCTACACTAAATACCCAATTTCAGGTTCCCACGGTTTATAGTTTTTGAGCTAGTCTGTTCACACACACACACACACACACACAGACACACACACACACACACACACACACACACACACAGACCATTTCGCGGGACTTGGTTATTTCGACTCAGGGGGTCCCAAAACGTGTATTTCCGTTGAAAACCGGAAGTCGAAATTTTTCACGATCGCTATACTTCCACTTACTATATATTTCATATATAGGTAAGTGAAAGTAAAAAAATGTATATCTCTAGCTTAACATATCGAGATATATCGATGTTAGAAATGTGATATGTTCCCGCCCACGGCCTCAGCCACACCTCCTTGTCACAATCTTGTTCAACACGATCTGATAAAGAATAACGAATGGTAATATTTTAAGTTGTTGAACATTTCGTACGTAGCGCCAACTGTCTCTACACTCCGCATCTCTGGCTCTGATCTCGTTTTTTTTTTTTTTTTTTATTCGAAATATTTCACTTTTAATGCGAAATATTTTGCTTCTATATCATAAAGGGTGATTTCTACATACGAGTGATTTTGAACATTGATAGTAATTTGAATATCGTGGATTGGAAGTCCTTTGTTAAAGTTCTTTTTTTTTAAATAAATGTGCAATTAATTTTTATTATTTCTGTTTGATTTTAATCAATGAAAACAGCTAGAAGATTATTTCACATTTATTGCAAAAAATATATCTGTACTTGCGGCCTAAACTGTGCTAAGACCAAAATCTTAGTTTTGAGAAAAATGTGATTAATTAGTGTTGAAAAAAAATATATATATTTCTAGGCATATTATTGATGTAATCACAAGTTAATAATATAAATGATTTCAATTGTGTAATTTAAAAGAAGTGTAAATAACTTGGATGAGTCAAGATAGTATTTATAGTACTTATTTTACAAAAAAATGAATAGTATTTATTTTACTAAAAATTTAATTTTAAATCTTAAACCAATATATAGCCATTTATCTCAGGATCTCAGCTTTAAAAAAAATTAGTTTCAAGTAAAAAAATTAGTATTTTTAATAAGAATATTTATTTATTGAGAAGTATAATCAGATGATTCTCCAGATTTTTTAAAATTAAAATTACGCCTATGATTATTCAAAGGAACGTAATGAATACAAATATGGGGTGTGTGAACTAAAATTCTTATTTAAACCCCGAATTGAATCTATTTTTTCTAAAAATCCGGAGAAATTTGTTTTCCCTAAGGCAGAAAATAAAGTGGAAAAATCTATCAAGTCCGTACCCTAGTTATGATATAAGTAGAAATACTGGAAGAAGCCATCCATGTTTGAGATGTTTTAAGTAGATAAAATCCTATTGAGTTGTATATTACTAATTTTTACTGCATTCAGAGGACCTGGGTTCGATTCCCGGCAGTGGTCGAATCTTTTATCTTCTAATTAAATAATTTAAAAATTATAAATTAATTATCTAACAGATAATCATTGAGTAAATAACATTTTACATTACTAAAAATATTAGGTGGCGGGATGGCCGAGTGGGCAAACGCTTGAGGAAGTATGCGTTTCCCATGGCAACATATGATTGGGAACCCGACTATAGCAAGTTCAAAACCCGGAGCCAGGGGACATTTAATAATACTCGGCATTAATCCCCTACCCTTTCACCTCAACCAGGAAATCCCCATAAAGCATAAAAGGCGAGGAAGGGTAGGAACGAAAAAAATTACTAAAAATATTTTAGTAAACTTATGTGCAATTACTTTAGCTAGTATAATAAGGTAGGAAAACTATTTGAGAGAATGGGACTTTAGTCCAGTAGCTTTAAATTGTATTAACTTAGCGGATAGTATTATTTCCTCCAAGTCCGTCTAAGTTTTTGGGTCGTTGTCCTTGTAGTCGTATCTCTTACAGAGAACTTATTCAATTTAAAGTGGAACTAAGCATTACTTATCCCAAGACAACTTTTATCAAACTATATAGTGAGGGAGGGAGAGTTTTAACCGTGTCTTGAATTGGTAATACTTTTGGACTTATAACTCTATGAATGTTCTTTCTATGATTAATAAAATTGTCTTTCGTCATTAGTTTTAATGGAAGTTAAAATAGACATTTATAACCAATTGAACAAAAAAAATTAAATTAAGTGCTAGACTAAAACTGAAACAGAAACTAAATACCTACCCATACTTACTGAAGTCCACTTAGACATACTCCTCACAGAAATTCGGCAGAGCTAAAAAGACTCACCTACAAAGACTTAAAACGTTCAATCAAAATTGTAACGACTTATTACAAAGGCACCATGGTACGTGACTAACAAAACTTTACATACAGATCTCCATCTACCAACAGTCGCCCAGCACATAACGAATCTTTACAAACAATTTTTATTAACTTGAACGGACATCCTAACAGTTCAATCAGGAACATGGCTGACATAGGCATGGATACGAGAACACTAAAAAGGCGCTGGATGAGAGATCGGCTCTCTTAGACAGCCAAGGTAATTTAATCAAGCCAGGAAGGGCGTGCTACTGGGTGTTTTCCCTCCTCATGCCTGACATGTCATTATTTCCTATTGCTACCATCTCATTCGCTGATTGTCAGCGACTACTGACAGGTGCGAATCAATAATTGAAGTAAAAACAAAATGCTATAAAAGCGATGGAATTAATGAATGAGGTTTCGAATGAAAGTAAATTTCACGGAGTCGAACAGTGTTTCGATTAGTGCAAGCTGGATTGGGGGTCCACTTCCTTAGTAATAGGGTCCAAAGGTGTTGGTATTGCCTATTAAATAGACTCACGTACAAGCAGACTAGGATGCGTTCTATGAAGGCAGTTCATGACTTCTTGTCATTAGGGCTTAAGAAAATGACTTTTCCTTTTTTCCCTTTGGATTTCTAAGCCATAGGCACACTTTCATTTGGATGAATCATCGGCCATAATCTGTGATATCCGATCAAATTTATCTTTGCTGAGGTAAGCACAGAATTCACGGTAGTAAAACCTAACACTTTAGCTCTTGGAAGAAACAATACTCAAGACATTTTCTCCTCGTTTCGAAAAAATACAGATGGATTTGAAAACTTGATCGTCATCAGAGTAATCACTTTCACGTACCATGAAAATGTAAAATTTTAGGATTTCAGAAAAAGAAAAAAGAGGATATTCTAAAGAAAAAGAAAAATACATGAAAAGAGGATAAGAAAAAATAAAGAACGTAGGCTTTTGTCGTTTTATGGCTGGGTGTATAGTAGTCGTTTAAATGGGGTTTAACACCTTACTTAAACAGTTGATTAGACACAGGATTTAGTTTATGCCTATTACACAGTATGGAATCTCTTGATTAAATTTAGTGATAAAGGCTTAAGAGCTTTTAAATTTAAACGGTCAATAATGGCCACTCAAACACAGGTTAACTGTAACCTAACATTATTTCTGTTTACTAATTCATTGGACAATAGTACCTTTTGCTTGAAGTCCTAATATTATTCATTTTATGTTACCTCTTAAGTTCATCTTTTTATTTTTTATTTGTGTTGTTTGATTTATATTTTAAAAGAATAAAAGTTAACAGTGCTCTCTCTAACCGATGTTTAACGAACATGACATGTTGTACAACAGATAAAAGTAGTTTTGTGGTTAAACACAGAATCCACGTCCTGGCAATCCTATTAAATTCGAGGTTTGATTTCCGTCAACTCATAAAAAAGAGCCCACGCATGCACTGTACGCCTTTAATGACAGACGATAGTATATAATTAATAAATATGTTCTGTTCATTTAATGGTATTTATTTGTTTCATGTTTCACTATTGGGTTGTCCGGAAAGTTCGTAGAAAAATTTGGACAAAAATTAAAATTGATGAACAGCTTAAAATTTATTTATTTAATCTACAAAATAGTTACCACCGTTAGCGATTACCCTTTCCCAACGGCTTGGAGGTCCATTATCCTATTTTTCAAAAATCACTGTCCTTACTCCTGAAGAACAATAAAAGGTCCGTTTTGACATCATCTTCTGATGAGTAGGATTTCCCATGTAGAAAATTTTCGAGGGAACGGAAAAGATGGAAATCCGAAGAAGCAATGTCAGGAAAGTACGGCGGGTGAGGTAAAACCTCCCATCTGAAGCTTAATAACTTATGCCGAGACCTTAAAGGCACATGGGGACTAGCGTTGTCTTGGTGGAATAGCACTCCTTTCCACTTTTCCTCCCTGCCAACTCCAACGGTCGATTTGCAGGCTCTTAACTCCGCAGCTATCTCACGGACAGTAATTCGTGAATGGTTTGCGATGACCGTCATAATATCCTCCAATCAAGAATTGAACTCCGGCCAGCCCGGGGTTGGTCTTCCAAATTGAAATCTCTTGATCTAAACCGTGAAAACCACTTCGAATCCGTGCTATCAGCAATTGAATTCAGAACACGGCACGAATCTTTCTTGCAGTTTAGGCTGCGTTTTTTCCTATTTTAAAAAAGAACAGCATAATATGCCGAAAATGAACTGAATCATCACTCATGTTGGTTTGCAATTAACTACACTAGTGAGCCTTAATAAAGACGATTTCAGTTAGTAAACATTGTTAATTCCATGAGGATTAAAGGCATATATATAAACACTAGCTAGGGTCCCCGGCTTCGCTCCGGTAGTTGTGTGGTAATTTTAATAACAGAAAAACTTTAAAATTAAAGTAAATATAGAACAAAATTAGCACTTTCTTGAAACTTTTAACATGGTATCAATATTAAGATTCGATATCTGCAGAGTCCGCCCAAATAAGGAACCCTATATACTTTAAAGGGGGTTGAAAATGGTGAATGAACAATTAATTTTGCTGCAACTTTGTCGAGTCATGCATCGTTTTTGATGGTTTCTGTGATTCTGAATTCTATAAGCCCATTCCAAGCAGTCAGCAGATAATAAGTTATTAGATTATGGTTGAAAAATCTATTAGTTAAAAAACTATATTTCGATTACAACTTAAGCGCCAACTACTGTGATGATCCCATTAGATCCAGAAGTTTAGAAACTACCGAAGATTCATAGAAACTTTTTTTTTTAAGACCTTTCTTCCACTTCAATCTCCCTTACGATATCCCCCCCACCCGTAATTTGGCCGGACACTGCACCTACTATTATATTACAATGTGAAAACCAAAATATCATGAGGGCACAATTTTTTCATCATATTTCTTTTTATCCTGAACTATGAGGGGTGATAAAATCTTATTGAAAAAATTCTGTAATTGGAGTTAGTCACTTTTTCAACTGGAATGCTCATCATACATAGTAATAAAACCATTTTTCATAATTACATACAATAAGAACACTTCAAACATTTTATTTTCGATTTATAATCAGTCAATTCAGCTCTCCTTTTTTGTTTTATGTCTGTTTTTATTCGCTCACTGTACTACTCAAAAATGTTCACTCATATTCCATTTAATTTACTTAAGTAGGTATATATTATATATTGATTAAATATAATGTATTAATCAATTAATCTTCTTATGAGAAAATTAATTTTGTAAGATATCCAGTCGGTTTTCTAATTGATAGGTAAAATCAATTTACCAAAATTATTTTATTTTGAAAGGAAAGGTGAAACTAATTATTTTCGCTTGATTTTTTAGTAATATAAAAAGAACAGCTGAACAAATACATAACCTTTACAAATTAAACGGAATGAATGAACAATAAACATGGAGTGAAACGCACCCTAGCGCTTCCTGGTAGGCTGGAGCTCGAACTAAATTTTTCATTCATAAACTCGTATCTCAATCTCAGGTAGGCTAATTACATGGTGCGAGAGGCTTGAAATTCCAGTCCCTCTCTCTTCAATTTTACACCCTTAAGAAAAAAACAGAAACCTTCTTCTCCGTTAGAGGTTATATAGCAACACGCTGACATAACTTCCTTAATCCCACGTGGAGCCGTTTTTGAGCCTTTTCGGCACGCACATTGTACACTTTGCTTTATAATATATATTGATTAGTTTTGTGATTCATTTTTAGTAGAAAAAATAAAAGTTAACTTTTATTTTAAAAATCTCTACGATCTTTTCGGACAACCCAACATATCAAGTTTTCAACAGCTACATTGAGGATTATAAAATAAAATACTTGCATTGCGGAATTATCGCAAGTAAAATTTTTTATTAATAATAATAAATTTAGTGTACTTTAAAGAGCAAATACAAACATGAATGTGGGAAAATGTGTTACTTTGAGAAATTACATTAAACAAAACAAGTCAATTTCTAATCAAAGTAAGTTGGTAAGTGAAAGTTGTGTTTCGCGCATCGCACCAGATATTTTGTTTTACTAATGAAATACAGATTTATCAATGAATATGGATCTATATTATTTAACAAGGAAGTACCTACCTTTTCACTGCATGAAATATCAATTTTTATAGAAAATTCTATGCGTCTGAAACCTCTAGGCACATCTACTCCAGAATAAATCAGCGAATAATCAAAGCCATTGTCCTGATGATTTATAAACTTGGAACAGGAAGAGACGGATACATTACCAAACCGTTGCCCCGCTAAAGCGGACACCGAACCAAGTTCCTCCTGACTTGAGAACTTATTCAAAAGAGGACTTATCGCCTAGATATTATTCAAAGTTAGGCTACAAGTCTCGCAGCAGACTAGAGCTATCTAACAATCTCCGGAAGATGGATGCTTCAGACTGTCCGGAGCCCGACAAATGTGAATAATGGCACCTATTGTATATATTATTCATCTTTGGATCTTAGTTATTCATTTATCTTATCCTTACTTAGATGATTTAAAGTACTTTTCTAAAATTTAGTACTCGTATAAAATTTCCAAAACTAGTCGATTTATGTTTTTAGTTCCGGTGATAGATCTAGAGATAATGCCCTTGAGACGCTCATTCAATTCATTTTTTAGTCAAAAGATTACGCTTTTGTCAGAGTATTTCCGTTAACATCCTATTCAACCTTCACTACGACAAAACGATTTGATTTACTTTGGTTATTTCAAAACTCATCCGATTTGCAGCCCTGAAACTCAGAATCGTGTCCCAAAACAAGGCTCTCATGCTTAAATCATATACATGCTATATTATTTCTCAATGCCTTTTTTTTGTCGGTACGCCATAACTTGCTCAATACTTATCAAATTTCATGAATGAGGCATCACTTTAAAGCTTTCCTTAACCGTTACACCGGAAAAATATACAAATCACTCATTTTGCCTTCGTTTGCAAGTTATATGCGCAAAACCGCATTTTTGGTAATAGAGGTTTACCTAAATGGTGTCGATCTTTACAGGTTTTCAAGAACATTTTCGGTCATATACATTTGTTTGCTTAACCCATTCGTTTGCGAGCTGTAAGGGAGAAACTGCAATTTTCAGCGAAAATGGTCGCAGGGCTTTTTTGAAGCTGTCATTATTTTCAGTTTTTTGAGACGAACATTTTTGATTATATACGTTTTTCCGTCGATTGTAAGTTACAAGCAAAAACCTGCGATTTCAATTGAATCAGCGCACTCGCTCTCCGCAAAACCAATGTGTGTATTTACGTAAGTACGGGGTGGGATTTAAGTACCTACTATGTAAATAACCTTATAGTGCGAATGCTCGCACGGGTCAGCTAGTCTATATAAATAAAGTTGAAATTCTGTTTGTTTGTTTATTTGTTCTTTATAGAAATCCATACCGTTTGTCCTAAATTCTCCAAATTTCGCTCAGTGGTCCTTTGATACCAGGTGCGAACACCTGTCTATATTAAAATTGCGTAACTTCAGCCGATCTTCAGCTGATATTCTTTATTCTCCAAATTTCGCTAAGCGTTTCTTTCAGACCCGGTGCGAACACCTGTTCATATTAAAATTGCATAACTTCAGCCCATCTTCAGCTGATATTCTTTATTTTTATAAAAATCATAATGATCTCACTTTACAATGTTTTTTTTACGAAATCCACCGTTTCTTTAGAAAAATGAAATTCCCCGTGTGGAACCGGGATATACAGCTATAATCTACGCATATAAAGGTGAAATTCTGTTTGTTATAAAATCCATACCGTTTGTCCTAAATTCTCCAAATTTCGCTCAGTAGTTCTTTCAGACCAGGTGCGAACACCTGTCCATATTAAAATTGCATAAATTCAGCCTATCTCTGGGTATATTCTTTATTGTTATAATAATCGTTTTGATCTCGCTTTACATTGGATTTTACAAAATCGACCGTTTGAGTCGATAAAAGTCTCAGTTTATAGATTTAAAAACTGAAATTCTCCGGGTGAAACTGGGATATACAGCTAGTAATATAATATTTCTCAAAGTCTTTTTTTTGTCAGTACGCCATAACTTTCTTAATACTTCATTAAATTTCATGAATGTGGCATCATTTTAAAGGTTTCCTTAATCGCCACACCAGAAAAATATACAAATCACTCATATCGCTTTCGATTGCGAGTTTTAACCGCTAAACCGCGGTTTTGGTAATACAAGTTTGGTAGTAGAGGTTTTTAAATGGTGTCAACCTCTCAGGTTTTCATTTTTGGCCTTACATTTCTCTGATTAACCCATACGTTTGCGAGCTGTAAGCGAGATACTTCAATTTTCAACGAAAATGGTCGCAGGGCTTTTTTGAAGCTGTCATTTTTTTTAGTTTGTTGAGACGAACATTTTTGATTATATACATTTTTCCGTCGATTGCAAGTTACCAGGCCTTAATAATCCTTGAGCAAGTTAAAAACCTGCGATTTCAATAGAATCAGCGCACTCGCTCTCGTGCGCTCTTTCAGTGGCATCAATGTCTGTATAAAACCCACCATCAAACAATTACAGATGACCGTATAGTAACTTCAAACATAGAGTTCAAAGAGCTCCTGTAAAAACTCGTAAATACTGTGTAAATATGTAAATATCTT
This sequence comes from Aelia acuminata, assembly GCA_911387785.2. NCBI lineage: Eukaryota > Metazoa > Arthropoda > Insecta > Hemiptera > Pentatomidae > Aelia > Aelia acuminata. Next base: position 134,459,023 of record OU426982.1, on the reverse strand, counting down.
AAACTTATGGTTCAAAAAATAAACAACCTACAGTTTAAACACATCTATTCTTTAATTCAACCCTCAGCTTTGCCCATGACGCACTAAATTCGCTCTATACGATACTAAATGTACGGTGTGTAGGCACTTTAATTAATACATTATTTCTCAAGGCCTTTTTTTTTCCGGTACGCCATAACTTCGCTTCATCAACTTTCATGAACGAGGCATCATTTTAAAGGCTTCCTTAACCGCTACACCGGAAAAATATACAAATCACTCATTTCTCCTTCGATTGCGAGTTATAACTGCAAAACCGCGGTTTCGGTAATACAGGTCTCGTAGTAGAGGTTTCTAAATGGTGTCAACCTCTCAGGTTTTCAAGAATATTTTCGGACATCTATATCTGTGTAAAACAAACCCACTATCAAACAATCACAGAACACCATATCGTAACTTCAAACATAGTGTTCAAAGAGGTCCTGTAAACACGTAAATACTATGTAAATACAGTAAACCCTCATTATTACGAACTCGGATATAACGAACACCTCGATATAGCGAACCAAAGTACTATCCCCCCAAAACTACCATTATATTTCTGCTGAACCCCTCGTTATACCGAAGTCCCTCGGTTAGTGCGAACTACGAACTAAATTTGATGCCTGAGAATTATTATATTCTGTTATAACGAACTGCTACAATTTTTATTATTTTTTTACTTTCACTTACCTATATATGAAATATATAGTAAGTGGAAGTATTGCGATCGTGAAAATTTTCTACTTCCGGTTTTCAACGGAAATACTCGTTTTGGGGTCCCCTGAGTCAAAATAACGAATGGTCTGTGTGTGTGTGTGTGTGTGTGTGTGTGTGTGTGTGTGTGTGTGTGTGTGTGTGTGTGTGTGTGTGTGTGTGTGTATGTGAACAGACTAGCTCAAAAACTATAAACCGTGCGAACCTGAAATTGGGTATTTAGAGTATGTATAAGCCCGCGATGTGACAGCAAAAATTTCATCAAATTTGCTCAAAGGGAGAGGGTACTTTAGTTAATAACTTTTTAGGTCAGTTAATAACTTTTTAGGTCAGTTAATAACTTTTTAGGTTTTTTTCGATTTTCTCAAAAACGGCTCTAACGATTTTGATTAAACTGAGTATTTGAACTATTTATATGCCCGAGATATGACTGTAAAAATTTTATCAAAATTGATGAACCGGATGGGGGACTTTACTTAAGAAATTTTGTATCATTTTCACATGTTTTTTTTATTTACTCAAAAACTGTTTTAACGATTTTGATCAAACTGAGTATTTGGTCTATTTATATGCCTGAAATATGACTGTAAAAATATCATCAAAATTGATCAACCGGAGGGGGGACTTTACTTAATAAATTTTGTATCATTTTCACGTGTTTTTTTTATTTACTCAAAAACAGTTTTAACGATTTTGATCAAACTTGGTATTTTATGTATTTATATGCCCGAGATATGACTATAAAAATTTCATTAAAATTGATCTACGGGAGGGGGGCTTTACTTAATAAATTTTGTATCATTTTCACGGTTTTTTTTTTATTTACTCAAAAACGGCTTTAACGATTAACAAAAATAAGATATGAATGTAGAAAAATGTGTGACTTTGGGAAATGATATTTAGCAAAACACGTCAATTTCTAATCTAAGTAAGTTGGTAAGTGAAAGTTGTGTGTTGCGCGCACGCACCAGATTTTTTTTTCCTGTATTACGTAGAATGAGCGCGGGAAGACAAAGTAGTTCCAGTTTCTAGAATTGAGGTGTTTTTTTTACTCTTAACTAATCCGATTTCCTTTTGCTCTCTCTCTGATTCTTTTTTTCTCAAAACTAGCTCAGTTCTGTTTCGACCTCTGTATTATTCATATCAGTGTTCTGTAGTCGTTTATACTGTTTTTTGTTTTTTTAAATACACAATGAATTCGTTGGTAAACGTGTGTCACAAACGTAAATCCTTATCAATCGAGGAAAAATTGAAAATTCTCCAGGATATTAAATCGGGAATTCTAAGTAAGAAAACCATCGCAGAATGGAATTCGAAAGTCAACATTGTGAACCATTTTAAATAACAAAGATAAAATAGATTCAACCGCAGCCGAAGGATTAACTTCAGCATCAAACAAACTACTGCGCTCTGCGGCTCATGGAAATTTGGAAAAAAATTGATAAATTGCTTTAAACAAATGAGATCTCAAATACCAATCTCAGACCCTCTTATTAAAGCTAAGGCTAAAGAACTCTCAAGTGAACTTGGCAGGTAAATTAATGAATCTCATTGTTTAATTAATATGTATTTTATCTAAAAATAAATTACATACATGCGTTTTAAATTAACTAGTTATAATGAATGAATTTCCGTCTAAACATGATCAAATTAGAACGGCCATTGGCTAAAAAAAATAGAATCCTCGGTTATAACGAATCTCGTTATAGCGAACTACTAATATCGAACCACCTACCAGTTCGCTATATCGAGGGTTTACTGTATGTTAATACCTTAAACTAATGTTTACAGAATATAGAAAAAAACGGCCTCAAATAGTCTCAAAATTACCTATATATATTTTCACATATATATACAAGCCAAATTTTCGCCCCTTCGGGCATCATCAGGGCTGTAAAATTATGTATGAAGGTACAATTATAATTATTCTAAATTTGTTTTAATAAGTATTAATAAAGTAAAATAAATGTTGGGGGACTCACCATCAGATTGAATATATATATATATAATATTTCACATATAAATGAAAAGATAAAATTCTTATAAAAACAACTATCCTGAAACAATCTGTGTAAGAACACTTCATCAACTGGGGTTGCCTTAGTCTAACATTTAGTATCAGTACTCCCAACATTATATAAATATACGTTTACAATTTACACATATCTATTCTTTATTTCAACCCACACCTATGCCCATGCCGCGCTAAATACACGCTATACGATACTAAATATATAGTGTGTACTTTAATTACTTTAAGTTGGATTTAAGTAGGTTAGAGTCCGAATTATTATACACAATTTTATATGCCATTCTCCATTGTAAAGAGAAATTGCTTACACAATATAATCATCCAATCATTCATTCAATGGCGCTTACCACGACGGAATCGTAGAACTACTTTCTTTTATTTGACAAAGCTTTCGGGTGAGAGCCTCACATATCGGAAACATCTAAATACAGAGCCTGAGACCGTATGAGCCAGATAAGCGCTCGTTAAGATATGTTATCACCCCTTTTACGACTCGTCAGGACAGCAATACGAGAGAGGAAGAGCAATGAACTCTGCTCGTGGCAGTGGGTGAAGGCCGAAGCCAACAGCTGTGACCCAGCTTCGGGCAGCTCGCTTCACTTTCACTGTATCTTTCTTTTGTTTCTATTTTCCTTTATACTTTTCAAGATCTTTTTTCGTCCTTAATATTCTTCATTTTACCTCATCCTTTGCAAGTATTGCTGCTAAATTATATAATAACTATAAATTAATAATAATAATAATAATCTTTATTGCTTTAAAGGTTTTACAGCACCTTGTAACAAGGAGTTGGCTTTTTAAACAAATATACGAAAACTTTTTTTTTTATATACATAATATAATACATGAATATCAATATTATACAAAGGTACAAAATTATATCTTAATTATATTATCATTAATATACCATTTCCTTAGGATAATTTATCTAACTTTCTCCAAAACAAAAATGAAACCTACAAAAATGGCGGTAAAAATAGACAATTTAAAAAAAATAAAATAAAAATTTTATGGCATGTTACATGACTATATCCTTTAATCAAAAACATTAAACTTCTTATTTTTAAACTTTCTACTATGAAAATAAAAATACCTTTAACTATATTATAGTCCGTGATTGTTAGGATGTCCTGGAACATTTCTTTATTTGTTTTCTTAATGTTACAGTATTTTATTAGAAATTGGTTTCTGAACGGATTTAAAATGGGACATGATATGAAAAAGTGTTAAAAATTGTCTGGTTCATTCTTGTTGCAAAGAGTACATAAGGATTTCGGGTCAAAATTACAAAGGATTGAGTTCATTATGAGACTCTGAAATTTGGAACCAGCTTGTGAGATTAGTCTTATATTACTAGGTTGTTACAAAAGTCCTTGTTCACAAAATTAATTTTATTCAAATGTGAGTACAAAATTTACAAATCAAATTTATTCTTCAAAATACAGGCCATCATTTTCAACTACTTTAACCCATCTTTCAGCCAAAAGTTGTATTTGATGTTGATACCACTCTGCAGTTTTCGAGGCAAAGAACTCCTCGCATCCAGATTTGACATCATCGAAGTTTTCGAAGCGCCGACCTTTCAAAAAATGCGCCATTGACCTGAAAAGTCCATAGTCAAACGGTGCGACGTCTGGGCTGTAAGGAGGGTGGGGCAAGACGCTAATCCCGTTCATTTCTGAAAATTTGTCTTTAACTAATCGTGAGTGATGAGCAGGGGCGTTGTCTTGCTGAAATAACGCTTGCTTCCTATTAATCAAAGCGGGGTATTTCACTTTTAAAACTTCATATACCCTATCGAGCTGTTCACAGTATAGCTCAGCGTTGATAGCCCTGCCCTCTGGAACCAGCTCGAAGTGATCTAGGACGACCTGATCTAGGTTCATCTTCAAGGCTTGTATTCCCAGAATTAAACCGCCTGAACCAAAATGCGGCCATGTTTCGATGCACCACACTTCCCCCTTCCACTGCACAAATTTCCTCGGCTGAGGCCTTTGCACTAAAACCTTTTTTCCAATTTGGCCGCGGATGACAAATTTTTCTTCCGACATTTCTAGTGAAATTTAATAAACTGAATGAAAGGCAAAGACAGTTGGCGTACATAGATAATTAGAGGATTAGTTAATGTAAACATTGACATAAGAATTGTATTCGTCAGAGATTAAATAAGGATTAAATTAGAGACCTCAATGTAAACAACTTGATATGCACAAGGACTTTTGTAACAACCTAGTATTTAGGTGGCATCGATATTTTACATAATCTTCACCTAAGGCAAGCGTTGATGTGTTTCTATATATATATATCGCTAAATGAGAACTGCATTGCTTTATCAATACCTTTGCTTAAAAGGTGGTTACCAATCGTTAGTACCAAATTTTTCATCTCTTTCAAAAGGACGTTTGTATCTTGAGCCTCCCGAATTTCCTTGGCTCCTGTCGAGAAAAGAGTATTTTTCACTTCAGTAGCCCAGTTATATTGTATAGCCTTAATTTTGTCCAACTCTCCCAGTCTTTTATTACATTGGAGTGGCAGTCTGCTTTCTGACATTGAGAGTATTATACTGACATGATGATATTATTCTGACATGAGTATATAATAACTATGTATTATAACATGGCCTTGATTCTATTACTACTCGAAAGTGTCGAGAGTCAAATTCGAGCAAAAAAAAAAATCTGGTGCGCGCAACACACAACTTTCACTTACCAACTTACTTTGATTAGAAATTGGCGTGTTTTGTCTAATGCCATTTCTCAAAGTCACACGATTTTTACATTCATTTACATACTTATTTTTGTTTGTATTTGCTCTTTAAAGTACACTCAATTTTCTTAATATTAAATAAAAGTTTCCAGTTGTGATAATTCGGCAATGGAAACATAATACTTCAAGTTGTCTGATTTTATAATCTCTATGTAGTTAACGAAAACTTCATTTAGTTACCATGAAAAAAAATAATTTCCATTAAATGAACATGACATCTTTAATTATAAAGCCTTGTTCTGCCTGAGTTGACAGAATATTTTTCTTTTTTTTTTCTCCTGTATATGTATATATATCCTATATATATATCCTGTTTACTTGATATTTTTCATATTCCATATTTAGCCATTTATTTTTTTTAGGCGAAACGAGAGACAGATAATTTCTCCATATAAACAAAAACAAAGGTACGGTTTATAGTTTTTGAGCTAGTCTGTTTACGTACACACACACACACACACGCGCGCGCACAGACCATTTCGCGGTACTTGGTTATTTGGACTGAGGGGACCCTAAAATGTGTATTTCCGTTGAAAACCGGAAGTCGAAATTTTTCACGATCGCAATACTTCCACTTACTATATATTTCATGTATAGGTAGAAAGTGGTGGCGGGATGGCCGATTGGGCAAACTCGTCAGAAAATACGCGTTGTCAATCAAGTTTTTTTCAACCAGTTTGATCAAAATCGTTAAAGCCGTTTTTGAGTAAATAAAAAAAACACGTGAAATAGGTACAAAATTTATTAAGTGAAGTCCCCCCTCCGGTTAATCAATTTTGATGAAATTTTTACAGTCATATCACGGGCATATAAATAGATCAAATACTCAGTTTAATCAAAATCGTTAGAGCCGTTTTTGAGAAAGTCGAAAAAAACGTAAAAAGTTATTAAATAAAGTACCCCTTCCCTTTGAGCAATTTTGATGAAATTTTTGTTGTCACATCGCGGGCATATACCTACACTAAATACCCAATTTCAGGTTCCCACGGTTTATAGTTTTTGAGCTAGTCTGTTCACACACACATACCATTTCGCGGTACTTGGTTATTTGGACTGAGGGAACCCTAAAATGTGTATTTCCGTTGAAAACCGGAAGTCGAAATTTTTCACGATCGCAATACTTCCTCTTACTATATATTTCATGTATAGGTAGAAAGTGGTGGCGGGATGGCCGATTGGGCAAACTCGTCAGAAAATACGCGTTGTCAATGGCAACATATGATTGAGAACCGAAAGATAGCAAGTTCAAAACCCGGAGCCAGGGGAAATTTAATAGTACTCGGCATCAATCCCACACCCTCTCCCCTGGCCCGGGAACCCTAATAGCCTAACTGGCGAGGGAGGGGAGGACCAATAAAAAAATAAAATATAAGTAGAAAGTGAAAGTAATAAAAGGCTGTATATACGTTTAATATTATAACGTTAAATCATTAAATAAAAATTAAAAAATTAATAAAAAAAAATATGGTTTCAAATCCCAGACCGTTGAAGAGACACTATGATAGTAGAGCGGATCCGGGCGGGTACAAAGAAGGAGAAGTCGTTTGGCTCTGCAACCCGAGAAGAAAGCGAGGATCCTTCCCAAAGTTGCAGAAGAACTGGGAGGGACCCTACGTGATAAAGAAGCTTATCAATGATGTGATATACAGGGTTTTCAAGTATCCCAAAGGGGAAAGCCTATGATCGCCCATTACAATCGCTTGGCGCCATATGCAGGGAACCACGAAGAAGAACAGGCGCAGCGGATTACGGAAGAGACCTTTCGTTCGACCTACGGAACAGGCACGCATGGAAAAAAAGGCATCCAGTAGGAATGTCCCTAAGGAGGCGGCAGTGTAACGTTAAATCGTTAAATACATTTTTTTCGTTAGACAACAAATGATTTCAAATCCAAAACCGTTTGTTGGAACAAAATAAGCGGTTGGAACGAACTGTTTGGGTCCAGATCATTCGAGTCTGGTCCACGAAGACGCAGAACTGTCCGAACGTTGTTCTGGAACATTCCAGACAGGACCATTTACGATCATATATAAGGAGCGAGTGACTGAACGAGTTAGTATAAGTCTGATTCTGTCTAAATATTATACCTACAAAATAAATGGCATCAAAATTAAACAGCTTATTAAAGAAGAAGAAAAAAAAATATGCACCTCTGAACCCCGGTTAATAGACCCCCGGATAATGGGTAATATATATATTATAATAATATATATTTGTCAAGAAGGCAGGAAAACCTCATTTTCATGAAAATGATGATTCAGCCCTTTTCTACAAACACGAGTGATATTACAGTAAACCCTCATTATTACGAATTCGGATATAACGAACACCTCGATATAGCGAACCAAAATACTATCCCCCCAAAATTACCATTATATTTCTGCTGAACCACTCGTTATAGCGAAATCTATTGGTTAGTGCGAACTACTAACTAAATTTGATGCATGAGAATTATTATATTTTGTTATAACGAACTCTTATAATTTTTATTATTATTTTTTACTTTATTGCGTAGAATGAGTGCGGGAAGACGAAGTAGCTCCAGTTTCTAGAATTGAGGTGTTTTTTTTACTCTTAACTAATCCTATTTCCTTTTGCTCTCTCTCTCTCTCTCTCTGATTCCATTGACTTTTTTCTCAAAACTAGCTCAGTTCTGTTCCGACATCTGTATTATTCGAATCAGTGTTCTGTAGTCGTTTATAGTGTTTTTTTTAATACACAATGAATTCGTTCGTAAACGTGTGTCACAAACGTAAATCCTAATCAATCAACGAAAAATTATAAATTCTCCAGGATATTGAATCGGGAATTCTAAGTAAGAAAACCATCGCAGAAAAATATGGAAATAGATTCAACCGCAGCCCAAGGATTAACTTCAGCATCAAATAAACGACTGAGCTCTGCGACTCATGAATATTTGGAAAAAAATTCATAAATTGCTTTAAACAAATGAGATCTCAAATACCAATCTTTGACCCTCTTATTAAAGCTAAGGCTAAAGAACTCTCAAGTGAACTTGGCATGTAAATTAATGAATCTCGTTGTTTAATTAATATGTAGTTTATCTAAAAATTAATTACATACATGCGTTTTAATTTAACTAGTTCTAATGAATGAATTTCCTTCGAAATATGATCGAATTAGTGCGGCCATTGGCTAAAAAATATATTTAAAAAAAAGGATTCTCGGATATAGCGAACTATGAAAATCAAACCCCCTACCAGTTCGTTTTCGTTATATCGAGGGTTTACTGTAATAAGATGTATTCCTCTTCTTGAATTTTTTGCTCTTCCATATTTTCTCATTATTTTTTTTTTGTTCGTAGCCTAATTAATTATGAAATAAGAAAAAAACTATGGAGAGGGTAAAAAACCCTTCTCAAGCAGCCAGAGCGGTATAGCGTAGAGGCGAAGGGCGTATATTAAAGAGGCTTTGATTTAATGCAGCACTTCCACTAAGCAGCTGCTCCTGGCTTAACGACCTTTCATCCACTTCTAGGACGGCTGCATCAAGTGCACTCTTCTCCTACTCCTCGTCTTCCTGGCGCTACCAGGGATTATTCACGGCGGTTTTATCTTGACTCCATCTCACAGGGGCTTAACTTCATAATACCAGGAAACGTAATAGACCGGGTCTTTTTTATTTTACCCACACCAGTTACTTTTCGATAACTGCTTTTTAATATTTTTATTAAATAACACCAGTTACTGGATAACATAATATGTTATTAAATTCTATTATGTCTATTTTAAAAGAAAAAATCTGGTGCGTGCTCGCAACACACAACTTTCACTTACCAACTTACTTAGATTAGAAATTAATGCGTTTTGTTAATTGCCACTTCTCGAACAGAACGGCTTTAATAATGAACAATGGTCTGTCATTAAAGCGTACTACGCATGCGTGGGCTCAACGTGTTTAATGAGTTGACTGAATATTTTTCTTTTTTTCTCCTCTATATGTTTACTTGGTTTTTATCATATATCATATTTAGCCATTTCTTATTTTTAGGCGTAATGAGAGACAGTTAATTTCTCCATATAAACAAAAACAAAGATACTTTATAGGAAAACAAAAAAACAAACAAACAAAAAAGGCCCCTACCCCAGTTAAGCCCCCCAGAACATTTTAATAATGATAAAGCTTACCTGATATTAAAGAACACCTAATTTTCATTAAACATGACGAATTTTATGAAAATCGTTAAAGCCGTTTTTGAGAAAATCGAAAAAAATGTAAAAATTGCAGAAAAAGTTAAGAAATAAAGTGCCCCTCGTTTGACCAAAATTTGATTAAATTCGGGCTATCTCATCTTTGGCATATACATACGTCAAATACCCAGTTTGATCAAAATCGTTAGAGCCGTTTTTGAGTAAATAAAAACAACACGTGAAAATGATACGAAATTTATTAAGTAAAGTCCCCCCTCCGGTTAATCAATTTTGATGAAACTTTTACAGTAATATCTCGGGCATATATATACATCAAATACCCAGTTTGATCAAAATCGTTAAAGCCGATTTTGAGTAAATAAAAAAAACACGTGAAAATGATGCAAAATTTATTAACTAAAGTCCCCCCTCCGGTTGATCAATTTTGATGAAATTTTTACAGTAATATCTCGGGCATATACATACATCAAATACCCAGTTTGATCAAAATTGTTAAAACCGTTTTTGAGTAAATAAAAAAAACACGTGAAAATTATACAAAATTTATAAAGTAAAGTCCCCCCTCCGGTTAATCAATTTTGATGAAATTTTTACAGTCATATCTTGGGCATATAAACAGGTCAAACACTCAGTTTAATCAAAATCGTTAGAGCCGTTTTTGAGAAAATCGAAAAAAACTTAAAAAGTTATTAAATAAAGTACCCCCTCCCTTTGAGCAATTTTGATGAAATTTTTGCTGTCACATCGCGGGCATATACCTACACTAAATACCTAATTTCAGGTTCCCACGGTTTATAGTTTTTGAGCTAGTCTGTTCACACACACAGACCATTTCGTGGGACTTGGTCATTTGGACTCAGGGGAACCTAAAACGTGTATTTCCGTTGAAAACCGGAAGTCGAAATTTTTCACGATCGCAATACTTCCACTTACTATATATTACATATATAGGTAAGTGAAAGTAAAAAGTATATACATGAAGGAGGTTATCTCCTAGATTTTAAGAAACGTTGAAGTTGTTTTTGTTAATAAAGAATCTGATTCAAATGAAATTTTGGCTGTCACGTCGCGGGCATTTACATACATCGAATACCCAATTTGGTCCAAATCCTTATAGCAGTTTTCGAAAAAAAAAAAAAAAAAAAGCGTGAAAATGGGACAAAATTAAAGTGCCCCCTCCGGTTGATGAAATTTTGGCTGTCACATCACGGTCATATACATATACTAAATACCCAATTCAAGGTTCGTACATTTTGTAGTCTTTGGGCTAGTCTGTTCACACAGACAGACGATTTCGGGGGAGTAATTTGAACTCAGGGAACCCCGAAAATTGTAAGAAGTCGAAATTTTTCACGATCGCAATACAATCCCTTTCTATACACTTTATATATATATAGGTAAGTGAAGGTAAAAATGAGATTAACCCCTCTTTACCAAATCCCTCTGTTGCTAATTAAACTGCAACTTAGTAAATAATGCACTAAACTAATATGCTCAAGGTTCCGGATTTGTGTGCGGCTGTGGCAGATCTTTTTTTTATTCCTTTACGCATTCAGCAATACATATTCTTTTAATTTTTTTTTTCTAGGTAACAACGACCCGAAGTCGCAGAACGAAGTGCGCCAACACCTCTTCCAGGCCAAAGAGTTCAAGTGTGGTGTCCCTCAGCCGAGGGTGATCCGGGTCGCGGACCACTACCCCTCAGTCTCCAACACCTACTACCCTGCCTGCACCAGGCTCCACGTCTGCGCCGAAGACACCGGATGTTGCGGACCGACGCAGAAGTGTGGACCCAAAGCCTCGCAGAAGGTCGAACTCTACTTCTATGTGAGTAATTTTATTACTTTCACTTACCTATATATGAAATATATAGTAAGTGGAAGTATTGCGATCGTGAAAAAATTCGACTTCCGGTTTTCAACGGAAATACACGTTTTGGGGTCCCCTGAGTCGAAATGACCAAGTCCCGCGAAATGGTCTGTGTGTGTGTGTGTGTGTGTGTGTGTGTCTGTGTGTCTGTGTGTGAACAGACTAGCTCAAAAACTATAAACCGTGCGATCATGAAATTGGGTATTTAGTGTAGGTATATGCCCGCGATGTGACAGCATAAATTTCATCAAAATTACTTAAAGGGAGGGGGTACTTTACTTAATAACTTTTTAGGTTTTTTTCGATTTTCTCAAAAACGGCTCTAACGATTTTGATTAAACTGAGTATTTGATGTACTAATATGCCCGAGATATGACTGTAAAAATTTCATCAAAATTGATTAACCGGAGGGGGGACTTTACTTAATACATTTTGTAACATTTTCACGTGTTTTTTTTTATTTACTCAAAAAAGCCTTTAACGATTTTGATCAAACTTTGTATTTGATGTATTTATATGCCCGAGATATGACTGTAAAAATTTCATCAAAATTGATCTACCAGAGGAGGGACTTTACTTAATAAATTTTGTATCATTTTCACGTGTTTTTTTTTATTTACTCAAAAACGGCTTTAAAGATTTTTATCAAACTGGGTATTTGATGTATTTATATGTCCGAGATATGATTGTTAAAATTTCATCAAAATTCATTAACCGGAGGAGGCACTTTACTTAATAAATTTTGTATCATTTTCACGTGTTTTTTTTATTTACTCAAAAACGGCTTTAGCGATTAAAAAAAATAAGATATGAATGTAGAAAAATGTGTGTGTGAATTTGGGAAATGATATTTAGCAAAACACGTCAATTTCTAATCTAAGTAAGTTGGTAAGTGAAAGTTGTGTGTTGCGCGCACGCACCAGATTTATTTTTTATTTTTATTTTTATTTCTTATAGTGAACATAAAAGTTCCTTTTTCTCATAGCCTCTGAACATTCTCCCCGAAAAACCTCAACCTTGCCGTACCGGCGTACCACTTACAGGTATTTATACTTGAACGGGAGCCGAGCGTGCAATGATGCATGACCGCACATATGCACCTTAATACAATAATTTTCATCATAATAATGGCTGACTTGGAACTAGCAGCTGTTCTGGATTTTGCTTCAACTTATTTTGGATAAAAGCAACGTCAGAAAAACGCTAAAAGAAGTTCTAGAAGCTCAGCTTCTCTAACACAAAAGCGACACTAGCGCTGTATATGTATCCCCGAACACATAGGCGAACAGATAAAATACCTGTTCGAGTTAGTGACTTATTTAGATTAGCCAAACAGTTATGGCTCTTATGGCGCCTTTACAGTCTACAAACCTCACCCTCGAACAGGTTCTTCCCCGAACCTTGTCGTACCGGCGTTAAACGAACAGCCATTTATACATAACGTGACGTTGAGCGAACAAATAAGGCTGACGCACACAACGCTAGCTCCTCATGAAGAAAAAATCTCCATAATCAAAATATTTTATATTATCTGAAAAATGAAAAAGTAGGAGACGAGTTACAAACGGCGGACTAGTATCACAAACAACTCATGTGAATTGGGAAGACTTAAATAAAAAAGTGACACTAGTGCTACTCCCGAACACACGCGAACAGATGAAGTACCTAGAATACCCGAGCAGTCTTCATGAAGGCGGTTCGAGATTGATATTCTAAGGTAAAGTTCGTAGAGTGTAAAGGCACCTTGAGGTGAACATTTTTAGATTTCGCTTTTAGGTACTTGCATTCCGCCGGGGCGCAGTAGCGGATCAAGAAAATTCTTGAGGGGGGGCGCACTTTTTTATTTTTAATTTTTTATGTTTCATGAAGGTCCTAATTTAAAATATTAGTGCATAGTTCCATTGTAAAGTTTTATTAGATGTTTAATTGATTTTACAATCAATTTTTCATTTAAGGAGTTAAAAAATAACTAAAAATAGCCCTTTTATGCAGAAATAGTAATAGTTAATTGGTGTCCACACCTTTCGTGGGGGGGGGGCCTCCCCTGAATCCGCCAATGCCCGGACGTAGGTGAGCTCTTTGGGTTTGTATTGGGTTAAAAACTCTCTCTAGACTGGGTTTGTATTGAGTTGAAAAATTTACGATCTTGATAGGATTTACTCTTTCAGTATGGTACTCTTTCAGAGCATAAGAAGACATAACTAAAACTAGCGGATTTTTTTAGATATAACATTGTTGAAAGGAGTAAAGGATATTCCGTCTAAAATTCTGTAACGTGAAAATTACAACATATGATTGAAAAGAGTTTTAAACTTATTGTTGGAACAGTTAAAAACTGTTCTAGTCCATGTTCGTGACTGTTCGAGACTCTTCTACGCGTCGGTGACCTTCTAGATTGTTCTAACACAGACTAAATATAAGGAGCGATGGACTGGAGAGAGTTACGTCTTGTTCTACAGTTCGAATCATACAGTTATTTTTTATAACTGTTATTATATCGTTAGTAGATACTTTTTGTAATCTTTCTAGTAATTGGAGTTTTTATTGTTTGCCTGGTATTGTGAATTATTTTATTCGTGGAATAAAATACTTAAATATTTTCGGTTGAATCCAGTTTTTTTACCCCCAAAAAGTAAATGACTGTAGACAATTAAAAATGGAGTAATTATGTAAATTTACAGAGGAGTAATCGTGGAACAATTAAAAGTATTTTAATTGTCAATTATGTTAAATGAGGCAAGGGAATCCATTTAACTAAAACTAATCACCCTCAATAATGTTCTCATTCACTGCAGTATAATTGCTCTTCACTGTTTCGACTGTTTTTTTTTCTTTCTTTAAATGTCAAAAAGCTTTAATTTTGTTAAATACAATAGGTCCATTGTATAAGTTACTTTGTGATTTATTTATTTTTTCAGGCGAGATGCATCCAGGTAAACAATCACGGTACTGTACATCAAACGTGTTAGATTTTATGAGTAAAATTTAAAAATATATGGTTTCTAGATTTTACTGCGTTAGGAAAGCCTAAATTAATAACATTTGTCAATTACAATGAAGTACTATTCGGTAATACAAGCATAATACTCCATCGCGTCTGATTTTATAATTCTCTATGTAGTCGGTGTAAACTTTATTTAGTTACCATGTAAACATTTTCCATTAAATATTTTTCAAAACGCGTTGACAACGCTTTATCGAGAACAGAACGTCTTTAATTATAAAAGATGGTTTGTCATTAAAGGCGTACTGAGCCTTTGTGGTCTCAACGTGTTTTATCAGTTGTCGGATTTTTTTTCATATTTCAGATTTAGCCATTTCTTAGGTTTACACATAACGTGACATAGTTAATGTCTCCATATAAACAAAAACAGGGGGGAAAAATGCCCCTTCCCTATCGATGCCCCATCAGAACATTTTAATCCTGATAAAACCTTCCTGATATTAGATAATACTTGATTCTTATTAAACATGACGAGTGCTGTTACATCGCGGGCATATGAATGCACCAAATACCCCGTGTAATAAAAATCGTAAGAGCCGTTTTTGTGAAAATCGAATAAAACATAAAAATAATACAAAGTGACCCCTCCATTTGACCAAGATTGATGAAATTTCAGCTGTCATATCGCGGGCATATACATACACCCCGGCTCGAGCGCACCAAGGGGTATTTGGCCCTAAAAGCTGGCCAAAACCCCTTTTTTGAAATTTGAAATTTCTGGTAAAGAATGACTCGAAGTTCAAGTAGAGGACCTGTCTGATCATGCAAGATGATTCTTATCTCTTCCAGGCCCTTAATCCGGCGGATATTCTAATTCAAATCTCACCTTAGCCTTTACCTCGTCTCTGCTCATAAATATTGTTCTACAAAATATATTAATTTTCTTTGTTTTTACTGAATTATCGGCAAAGCATATGATGGATAGTTCGAGGTTGTTATCCATGTTAAGGTTTGTACTTGTTATCCAGACATTATAAATTTTTTGTATTCAATACTAGTATCAATATTTCTTTGTTTTTTGGTACGTAGATTTTAGAGTTAAAAATAAAATTTGAAGGTTAAAAAGTTATACTTCTGGTCACTTCCGGGCAACGAAATATTTTTTATGATAATGTGTAATTATCGTAGTTTATGTTTCATGAAAAAAATTCTGCGAATAGCTGCGAATGGGAGATTTATACTTTTTTATTTCTAAAATGTCAGTTTCATCCAATAATATTAAAAAAATAAATGTTATTATATTTTTATTTATTTATATTTTAGGATCTCCTGGAATAATAATAATAACTAGAAGGGAATTATTTGACACATTTTTAAAGTCGAAAGCATCAGCTTATAAAAAAAAAAAAAATAAGGAATTTTCGTAATCTTTTCTCATTAGGAAATATTGCTTAGCTAATAGCAGGTGAAAGAGCTAAAACATAATTTATCAATTTTGAGGCATGATTTCTAAGTAAGATGAAATGCTTCTTCAAGGAAAAGAAAAGTTTTTAAAGCAGCAACAAGGACGATTTGGCTAAGTGGGACGATATCAATTAAAAGCTCAAGATCTGGTGGACGCCCTGAAAAATCATTTGATGGTTTAACAGATCATCAACTAGCACTGATATGCTGACGTACGCCACTTATATAAAGCTAAGAGATTCTGGTGATATCAATGCGTTCCATGTTCTGAAGGATCTAACAAAACCTCCATCTCGTGCCATAAAATATAGGAAAGCATTTAAAAATTTCAATTTATCAGAAAAAATAGATAAAACTACCTATCAGCACTGGAAGCTTTATTTACATATATTGCATATTGGTGGTTCTATCAAGTGGTTATTTTATAAATTTAGAAATGTTTTCTATATTTGCTAAGGATCCGTATCCTTTTCTCCATAGAAGCTTTACGTAAAACTTTATTACCACAATTTTTTATTTTTACCTATTTTACGCTATTCCCATTTTTCAAAAATAATAGTCATAGATAAATTTATAATGAATCTTTATTTGTTACAAGCATAATTCATAGGTACAATGCATAAAGAGAAAATAGTATGAACATAAATTGTAAACCCATAGATGCCTATTTCACAGTCGGTGGAGTAACGTAAAGATTTATTTTAGGAAAATTTTCACCTATGAATATTTAACTGCTAAAACATATTTTTAATGTCTATTAGAAATTTAGAAGCCATTTTGAGGACGTTTGAATTAATAAAATGGAAGGAAATAGTATTGGCCAGCTTTCAGGGTCAAATACCCCTGTGTGCGGCGGCGGTTCGAATCAGCCCAGGGGTGGTTGACTTTTATTCCGTGGAGGCCCCAGAATAAATATCGACCTACCCACCATGGTTAGATTAGGTTGGTTATACCTAATCTAGAGTAACCCCCTCATGTCACAAATGGCCAGGTAGGGGTACAAAACAAATGAAGGTAAGTGAAAGTAAAAAAATGAAAATATTAGTTCTATGATTTTTTGAAGATTATTTTCTTCTAGGCAATAGACTCCTGGATTTTGCCCAATTCTTCCAGACTATACCCTACTAGTATTCCCTCTGAGGCTGTTTGTAGGAGGGTGGTGTACGGTGGATTGAAGACACTAAACGTCGGCTTGTGAATATTCATCCACGGTAGTAGGAGGGACCCGGTGTTGAATATGCCAAAGGGTGGGCCATTATTTATTGCTCTGGAGGGGGCTTGTCCAAAATTCAGGGCCCGGGGCACCCCCAACCGTTAGTGTTCCCCCTCGGCCCTTTGCCACTTCGGGGCTCTCCATCCTAATGGAATACCGGAGGAGGACAGAGGCACCGTTATCCTAGAGGAGTTCCTGATGAATGTGATCATGTCCTCCCTTATCTTCCGGGAGGATCTCGGGTCCATGGGGTACCACCCAATAAGGGAGATCCGGAGAACGTCCCACGATTTAGAAGGGCAGCCGGGGGAAGAGTAAAGGTGATAGTTGATAAAAATTATTAAGTTGTAATAGCTCTTAAGCTAGAGAGGAAGATCTGTCAAGATTAGGGGCTTTAGGTCCAAAACGGCCCATGCTCGATTACTACCTAGCTAAGCTGAAAATTGATTTAGTGTTGGCCTCATTTCAGGATAGCCGTGTTGATAGTCCTAGATCCTTTGACTTTCTAGTTAAATATATATCAATAATTTTATCCGTTGTCTGTTGTTTATTTTTTTTTTTTATTCATATATTAGTTTTCACCTGTCAATAAACAGTTGAATATCAACAAATTGTCTGGCTGATCAGGTGATTGTTATAATTACATTCCTCCGACTCCTTTCAACAGCGTCATATCTCAAAATCTAAATTCTTAGTTTGGGTCTGTTTCAGAAGCCTACCTCCAGTTATTTTTGCCTTGGTAACAGTTACTTATGATTATCATTGACTTAACCTTAAATGTTATTGAATTGTATCCATCAAAATAACTGGGTATTAATTGTTTTACTGAAACATATGTTAAATTAACCATTCTTTTTATTGATACCTAATATTATATTGTGAAAAAGTCATTATTAAAATGGGATTGTTAGATTTGGTTTGGAAGATAAATGATGAAGATTCTGCCGTAAAGTTTCTACAAGAAAAGTGTGTTCTCTGTAAAGTAAAGCTTTGTCCAAATGGCCATGAAATGGGATTAAAGCAAGGAAGATAAATTTATGGCGTCAAAGATACGCAAATTGTGATTATTTTTACCAAATATTAAGTGATATAATCAAGTTTATGCCCCCAGGAAATTAAAGTGACATGTTTTTTTTGTAAATAATTATTCAGTTAAATATAATGTTTATCAATTACTTTTGAGGTTATTTAAAAGAGTAATAATATTGTTCTTAAAAAGTAACCGTTGCCATGGCAAAAATAACTGAAGGTAGGCTTCTGAAACAGACCCCTTAGTTTTGACAAAGGAACGGATTTTCATGTATAATCAAAAGTCAAATATGTACATATATATTTAATTATATTATAAAAAATATGTAACAAAAAATTGTACATATGTAAGAAAAAATATCATAAAATTTATAAGAATATTCAAATGTATATTTTTTGAATTCATATACATATGTATGTATACAAATGAAAATCATAAAATTAGAGAAAATTATAATAAGAAAAAAATATGACAATAACATTATATAGGCTGAAAGCTCTTTCCAAATCATCAGATATCATAATTTTATAAATAATTATTTATGCTCTAATTAATGGTTGTATTAAAAGTTGAATAGCTTTTAACACCTTTTATAACACCTTTTCACACGTAAATAATATCTTCCTCAAAACTCGTAACTCAATGTGTTTTGGTTTACGTGGTAAAGGAAACTATAGATAGGTTTGCATTTCCATTTAAAAATTATCTATAAAGCAATAAAATTAATGAAATACTAAAAAAAAAAAAAAATACGGAATATTTATTTATTTAGAAATATGTATTTATTGTAAAAATTTGTCATATAAAGATGACTTTGAACGATTCCAAACCACTTAAAATGATTAAATTGGCCTTTCTAATGAAAATTATAAGCAAAAAGAAAAAAAAATGTAAAATTGTAGGCTAGTAATGAATTTTTACTGAATAATCTGAAACAGTAGTACACCCTTAAAATATCGTCTAATTTTTAACTCAATCCAAGCAACAGCTATGAATTTCTTAAACCAAAATCAAATAAATTGCAACGCAATTCATTACAACACGACATCGCGCAAACTGCCGCTATTCTGCCCCAATACCTAAAGCGACCTGCTTAACTAAAAATGAGAATTTTTGAAGTATTTAAGTTATGTGCAAATGATAATTTCTCATCTTCAAAATGTCTCTCCCCTCCCTTGTTTTTTTATTAGGGATATTAATTTCTGATGGTGGAAGATAGTTGACCTTAGACCTTTTTTGTAGAATTTAAAAATTATAGCTATTAAAGTAAGGCCATTACAAAAGTAATAAATGGAAATGAGATAAAACTTAAAATAGCATATCTGAGGTAATGTGGAGGAATACTTACCTATAGGATAACATATTATAAGATCACAATGGTCTGTAGCAATGAATCCTAAGTAAATAAGATGAAATGTATTATACGAAATACTAAGTGGTGTGTAAATCGAAAATTTAAAAACAAATGAGTTGGATAATCCATATAAATAAAGATGAAATTCTGTTTGCTTTGTTTATTTGTTTGTTTATTTGTTCTTTATAGAAATCCATACCATTCGTCCTAAATTCTCCAAATTTCGCTCAGTGGTTCTTTCAGACCAGGTGCGAACATCTGACCATATTAAAATTCATAACTTCAGCCAATCTTCAGCTGATATTCTTTATTGTTATAAAAATCGTAATGATCTCGCTATACAATGTTTTTTTACGAAATCGACCGTTTCTTTAGAAAAATGAAATTCCCCGTGTGAAACCGTGATATACAGCTATAATCTATTTATATAAAGATACAATTCTGTTTGTTCTTTATAGAAATCCATACCGATTGTCCTAAATTTTCCAAATTTCCCTGAGTGGTTCTTTCATTCCAGATGCAAACACCTGTACATATTAAAATTGCATAATTTCAGCCAATATTCTTTATGGTTATAAAAACCGTTTTGATCTCGCTTTACATTTGTTTTTTACGAAATCGACCGTTTGAGCAGATAAAATTCTCACTTTATAGATTTAAAAAATGAAATTCTCCGGGTGAAACCGGTATATACAGCTAGTATAAAAATATAATGATACAGAATAAATCACTAAATGAAGGGATCCAAAGAGGTTTTTGGATGCATTATGATTCAAGAATAACCATAAGATTTATTTATTTAAAGGGTTATACACTAGAAGGATGGATGATTATTAAAAAAGTGGCATAAATTAAAAATTATATATTATATGATACTGTAACACTTATGTGGGTTAAGAAATATTTATTCAACAAAAATATGCAGTGTCATCAATGCCAACGAATCATTAAAACTTAAATATTTGAGCAGGTAACAAAAATGATAACGTTATAAAACACAATCGTATGACTTGAGCTTTACAGTCAAGACTCAGACTAACTCGTTCAGTCACTCGCTCCTTATATATAGTCGTAAATGTACAGGTCAGGAATGTTTCAGAACAATGTGGACAGTTCTACGCCTTCATGGACTAGGCTGGAAAGATCTAGACCCAAACGGTTCGTTCCAACCGCTTATTTTGTTCCAACAAACGGTCTGGGAGTTTACACCATATGTTTTTTTTTTTTATTTGCTTATCGATTTAAGGTTACTATACTATTACGATGATAGTTGTTTGATGATATGAAAATTGGTCGAAACTTCGGATACAATAAAATATGTAATTCTCACATATTTGTGCTTCTTATTTCGACCGCATCCCCAACCATTTCCTATTCGATATTAATTTCTATTTTTCAGCACTTGAAGTGAAGGTTATCTTTAAAATTCTTCTTCCTCTAACTCCTTTGTGCCGTCAAGCGTGGAGTTGCAGTTCCAGTCCATCTAGTCCTTCACTGGTCTCTGTCCCTAGCTAGTCTTCGCATCTCCGGTATGGTGCTTCCTCTTGCAGTCCCCAGTTTCCCAATATATATGCTCCTGGGTCTGCCACGAGGTCGTCTTCCTTCCGGTCTGGCTTCCAAGTACCACCTGGCCTTTCTGGTGTCGACCATTCTGCATACATGACCATACCACTTTAGTTGCCTCTCTTCTATGGTTTCCCTCACAGCTCATACTCCCAACTCTTCTCGAATTCTTTCATTTTTGATTCAGTCTCTTTTGTTCTTTCCAGCTTTCAGATCCGTACATGAGCAATGGAAGGAACGCCGAGTTAAATATCCTCAATTTGGCTTCTCTACTTACTTCCCGCTTGCCTATGATGGTTTTAGATATTTGGTAATATAGTCCATTGGCCTTCATCACACGGTTTAGTACCTCCCGGTCTATTTTACCATATTTACTAATAGCGGTCCCGAGGTAATTGTAAGTATTCGTCAGTTCTAGAGGTTCGCCGTTACATAGAATCCTTATATCCTCATTTTCTCTTCCAACGCACATGATGTTGCTCTTAGCTGGGTTTATCTGTAACCTTCTCAGCTTTAATTCTTCATTCCATTCCTCTATAGATGACTGGAGAGCATGCTGCGAGTCAGCTATCAGCACTACATCATCTGCGTAAATCATGGCCTGATCTAGTACTGGGGTTAGATTCCAGTATCCCACGACTGCTCGCGGTGTTCTTCTTTTGCACAGCTTCCATATTTCGTCCATGAGTAGGATGTACAGTAGAACCAAACTGCCTTTAAAATTCTAATAAAGCTTAAAGATTGCTTCCGATGCTAAATCGTGCTAAAATTAGCCCAGATAACAAAACAATTTCACATTGGACTTACTTATATCATACAGATAAGGAAAATGGAGTCGTATGAGTGGACGAATAAAATTTCATTTTATTATATTTTTTAATCTTTGACCCTAAGATAAGACCTATCCTAATCCATACAGAAAACAAACGGGTTTCATATGCAAAAAAAAAAAATTAAAAAATAGAAATTGAAACAAGAATTATTATGAAATATATTTTGCTTTATCAGAGGATTTTAATTGAAAACATTTCCATTTGAGGTAATATTTCAAGATTGTATCAGAATCTAATTGAATGCAACCGTGGGATAAGAATCGAAACGTGAGCACCTCCCCACCATCCTAACAAGGCAAATTTAAAACAGTTTCAAGCCAAGAACAATAGCATTTGATCCATGGTTTCGGTTATTTTTTCTGTTTATTATTATTTTTTATTTTTTTAATGTAATTAATGCGCTAAAATGCTTAGTATAAATGACAAGTGTTCCAAATTTAGTTAAATCGGATGAACCTGTAAAAAGTTAATAACTGCTTTCCCCCTCCCCCCACGAATTAACTATCCATGATATAATATTAACGAGGAACAAATCTGCTCATACTCCTATTTGACCCATGCACGACTGTATGAATGTACTGTACACACTTCTCTAACTTCAAATGAACCACTTGTATTTCGGAACGGAGAAATGGTATTGCGCATGGGCAGTTTGCTGAACATCTATATAACATTATGAATCGTTTTGAGTCAGTACTAAGAAAATAATGAAGATGTGCACGCACAAAAAGAAGAAGAGGAGAGGTAATAATTATTTTTTCGAGGCGCGCCAATAAATGTTTCACATGAAAAAAAATCTGCTGCGTGCGCGCAACACACAGCTTTCTCTTACCAGCTTAATTACATTAGAAATTAATGCGTTTTGTTAATTGCCACTTCTCAAAGTTACACATTAATTTCTTATTTTTGTTTTAATTTGCTCTATAAAAAACACTAATTTCATTTATTATTAAACATGAAGAATTTGATGAAAATCGTTAAAGCCGTCTTTGAGATAATCGAAAAAAAGTTACAAATTGGAATAAAATTTATTAAGTAAGTATCTCCCCTCCGGTTGATCAAATTTGATGAAATGTTAGCTATCACATGTTTGGCATATACCTACATCAAATACCCAGTTATATCAAAATAGTTAGAGCCGTTTTTGAGTAAATAAAAAAAACACGTGAAAATGATAGAAAATTTGTTAAGTAAAGTCCCCCTCCGGTTGATCAATTTTGATGAAATTTTTACAGTCATATCTCGGGCATATTAATACACCAAATACTCTGTTTAATGAAAATCGTTAGAGCCGTTTTTGAGGAAATCGAAAAAAAACTTAAAAGTTGATAAATAAAGTACCCCCTCAGTTTGATCAATTTTGATGAAATTTTTGCTGTCACGTCGCGGGCATATACATGCACTAAATACCCAATTTCAGGTTCCCACGGTTTATAGTTTTTGAGCTAGTCTGTTCACACACATACAGACCATTTCGCGGGACTTGGTTACTTGGACTCAGGGGCCATTCGTTATTGGACCGTTGAAAAGCGGAAGTCGAAATTTTTCACGTTCGCAATACTTTCCCTTACTATATATTTCATATATAGCTAAGTGAAAGTAATAAAAAACTTAAATTATTGCGTAATAAACATAATCATTATTTTTGCTATCTTAGTTTATGCACATTTTGTTTTACTCCATTTGATGGCTCTTTTGACTGGACATAATGGCATGCCAGGCATGGGGAAGGATGGCACCCAGCAGTACCTCTTGTCTGGCTTGTTTCACTTATTTAGGACTGTTATAGATGATCTCTTATCCAACTCCTTTTTAATCTCCTACTCATATTAATGGGCATTTCGTCAATAGACATATAAGGAGGTTTATATGTACGTACTATAAGGAGATTTATATGTACGTGTAAGATGTAAAATGTGTATAAGTGTGAAAACGTTCCTGTAGTCTTTATGTGTTGGTCGACTGTTGGCATGTTAAAGTCAATATGTAAGTCACGTCCGTAGGTGCTTTTGACATTAGTCGTAATAATTTTGAATGAAATGTTTGAATTAAATCAAAGTAAATATTATTTTTTGGCAATGCGGTATATCTGTAAGCAGTATGTCCATATAGGTTTAAGTAAGTATGTGTATGTATTTAGTTTTTTGTCTAAGTTTTAGTTTTGAGGGTTCAGTAGTTACGTACATATTAAACTTAAATGTTAAATGGGGTCACCTGTGGTGTAGTGGTTAGTATAGCAACCTACAATACTAAAGGTAGCGGGTTCGCGTCCGTGGTGACCCTTGGTTTTTATAATGGTAATAAAAAATCCGTGGATGCTCAAAATTTACGTACATATTAAACATTGTTGAGTTGAAATGTATCTTGTATCCTTCCATTATTTTTGTTTATTGTTGTATATTGTTATTCAACGCTGAATCATATGTGTTGTTGTATCATCATTTAACCAGCTAAAAGAATGTTTAGTCATCTATCTTTACCTGAATCTAAAGTAACATACTAGACTTTCTCCACTGTTCCAACAAGATCAAAGGAAATCTATTTCGGAGATGGGAATAAATTAGATGCAGGAGGCAGTGAGCTAGAGAAAACTAAATCCATTTTCAGTTTTAGATCTCCTGGAACTGGGAAGGGAAAAGTTTACGGCATGTCAGAGGGGTCACTGCGAGCCCGGGCCAGGGCAACTGGAACCAACTGAAATAGAAACTTTGTTCACTAAATAACTGCTTCTGTTTTAGGTTATTTTTAACCTGTTATTAATTGTGATTATCGGTTATTTTTATTTTTACCTTTATTTATTATGCTTACTGCGACAAGGTCATAAAAAAATGGATGTTTGCTTTTCTTAAACTGTTTCAGATGGAATCTACCGATGTATCTAATCTCTTATTATCAGAGATTTAAATTTATATTCTTAATTTACTTAATATATCACTGGTGTTTGGGCAAAAAGGGCCTAAGTGTCATTTTTATTAAAAATGAGGTTTTTATGGCTTCTTGTTAAAAAAATCTATTTGTTTTTAATGGTTCAATCGGCTTAAGTGAAATCAGCTTACTAAATGGTGTAATTAAGCTTATATTAACGGCACAAGTCTTATTTGCTATTTGGCAATGATCCAAAGGGGTTAAGTGACACTTGATAAAACTTACATCCTTTATACCAGAACGTGTGCAGATCAAAAAGGCCTATGTAGTTATGACGATTCTACGCCCTTTGGATTTGATCCACAAACATATGTCTGCTACCTAGTTCTTCTTAAGCAGCATGCATTAATTTTGATGGAAGAACAACCAATTTGGATCTAAGATAATTATGCATTTATTAAATTGTACTTGTACTCTTTATCTTCTAGCACAATGGTTTCGGTACGACAATGACTTTGGACGTATTGGTTTTAAAAACAGCCTGAATAGAGAAGATCCCTTTGATTATGTTTCATTTAAAAGAAGAGGCCGACAGCCAAGCACATTCACGTTGAAAAATACCTACAGTGAGCCAGTCACAATATCCAAAGAAAAGAAAAAAGATCTGCTAGATCTTTTACAACTTATTCCCCCTACTTCCACGATTTTTACAGAAACCTTAGGTGTAATAATGATGAAGATATCGACCCTGATTTAGTTGATGTAGAAATAGATCAATAACTTCATCAAGAGTTTCGTTTTTAAACTAATAATGTACCTTTAGATTGATTTTTCATCATTTTTGTAATTGATTGTGTATTTTTAGTGTTAACACGTTTTTATATAAAATCATAATATCAATATAAAATAAAATCTTTTTGATTTTTCCAAACCTTTTGGCACCCTTAGGGCATGGTCCATTTCTCATATCCATGATAAAAAGGAATTAGGTTGATTATTGTTAAGTACAAAAGGCTAATGAGTTATAATCAGAAGGCCATAAGAGACAAAAATATAAGATACAAAGGGCTTAAATGCACTTAAAATAAATAAATAAGTAATATGTTGTTTAAATTTGTATTTCGCTATAATGTTTATGCTCTTATGAGATAATATAGTGATCCATGAATAAAGAAATCCTTAAAACAGGATTTAAATTTTTTTTTCAAAACTTTGAAAAATCGTTCTGTAAACTTCACATTCCAACACTTAACCCCTTTTGCCCAAACACCGGTGATATATTATGGCAAAAGATTAATTTCGTTCATTTTTGCTGTTTATTGCGATTGTACTAAACCCTATTGCAATTATATTCTTTATGAATTCCTTGTATATGTGTTTTATTTATATTTAACCTCGCCTCTGCTGAAATAATCCAGTAAGTGCTAAATGAATGGATCATTAATGCTGTAAAAAATGTTGGTTTTTAGATTAGCTGAAACTTTTTTATCTTTACCCTGTGAATTTTGATTTGTCTGTAATAAAAAAAATAGGATATAGTTAACGCTACGCTGAGCCACAGCAACGCTCGTATTATTATAAAGAAATGTGGTACCATTTTTCATTTTTCAAGGAAAATCCTTCTAATAACATAAATTTGATAATATTCGTGTATAAAAACAAAATAATCCTCTAACTGAAAATATTGTAACGTTAAATCGTTAAATAAATAAAAAAAAATATATGATTTCAAATCCCAGACCGTTTGTTGGAACAATATAAGCGGTTGGAGCGAACTGTTTGGGTCTAGATTTTTCGAGCCTGGTCCACGCAGACGTAGAACTGTCCACGTTGTTCTGAAACATTCCAGACCTGACCATTTACGATTATATATAAGGAGCGAGTGACTGAACGATTTAGTCTAAGTCTGTGTCTTGACTCTGAAGCTCAAGTCATATGATTGTGTGTTATAACTTTATCATTTTTGTAACCTGCCCGAATATTTGAGTTTTATTAATTCGTTGACATTGATAATTGTTATATTTTCGTTAATAAATATTCTTTAACCCACAGAAGCGTTATATTATATACACAAATAATCCACAATATATACGCAAGTTACAATATATACACACGACTTTATATATAAATTGGCTTTGCGAGATCGAGGGAGAGGTATCAGTTAAGAGGAATGGTTGACTCCGCTTTGAAGCGTCAAAAAATAAATTATTTAAATTGGCTTATGTTTATTAAACAACATTTTATAAACAAAGCTTTAAAATTACGAACTTCATTAATATGGAAATAAAAAAAAATCAAAATCAATATCAATCATCTAACTTACATATCTGAAGAATTGAACACATTTCCCACAATAATTGAACACTCATGATCAATTATTGAGATAGAACTGTAAATAAATAGGTAGATATTGCGGAGTTTATTGGTGTTATCAACAGTTAATAAATCGACTATCAACCGAACCACCCAACCGTTTGCTCTTTATTATATATTATAATATTACAAATTACAAATTGTACTATTCCTTATAATGGCAATTATGATTTGTGCAGTAAAAGAAGATTTAAATTATTACAAACGACTTGGGATGACCAAGGATAACTTAAGACCATCATATCGAAATGAAAAGACAGACCTTAAACAAAAGACTTAAAATACTGTACTTACTATTTTCTAAATTTGAGAAATTGAAAATCAGTCAGAAACTTTATAGATACACTTACTTACTTAATATGGACCCTTTAAAATTTATAGTTGAGCAAAGAAGACACACATACGAACACGAAGACACACCTACCTTGTAATCCAAAATTACAATACATCAGTAACAAAGCATTACATACCGACTTAAAACTACCAACTATCGACTAAATAATAAGAATTCTTTCTTCTGGCTTTCATGTCGAATTGCTCGGAATATAAACAGACTTATCATCAAGCTAGGACTGACATGCCTTATTTGAGGCGGCTGAAAAGGAGTTGGATGAGAGGCCTCCTCTTCTTGAAGCAAGACCGGGATGAAGTGCTGCTGCGCACTATCTTTATTATAATACGAGCAGACCCGGCCAAGCGTTGCTGTGGCTCAGTAGCTATACAGTAGCTACATTGAAGTAATTATATCCTATTCTTTTTAATATAGTCAAATCAAAATTCACTAATAAAGATAAATACGTTTCAGCTAATCTAAAAATCGACTGGATTTAAAAAAGAACTTTACGCCAAATTTAATATTTTTTGGTGAAGAATTTAGAAGGTTTCATTAAATGTTTTTTTTAGTTTTTACATCTCATATTTGAGTATATTAAGTACTAGCTCTATGTCCCGGTTTCACCCGGGTAATTTAATTTTTCTAATGAAACGGTCGATTTCGTAAAAAAACCATTGTAAAGCGAGATCATTACGATTTTTATTAGGATAAAGAATATCAGCTGAAGTTATGCAATTTTAATATGGACAGGTGTTCGCACCTGGTATGAAAGAACCACTAAGCGAAATTTGGAGAATTTAGGATAAACGGTATGGATTTCTATAAAGAACAAACAAACAAACAGAAATATTGCCCTGCAGTTTCAGCTTCGCGCAAATCGGCTTGCCTAAGCCTCTGTAGCGCCTCAAAGCCTCGTGTTCCTGGGCAGACTCAGTTTCCCGCGATTCTGCCTGTCTAAGCCTCTGTTGTTCAATCCTATTTTGATGTTCGTCGAAAGTTTCAGCTGCTCGTATTTGACGTTGTTTTTTAGCTTTGAGCTCACTACTCTTATTGAAGCTCGCTTCTTAGGAGGCATTTTAAAAAAATAAATTTACCATACATGTGAATAAACGTATTGTAATCCCAGAACTCGACGCCTGCTAAGGGACGGTCTTACCGGGCCTTGTTGGCCTCTTCAAAATCTATAAAATGAATTTTAAGGCCGTTTTTTCGACTCAAACGGACGATTTCATAAAAAAAACCCATTGTTAAGCGAGATCATGACGAATTTTATAACAGTAAAGAATATACCCAGAGATTGGCTGAAGCTATGCAATTTTAATATGGACGGGTGTTCGCACCTGGTATCAAAGAACCACCGAGCGAAATTTGGAAAATTTAGGACAAACTGTATGGATTTCTATAAAGAACAAACAAACAAACAGAATTTCATCTTTATTTATATAGATTAATGATCCATTTATTTAGCACTTATTGGCTTATTTCAGCAGAGGCGAGATTAAATGTAATTAACACATGTAAAGGGAACTAATAAAGAATATAATTGGAATAGGGTTTAGAACAATCACAATAGACAGTTAGCTAAAATGTACCAAATTAATCTTTTGCCATAATTAATATTAATTAAATTCAGAACATAACACATGTTCAAATGAGATATCGTCTACTTGTTGGTGCAGGTATGAAAAGCGAACAACCTTAAACCATGCTGAATGTTTTACATGTTACTTATCAAAACAGATGTTAATTTTATATATGAGATAGATAACGTTAAGTTATAACTTTTTACAACAATGATGTACATTTTTTTATTACTAGAATTCACAATTTCTATTTACGTAGTGTTAGTAGGTGCACAATCATTTTGTTTAGCCTGTCTTTTGCTAAAGTCATGGGAAAACGCGTTTTTTCTTGTCCAAGCCGAAAAAAATAAATTTCTGCTTAATCATCCTAAATATCGAAAGAAAATGAAATGTTGGCCAATAAATAAAACTTATACCGCCATCTGTAGGAAATTTATGGAACTTTCAAATAATAACTCTCAACTGGAGTATACTAAGCATTTAATTTGCAATAAAAGAAATATTGAAGCCAATAATCGAGATAAAAACTATCCTTTCTTTTAAGTTGGCCTAAACTATACCTATTGAGCCAACTTTCATTAAAATCGGTTGAGTAGTTTCTGAGTTTACCTCCGACCAACATCGGGACACGAGATTTTTATATATATATAAGGATTATATTATAATATTATATTATTATAATATAATTATCAATTATACTATGACCATATTATTGCGATATGACCAACAATTTTAAACATACATATTAAAATCTTTATTTGTGAGAATAATTTAACCAAAGAGTTTAGAGGTATTCCTTTATAGACTTTCTTTTCTCGTTTTAAGGTCCTGAATTCTTATTCTCATTTAGGATCCTTAACCCTGAAACATGCTATATATTCACATGTTTATCGAAGGTAAAAAACAAAAAAAAATAAATAAATAAATAAAAATCAATACTCCCTAAGTATTTATCAATAACCTAAAAAAACCTTTCGGAACAATAAATTTCACACGGTAATAGTCTGACATTAATATATGTGCCGTAAACCACCTGTATAGACCGGAGACACACACACAATGATCGCGAAAAGGTGCTCGATTCCTTTTGTTGGAACAAATGAGGCTGTCATCCTCTGGGTTTTATAAAGGATTCCCTTGGATATAAAGGATATAAAGGATTGGATATAGCGGAGAATATGGAAATGATCTTACAGTATCGCGGAATGCGCACGATGTTCTTGGATTTACGACTTCCATATTGGATAACGGCCAGGGAATCGTCGGCTCTGGTTTCCACAGCCTCCGGGATCATTCAGTTTATAGGACCTTAATATTTCTTTACATTTTTTTATTTATTTATAGGTTGGCAACAGTTTTCACTTTTTTGATTGTTGAGTCGATCCTGTTAATATAATCCAAATAGGGCTGATACTCCAAGTATAAGAGTACTCCAAGTATTTTTTTCACCACATAATATTTAATATAAAGATTATAGAAAATTGAAGAATCTGTCAATCCAGAGTATGCCAATTAACCCCCTATGTGGGTGCAGGTTGGCCTAGAAGTTAGGGTTGTTTAGCTATCTCATTCAAGAACTGCCTGACACATATTATTGTTATTAAAGCTGCACTATAATGGCATAATAATTTTTAATCGGTTTTAACCAGCTTTTAAGGGAAAATAGAATGACAATAGAAGAAGATAGAAGTTTAGACTGTCGTCACTTTCTCCATAAGAAAAATTGATCTCATCCTCCTTTTTGGAACTAAAGACAATTGGTAGTTTCACCTTTGTTTATGTTTACCTTGCTTTTGTGAATTGCTACTGCGCCAAAAAACCCCAGTTGAAGAGAACCAACTAACCCCACAGGAGAGATCATATGAAAGATGGCTACCAGGGCGGGGGTAAGGTTCTTCAAAGGAGTTTGGGGCTATGTGAACAGAATCGGAGTCAAATGTTTTGCCATGAATTTAAACCTAATTTACTGAAAATATAAAAATTTACTTACATGTTGTAAAATCAATGAAGCACAATCTTCTCTACACTGTTAGCATCGGATTGAAAACTCAGGACAAGACTCCCGAGGTCGAGAGGGTCACATGGTGCAATGGTGGTGCCTTCACAACAGATGTGACGGAAACTATAAGCCGATGGCCAACCTACCCCCTATGCTAACCAACCCCGCTCTCCCCAACCTATGTGCCTTTTTTTTCTATGTATGTTCACCGATTACTCAGAGATGGATCGAAAAATGGGGACGAAACCTTTTGTATCTTGTGGGGTAAATTCCCAAGGTGGTCCCATCAAAACTCCTTTTTTATTTCTTAATTTATTTAAGAATTTACTGGGAAAGCACATGAAAATAATTATTTAATTATCGCTAATATTTATTTATTTGATAAACATATGGTATATATACCAAAATGGTGTATAAAGAAGTTATTTTTTAGGGCCACAGCTAGGCCGAGGGGATAGCGTCTCCGAGTCCCACGCTGGTGCTGCGGGTTCGAATCCCGCCCAAGCCCGCTCGATTCTGTTCGGTGACGGCCTCACTAAACAGACTCAGCGGCTTGCAGTGGATTAGAAGAGGTTGGTTACCCGTAGATAACCCGTCCCGATAACTCCTCGTGGCATACAGCTGACGTTAAAAAAAAGAAAAGAAGGTATTTGGGGTCACCTGTGATATAGTGGTTAGCATGGCAACCTACAATACTAAAGGTCGCAGGTTCGCGTCCTACGGTGGCCCTAGGATGTTTTAAAGAGAGTAAAAAATCCTTGGCTATGACGTCCCTCGGATAGGACGTAAAATAGAGGTCCCGAGCCTGTATGATGTCAGGTACCCATTAAAGATCCCTATCCTACTTCTACCTGGAAAGGCAATATTTAGGACTCCCGCTGTAGCATCGTCCGATTAGCCTTAGTGGAATATAGTGACGTTAAACAAACAAACCAAGATGGTTTTTAATATTTACATTTAATAATTTTTATTAACAGTTGGTATGTATTCGTAATAATCAAAACAAAATAATCCGATTTAATGCATTTTTCCGCTTTTCATACCATTTTAGATTTTGGTGCGTATTAATAAAAATTATTAGAAGGTAATTATTTGATACTTTCTAGTGCATTTATTTTTACTGGTTCCTAGTTTTCGAAGTCGGTTTAATTTTTTTATAAAATATTTATATTTCTCAATTCAAAAAAAAAAGGTTTGAAGAAAAAGGACAAGGATTTTAGTGGATTATTGAAGATTTAAAGGAATTTACCGGAAATAGTTCACTCAGTTCGGCGTTGTATAAACGTCTTATTTCTCTGGTTGATTCGTCCCTCTAAGCAATTTCGCTACTGAAACGTACCAAGCATTTCCGGCTTTTAATCTAGCCTTAATTTCCTCATAGATACCGGTTTTTTTCTATTTGCCATTGACTCTAAAAATATTAATTTCTCTACGTTTTCAAACGCATTCCTTTCTACTTTAATATCAGCAAAATCGTTTTTACTTCTACGATTAACAATATATTTTGTCTTATCCGTATTTATTTCCAATAGAATGGTGTTCAATGAATCTTCAACATATATTCCAAACGCACAAAAGTGTCAAGTACGCGGCGTTACAATGATTGAAAAAAATCAAATGCGTGAAGATGGAATTTTGTAATTAAATAAAATTCAACAAATATATTCTGTAGCTTATGTTCAAGAAACGCCGGTGTGGAGAATGCAAGGGTAAAAAAAAAGTGAAGATATGTTTCTAATGCTCGCTTGCATTGGCTCCTTTCTTGGAAACTAATCTTGGTAGGGAAGCTGTAATTGGTTGACTACCTGGGCATCGCAATTCCTCTCAACCAATCAAGGTTCTCAACGCTTGGGTGATCCGAATAATTAGCGAAAATGACCACGGTCTTTGCTTTGTAGACGAAAAAAAAAAAATGAAAAAAATACAAAACTTCACCCAGTTATGTCCGGTGGCATCAAGACATCGTTTTAGAAATTCTCAGAACGGGGCCTCCATTCGAAGTCAGGTTTCCTGAGAGTATTAGGACAAGTGTTCTGAAGGATCGAATTCATGATAAAATCAGGATGTAACAAGAGTCTAAACTATGTGTTTCCAAATTTTTCTTTGACATCTGATCATTGAGCTAGCGATTTAATTTTTTTTAAAAACACAAATTGCTCATTATCTGAACATGCGTAGAATTCAATTCGTAAAATTTCATTATTTAAATGTCACAAGTTCTGGCTGAAAAAAATCATACTTCCTCTGTGACATAATCTATCCACTTTTTAGATGGTAGCCAGACAGGAGAAACTTTAATTGTTCTTTTAAGGAATTATGAAAAACATTTCAAAGTGAGGGAGTGAAAAATGTGTTGAGGTAGTAGCAAAAACGCGTATATTTTAAAGAAATACAACAATAACAATCTTCAAATTCAAAAATAGGATGTTCCAAGCTAGGGATGTGACATGCATGAAATTTAGAGGACTCAGCGTAGCTAGACAGAAAACTTCTTGGAATGGGTTTTATCTTAATTTAGTTTAAATGATGCGTAGGGATTGAAGTAGCTATTGACCACAGCGTAGCTTTCCCGTTATAACCTAAATCTGACAACGGAGGGAAGCGATTGCAGCGCTTGGTCGGCAGTCAAAACAATCCTATAGTCTCCCTTCTACAGACTCTTCCCACCCCGGGCTTTGAGCCATGTTCCCCTCAACGCTCAGACTATCCAACACTTCATGTGAGGGAGTGAAGGGAAAACGTCTGGACATACCTTTTTTATTTTATCTATTGTTATTGATAACAATAAATAAAATCCCTTATTTTTTCCTAGAATCTTGAAGTAATAACTGACTCGACCGATTCAATTGAACGGGCCTTTTTTTTTTCCTATAAAGTGCATTTGTTTTTGTTTATATAGAGAAATTAATAGTCTCTCGTTACGCCTAAGAATAAGACATGGCTAAATATGAAATGTGAAAAAACCAAGTAAACGTATACAGGAGAAAAAAAGAAAAACTTTCGGTCATCTCATAAAACACGCTGAGCCCACGCATGCGTAGTACGCCTTTAATGACAGGTCGATGCTTTATAATTAAAGATGTTCTGTTCACCTAATGGAAGTTATTTTTTTCCTAGTAACTACATGATTTTTTCAACAGTTACATAGAGAATTATAAAATCAGACGACTTGGAGTATATGGAGCATTGCCGAATTATCACAAGTAAAAACTTTTACTTAATAATAAAAAAAAATAGTGCAAACAAAATACAACAAAATTTTTTGTTTTCCTATAAAGTGTCTTTGTTTGTGTTTTGTATGGAGAAATTAGCCTAAAAATAGGATATGGCTCAATATGAAAAAAATCAAGTAAGCATATACAGGAGAAAAAAATAAAAATATTCCGTCAACTCATAAAACCTAGCCCACGCATGCACAGTACGCCTGTAAGGTAAGGCGCACATCGAACTGTGCCACGCAGGCGACGCAGAGCAGAGCAGAGCAGGCGGCACGAAAAAAAAACTGCGTCGCACAGGTACCCGCGCACATTGGAGAGCAGTTTCTGTGCCGCAGTTTCGGGAAGGCAGAGGTTTTTTTAGTTAAATTATGTTAGATTTCTTGGATTTAAGATCAGAATCTGATTCGTAATAGAGTTGAACACAAAAAAATTTGCATTATCAAAAGTCAACGTAAAAAAGATTGTGATAAAATGAGGAAATGGAGAAAAGACCAGCTCATGAAAGAATTCGCAAACAGATTATTCTTAACAATCTATTAAATATTTCCGTCTGAGTCTGGTGAATTACATAATTACATTGAAGTTACTATTTAGTCTGAGGGATCCAAAGCTTAAAAACCATTACTTATCGTGATGTTATAAAATCAGATAATGAGAGATCTGGTTAAGCTCTAAATTTGTAGAATTATATTAGACAAAAATCGCTTAAAATCCTTGGATACGATTTTAACAGCATTATATCATTGTGGAATAAATTTTTTTCTCATTAATTTCTTCTTCTTTTTTCTTGGTAATTTATTGTAATTTATTACCGTTATTATTTATATTATAAATCAATATATTATTCACTACTTTGTATACCTACTTGTATTTTTTATAACTATTTATTATGGGTTTTTAATGAAAATATTATCTTTAGTTATCCACCATTACTTTAATTATTTGACCAGTTGGAGTTTTAGTTTTTGTTCCAGACTGCTATTCTTGAGGGACCTTGTCCCAGAACAAAATTTATTTTCTCTTCTTTTATGTTCTGTGTGAGGATATAATAAAATTAAGAAGATAATATAACAGAGAAGAGTTATATTCACATAAAATTTCTTATTAAAAAAGTTCCAATCAACACATGGTTGATTTTTAAATATCAGTTTTCTTTTTACTCAAATATATTTAATAAAAGAAGAAATATACTGTTAGAAATCGAGATGGCCATGTAAATTAAAAAGTATAATTAAACTAAAATCTCGATTTTTATATAGCTTAAATTTGTTCTCTTGAACGTGTTAGGTTAAATGATTTGATTGTGTTTTTTGTTAATTGTAAATTATTAAATTGACTTGTTTAATTAAAATATTAGCACTTCAAGTTTGTTTTATTTTGTATCTTAAAAATTTGAGCTTGGTGAACTCAACAAAATTAACGAAGTTTGGTGAAGGATAAATCGATTTGATTTATTGCAATCCCAACATATACATTATTGGTTGTAATAAGCATTTCCATTAACTAAATGTCCATAAAGCCTATGTTTTTTTTCAGTGAAATAATATCAGTCAAATTTTCCTAAGATCATAACTTGTTGAATCGTTTAATGAACTTCTAGTATCTATGAGAAGAAAACTTGTTTTTCTAATTTTTAAACGTGTCACAGTAAGACGAATAAAAACTAAAGAAAACCGAAATAAGTGATTACAAATAAAATAACAATATTAAAAATATTTAAACAAAAGTATCTGCTTTTAGAACTTCAGAGAGGCCCTCATCTAAATTTTAATATTTCTATATATATTTTTTTAAACTAATTTTACAGCTATATTTTCATCCTGAAATTGTTTAGTTTTAAAAATTCAAAACACTCGTATCATGCGCTTTTGGAATAGCGAGAAATTTCAAAATTATATTATGATTTTGGAATCTAAAATAACAGAACATATATATATCTTTTAAATTATTATATTTTTAAAACCTTTTTTTTCCTAGAACTTATCTAGAACACCCTATATATACAGAAGACCTACTTAGTTTCATTAACCTGCTTAAGAGAAAAGTAGAACTTCTCAAACACTAATATTAAATGATAATAATAGGTATTAAAATAATCAAATATTGAAAACTGCGTCGCATCGGCACAGTTTTCTGTGGCAGATCCACGAGTGCCACATCGGCCTGCTCTGCTCTGCGTCCCAATGTGCGCGGTTCCTATATATTTCAGTTACCACAAAAACTGCTCTGCTCTGCTCTGCTCTGCTCTGCTCTGCGTCGCGAGTGTCTCAATGTGCGCTCGGCCTAATGACAGACTAGCATTCCCTGTCGCGGCTTTGCCCGCGAGCCTTTAAAATAAATTCTGTGATCATAATCTTGGTATTGATTTAATATAATATGTTAACTGATGCTAAGGAGATTTATTAGAAAGGGACTTCCGGTAGGTGGAATGTTGAAGGGGGAAGCTCGGTACAACAAAGGGAGACGCGCCATGGAGAGTTACTAAAACCACCGAAACAAAAAATTGCTTACTCGTCGTGATCGCTTCATTTTTCGGCTTTAAAACATGGTTTTCGACGCCCCTTAGGGGCTTTCGAGTTAAACTCGTCATATCGAGATCTTTAAAATGAGTCCAAATTAGATATTTTTTTTCGAAGTGCAAAAATAGGTGTCCTTTAGAGTTAAATAATTTCGCCATTTAAACCCCTTAGGGGTTATGTCTACCGTTGTCTACCATGAGCGGTCTTTTGACCGCTAGAATATATGTGAAATTTTATGAAGTTATCTGCATTGAAATCTCAAGCTCACAAAAACAGCAATTTTCCAAGAAAATGTCATCCGATTGTGGTCTAATAATAGAACCTTTGTTTATAAACAATGACGTTCTGTTCATTTAATGGAAATTATTTGGTTCATGGTAACTAAATGAAGTTTTCAACAACTACTTAGAGAATCGTATAATCAGACGGATTGGAGTATTATGCTTGCATTGCCGAATTAGGGTCTGGCCACACATGTCCGCACCGGATCCGCACCGCAGCAATAATATAGGTTATGTTCAGAATAGTTTTAATTTAACTTACATATTAAATTTAGTTATGCCTAAAGTGGCCTATGTCTGATATGTGTGGCCTGATCTTTAGGCATAACTAAAGGTAATATGTAAGTTAAATTAAAAATATTCTGAACATAACCTATATTATTGCTGTGATACGGATCCGGTGCGGACATGTGTGGCCAGACCTTTATCACAAGTAAAATCTTTTATTTAATAATAAAAAAAATAATTCTGAGGAGGATTCATGGACCCACGATGACACAAGAAGGGTACAAATATACAACAATGTGGAATATTTGGAAACTGTCATCAGGATCAGAAGACTGAAATTCTATGAGCAAATGGTCAGAATGAGTAATGAGAGACAAAATAAGAAAATTTTCGACAAAGTCTGCAACTATAAATGTATAGGGGGTTATTTTAAGCAAATAAAAGATGAATTGGACAGGCTAAAAATTACAGATAAGGATTGCTTGGATAGAGAGGTTTTTAGGGAAACACTGAAAGGTTTGGGGTTCTTGTGGGTAAGAAGGAGAGACGAGGGAGAAGATGGACTGAGGAAGAGTGAAGGGAACATTCCAGGAGGATGAGAGGGTATTGGAGCAAGAGGAAGGCAGAGGGTGTGAAGAAAAAAAAAGAAAAAAAAAAATGTGTATTTTAAAGTACAAATACAAACAAAAATATGTAAATGAGTGTGGAAAAATGTGTGACTTTGAGAAATGGCATTTAACAAAACACATAAATTTCTATTCAAAGGTGGTTGGAAAGTGAAAGTTGTATGTTCCGCGCATCGCAACAGATTTTTACTTTCACTTACCTATATATGAAATATATAGTAAGTGGAAGTATTGCGATCGTGAAAAAAATCGACTTTCGGTTTTCAACGGAAATACACGTTTTGGGGTCCCCTGAGTCGAAATGACCAAGTCCCGCGAAATGGTCTGTGTGTGTGTGTGTGTGTGTGTGTGTGTCTGTGTGTGTGTGTGTGTGTGTGAACAGACTAGCTCAAAAACTATAAACCGTGCGATCATGAAATTGGGTATTTAGTGTAGGTATATGCCCGCGATGTGACAGCATAAATTTCATCAAAATTACTTATAGGGAGGGGGTACTTTACTTAATAACTTTTTAGGTTTTTTCGATTTTCTCAAAAACGGCTCTAACGATTTTGATTAAACTGATTATTTGATGTATTAATATGCCTGAGATATGACTGTAAAAAATTCATCAAAATTGATTAACCGGAGGGGGGACTTTAGTTAATAAATTTTGTATCATTTTAACATGTTTTTTTTATTTACTCAAAAACGGCTTTCATGATTTTGATCAAACTGGGTATTTGATGTATGTATATGCCGAAGATGTGATAGCCAACATTTCATCAAAATTGATCAACCGGAGGGGGGACTTTACTTAATAAATTTTGTACAATTTTCACGTGTTTTTTTTATTTACTCAAAAAAGATTTTCACGATTTTGATCAAATTGGGTATTTGATGTATGTATATGCCGAAGATGTGATAGCCAACATTTCATCAAAATTGATCAACCGGAGGGGGGACTTTACTTAATAAATTTTGTATAATTTTCATGTGTTTTTTTTATTTACTCAAAAAAGGTTTTCACGATTTTGATCAAACTGGGTATTTTATGTATGTATATGCCAAAGGTGTGATAGCCAACATTTCATCAAAATCGGTCAAACGGAGAGGGCACTTTATTTCATAATTTTTTTCCAATTTTTAACTTTTTTTCGATGATCTCAAAAACGGCTTATTGATCTTTATCAAATTCGTCATGTTTAATGAAAATTAGGTTTTCTTTAATATCAGGTAAGCTTTATCATTATTAAAATGTTCTGAGTTAAGTAAGTTGGTAAGTGAAAGTTGTGTGTTGCGCGCACGCACCAGATTTTTTATAATCGAAATGGCCCATGACACAGTAGTCTCTAATGGGAGAACCAACATATCGCTCTCATGTTAATGTATTAGTTCACATATCCTATCAACCGCCAAATAAATCTTAACCCGCTGTACTATTAGACAACTAGAGCCTAACAGGATGTCTGAACGGCGACGTGTGAACCTTAGATAAGGAGCCTATTGTTGGCTATATCTAGACCCAGAGCCGTATAACCTGTTATTAGTAACAGCTCCTCGGAACAGGTGCTCCTAATTGAGCTATCGTGATTGGTCCGCCTTAGGGCAGAGATCCCATCTCATTGGTTGTTTGCTCACGATCCGTCTTTGTTTACACACCCTCTCATAACGAATTCTTCTATCTATCTGCTCGCTTGATATAGGCCTCTATATTAAATGCCCTCTAACTGTACCTAAGGGAAACGCGCTCAACCTACACTATAGTGTATGTATATATATATATATATATATATATATATATATATATATATATATATATATATATATATATATATATATATATATAAATGGTTACTCTTAGTAGCAAAGTTATGTAAAAATTTCTTTTGAAGAATGGATTGAGCCTGGAATGGTTAAAGTAATATTTTAGTACGTGGTCAAATGTTCGGAACGTTCTAGGCCTTTAACCATAGCAGGCCATATATAGTAAGCGATGGACTTTGGAGCCTTGCCCTGCCATTTTAACGTTGTTATTATTTGAATTCTTCCATTTGTGTGTAATTATTTATCGTCAATAAAGTTATAAAAAACTCTATTGCTCGACTTATTTTTACTTTCACTTATCTATATATGAAATATATAGTAAGGAAAGTATTGCGATCGTGAAAAATTTCGACTTCCGGTTTTCGACGGAAATACACGGTATTTCGACGGTTTTGGGGTCCCCTGAGTCCAATTAACAGAATTTTTATTTACTCAAAAACGGCTCTAACGATTTTGATTAAACTTGGTATTTGATGTATGTATATGCCCGCGATGCGACAGCCGAAATATCATCAAAATTGGTCAAACGGAAGAGGCAATTAACTTAATAAATGTTTTCTCATTATCACTTGTTTTTTTTATTTACTCAAAAACGGCTTTAACAATTTTGATCAAACTTGGTATTTGATGTATGTATATGCCCGCAATGCGACAGCCGAAATTTCATAGAAATTTGTCAAACGGAGGGGGCACATTATTTAGTAAATTTTTTCTTATTTTTACGTGTGTTTTTTTCCTCAAAAACGGCTCTAACGATTTTGATTAAACTCAGTATTTGGTGTATGTATCGTTCTCCATTTACAGAAAGGCATAAGAAACCAACTTTAAAACGAGACGTAAATGCACCTATCGATATACTAATAAATATTAATAAATAAATACTAGTATTAGAAATACTAAATATTAATTATATATGATAATATCCTATAAACTACAGGTTTGTAAGTGAAAGTTGTGTGTTGCGCGCAACGCACCAGATTTTTCCACATGTTACGAAGTTGTGTATCCGGGTCCAAAATATTTTTTTTTAAATATCCATGTTAAATGATGCTCTATAAATTTGATACTTTTTAAATAGGTAGTATTCTTTCTTTACGAACATAAAAAATAAAATAAGGACATATAGAATTTTAGATTGCTTATAAAATATTTCTCATCTGCATATTCTTCGATATAAAAGCCTCCCATATCGAGGTATAAGTGAAATAAAAATGGCACATAAAACATAAAAATAAAAAATACGAGAGTAGAGTTAGGTGCCGTTAGACCGATTTATTTATACCTCAATTATTTTCTCTGGCTTCTTATCTTCTCCGCCAATCTCTACCGACTTTTTTATATTTTTTTCCGTTCTCCATTGAAAAGAAGCTGGGTAGATGAGCGCTGATATCGGGCCCATTATGTAAAAGCCCTCTTAAATCTTTTCCTTCCAGTTAGTCGGTTATATTTAAACTCCTATATACGCCATGGCTTCCAACCATAAACACTAGCAGAATAGTCTCATAATGTTACTAAAACTAATAGGCCACATTTTCTTCACATTTATTTAAAACCTTACTGAGGGATGTATATTATATATTGTAAAATGACAAATCGTTACTATAACTCTCCATTTCTCTATATTATAAATCTGTACCCGGTGTGACATTAACTGACAGAATAAAGAAACATAAAACATTCTTTATTTTTAGTTTCAAAATATAAAACTTTTTTTTTATTATATTACATTTTAGAATATAGCATCATATTTCTTTGATTTATATCAAGACTAAATAAATAAATTTACTTTTGATAAAACCTGTACTTCACACCCAAACACCATCTTAAATAAAATAAAAAAGAAAAATATTAGGCCTATGAAATTCAGAGGTATTGCAGGATATGAAATGGGTTTGTGGGGTTTTATATTTCTTACAATACTTTATTTTAATTTACTAATTTATAATTTCTTCATTATATAATTTACAAGCAGTCCCAGCCATATGGCTTCAGCTAATCTAAAAACCCAAATTTAAAATTGTTTGGTAAAGAATTTAGAAGGGTTAAAGTTTTTTACATCTCATATTTGAATCTAAGAAGTATTAATGAACCATTAATTTAGCACTTGCTGGATTATTTCATCAGAGGTTATATTAAATATAAATAACACACATGTAATAGGAACTAATAAAGAATATAATTAATTAATTAATTAATTGAAATAGGGTTTAGTACGATCAGAATAAACATCAAAAGTGTAACAAATTAATTTTTGCCATAATACATGTTAATTAAATTCAAAATATAACACATGATGATATGAGATATCGTATCAGGAGGTTATACTAATAGATGTACAATGATTTTGTTAACCTGTCTTTTGCTAAAACAAATAGATTCTATCTTTTCCAGACACGTGAAAAGGCGACACATATTTGCCCATTGGAAAAACACGGATTTTCCTAGACCAAGTAGGCAAAAATAGATTTGGCTACTGGATTTGCCCACCCTAAATATCGGAAGAAAATAAAGTGTTGTATCGATAAATCAATTTACACCGCCATGTGTTGGAAATCTATAGAACTTACGAATAATCACGCTCAATTGTAATATAATGAGCACTTAATTTGAAATAAAAAATTTTGAGGCCTATAATCGAGATAAAAACTATCCTATCTTTTAAGTTGGACTAAACTACACACAATGAGCCAAATTTTATATTGATCGGTTGAGTAGTTTCTGATTTTACTCCTGACCAACATCGGGACACATGATTTTTATATATATAAAGATTTATTTATAAATATTTATATAAACTGCATAATATTAGATAACTACCCCTTTCTCTCCGTCCAGGCTATACGGAGTTTCCCGGGCCAGGAAAAAGGGTGGGGGATTAATGCCGAGTATTATTGAATATCCCTCTTCTTCTTGACTAATGCATTCAGAATTCAAGCGATAATGGGAAAACATTGGGTTATTGCATGTATAAACCACATTGCTCTCGCCAAGAACAATTTCAGATCTCAAATCTAAACCTTATTTCTTAATCATATGATTCAATTTTTGCTATTACATACTCTTTTTACGAAATGGAATAAACAATTCTAAGAAATTTAATATTGTTCCTTAAACAGAACAATATATTCAAGAAAATATAACTGACTTTTCTAAATTGTAATAGTATTTGTATCGTGTTCGTATTGCGTATATTGTATCGTGTTGTGTATATATATACATATACACTCGCGGCCAAAAAAACCGGCGCACCTAGATTTTTGCACTTATCTTTTTGTTGGACTGAGATAAACTTCCCAATTTTTTTCTGAGCAAAGTGTATACTATATGCTTCTAAGACGCACAAGGAAAATGAAGAAAAAACGACATATAAAAAAGAAATAAAATTTATTATAAAATAAACGAAATATCTCTAAAAATAAAAATTGACTTTTTACATTTTTAACTTTGATTAAACAAAAAAAAAAGCGTCCTCAGTACCGGGTATTCCCTCCTCTGGTTCTGATGACTGCTTCAACCCTCCTCGGCATACTTTGGATGAGGATAGCTACCTGTTCCTGGGGTACAGCCTCCCACTCTTCCACTAGCGCTGTCCTGAGGTCCTGTACATTAATGGGAGGGTTTGGCCGCCGTCGGACACACCTCCTATAGCTGTTCTATAAGGTTCAGATCAGGGCTTCGAGCTAGCCATGGAAGAGTACGAATGCCGACCTTATCCAGATACTCTTGCACGACATGTGCTGTGTATGGCCGGGCATTATCTTGCATAAGGCGAAAATTATTGCCAAAGAAAGACTTAAAATGCATCACATGTTCTTCTAGA
The DNA here is from genome assembly GCA_911387785.2 of Aelia acuminata. NCBI lineage: Eukaryota > Metazoa > Arthropoda > Insecta > Hemiptera > Pentatomidae > Aelia > Aelia acuminata. Next base: position 134,415,396 of record OU426982.1, on the reverse strand, counting down.
ATCTCCGTGATATACGAGGTTTCATTGAGGGAGGGTCTGTTGAACACGTGGAGGTCTGTCCTCGCTTGTGATCTGATGTCTCTCCACACCATATCAGACCTACCTTCGAAATTCACCGTTTCAGCGATGTTGCACTGGCTATACCTCTCTCCCCTTCTTCTCCATGCTCTTACTCTGCCATCCTGAGTATACAGATTAAACCTTGACTCGTCGTTGTACATAACGGAGGCCCAATCAGGTTCAATCCAGTTAGCATGTTCTCGGCAAAATTGATGACGTGCATTTCGGTGAGCTGCCGGCAACTGAGGACCTGTTACTGGGGCCCTGGAGTGCAAGTTCACTTCGGCGAGCCTTCTACTTATTGTTCCTAAACTCACATTCACCTGTCGAGCAATTCTAAGCCGACAAGCGATTTCTACTGCAGTCTGTGTGCGGTTTCTTAACGTTTGCATCATGATCCAACGGTCATCTGCTGGCTCAGTCGTTCTGGGGCTCCCTGATCCTGGCCTCCTCGTATAGAGTCCCGTCTCCTGCTACCTCTGAACCCCCCTTTGAACCGTTATTTCTGATTGGTCTAACGTCCTGGCCACCTAACATTGATTCCTACCTTTTTCTACTAACGCAATTATTCTCGCAACTGTCATAGCTTCTAAAACCATTTTATTAAAAGAAAAAGATTAAGTAACAACCACAAACACAAAAAAACGAAAGAAAATTAAAAAGAAAAGCACTTTAAGCAGGAAAACGTATAGTATTGAAGTCGCATATACGTACTGATGCAGGATTGTTTCGAATTCTAATCTGTTGATTGTTTACTATGGAGGATTATTGACATAATATTGAAGGGACATGTGCTTATTTTAGATAAGAAATAAAAAATCGATGCTAGGACGCGTTATACCTACGTTAAGATACATTTATTACTAAAAATGAAGGTGCGCCGGTTATTTTGGCCGCGAGTGTATAAGATCATATCTTATATCACATATCATATCATACATCGTGTCACGATGTTTGTCAGGGGTACAATCAGAAACTATTCAAACCATCTTTATAAAATTTGGCTAATTGTGTGTAGGTTTATCCAACTTAAAAGATAGGATAGTTTTTATCTCGATTATTGGCCTCAATATTTCTTTTATTTCAAATTAAGTGCTCATTATACTACAATTGAGTATGATTATTTGTAAGTTCTATAGATTTCCAACAGATGGCGGTGTAAATTGATTTATTCATACAACACTTTATTTTCTTCCGATATTTAGGGACGGTAAGCATCCAGTAGCCAAATCTATTTTTTTTGGTTTGGTCTTAGAAAATCCGCGTTTTTCCCTTATGGACAATTATGTGACGCCTTTTCACGTGTAAGGAAAACATAGAATCTATTTGTTTTAGCAAAAGACAGGTTAACAAAATCATTGTGCACCTATTAGCACTACAGTAAATAGAAATTGTGAAATGCTAATAATAATTATAATAATAATAAATGTAAATTATTATTATTATAAAAAGTTATAAATTAACGTTTTCTAACTCATTCAAACGTGCAGCTTGGTTGGAAGTTGCTTCGCTCCGAACTCGATTGATAAGTTTCAGGTGAAACTTACTCATACGATATCTCATATCATCATGTGTTATATTCTGAATTTAATTAATATGCATTATGGTAAAAGATTAATTTGGTACGTTTTTGCTAAGTGTCTTCTATTGTGATTGCACTAAACATTGTTCCAATTATATTCTTAATTAGTTCGCTCATTATGTTATAATCTAAATTAAATTAAAAAATATATATACTTTAGATTATTATAATTACATATATAAATATTATATAGATTTAAAATAATTACATTACTGTAACAGCACTTCACCAACCAAAGTAACCTCATGTCAACAAAGAAGAGGTTACCACAGCCAGTGTTGCCCAAATATAGTAATTGCAAATTGCATAATGATATGCAAGGCATTAATTAGGGTAACCTGACATTACCTGGTTATAGTCGTGAAAGCAAGTGGTGGATGTTGTTAGTTTCCACTGTAACACATTTTAGATGTGTGGAAAAGTTAAAAACGTTTTATTTGTTTGAAAGTGACTTTATTTATTTTTACAAGCTTGAATAAAGACTTTAATTTTGTTTCAATATTTATTTTTACTTTCACTTACCTATATATGAAATGTATAGTAAGTGGAAGTATTGCGATCGTGAAAAATTTCGACTTCCGATTTTCAACTGAAATACGCGTTTTGGGTTCCCCTGAGTCCAAATAACCAAGTCCCGCAAAATGGTCTGTGTGTGTGTGAACAGACTAGCTCAAAAACTATAAACCGTGCGAACCTGAAATTGGGTATTTAGTGTATTTATATGCCCGAGATGTGACAGCAAAAATTTCAATCAAAATCGCTCAAAGGGAGGGGGTACTTTATTTAATAACTTTTTAAGTTTTTTTCGATTTTCTCAAAAACGGCTCAAACGATTTTTATTAAACTGAGTATTTGATCTATTTATATGCTCGAGATATGACTGTTAAAATTTCATCAAAATTGATCAACCGTAGGGGGGACTTTATTTCATAACTTGTTTTCCAATTTATACCTTTTTTTCGACTATCTCAAAAACGGCTTTAATGATTTTGATCAAATTCGCCATGTTTAATGAAAATAAGGTGTTCTTAAATATTAGGCAAGCTTATCGTTATTAAAATGTTCTGAAGCGGCTTAAATGGGGAAGGGGTCTTTTTTGTTTTCCTGTAAACTACACTTGTTTTTGTTTATATGGAAAAATTAACTGCCTCTCATTACGCCTAAAAATAAGAAATGGTTAAATATGAGATATGATAAAAATAAAGAAAACATAAAAAGGGGAAAAACAGAAAAATATTCAGTCAAATCATAAAAATTGTTGAGCCCATGCATGCGGAGTACACCTTTAATGGCAGACCATTGTTCATAATTAAAACCGTTCTGTTCATTTGAGAACTAATTAATATCTAATCTAAGTAAGTTGGTAAGTGAAAGTTGTGTTGCGTGCCAGATTTTTTTTATTACTTTGAGTTCTCAATATAGTGTTTCATTTCAACTTGTTTTTTTTTTATTTTTCCTATAAACACTAAATGACAAACTTGCTGATCACATCACCTCTTGATATAACGGTTCCATTTTTTTTTTTTTTTTTTTTTTTTTTAGTCAGCTGTACTAAGCACTCACCGAACTCTTTTTTTTTTTTTTTTTTCTCCTGAGGAAAATGACCTACGAGAAAGATTAAATCGTTGACTAACTCAACTCATCTTCAATTTAATGATAACATTCGTTTTAGTAACGGAGCTAGGTTAACTTTTATTGAGTTGTCGTTCTGATGAAAACGGACTACGTCAGGTAGCCTAGCCCTACCCTCTACTTAGAACAGAATAAAAAATAAAAGAAATCATAACCCAATAATCAAATAAGGTCTATCCATCCACTCATAAAACTTTATTTTTTGTTACTCGAGATTAGTTAGATCAAACTATAGTAATTGCTTTAGTGTAATTTATAATCTAGTTAATGTAAGAGGGCCTGAACAAACCACTCTATAGTTTAACCCTTTTATCCCTTTTATTTTATATCATTATTAATAAAGTTTCTATAATAATAAAATAGTAGTTTAGATTATATAATTATGGAGTAAGTTGCTCTATGGTAGGGCCATTATTGAAATGATTCCCTAAAGGCTAATTTCATTGTGTACCCACGTTTTGATGCTTTATGTCTTCGGCATTTCCAAATAAAGGGTAGATCACCAAAAGTCAATAAAAAAGACAAACCATTGGCTCATTTGTTGTGTTGCTGGCATAGCAGCTTACAATACTAAAGGTCGCGGGTTCCGAACCCACCTGGTAGCCATAATATTTGTAAAGGGAGTAAAAAATCCTTGGGATGGAATCATCAAAACAATGAAAAAAACAAAAACAGTTTTTGAGGAGGAGGTAATATCTAAATGATTTTGAATCCGTTTCACTTCTAAAATGGATATTTACACCTAAGGTATTTAGTTTCATAGGAATGATAAGTATGACGTCATCGGATGAGGTAATGAAATTAAACTTAATGTACTTAAACACAATTAAAACTACGAATGACAATTAAGTTAATAAGGAACGAAGGAAAAAAGAAAGAGAGATGAATGGAAGAACAGAAGCAATACCTAATATTTATTTTTGTTTTTTGATTTTTCTCTTTATTTGAAGATAAGTAAAGAATGAAAACGGGAAAAAGAATTATTAGGTTATGTTCTATAAATTTTTATTTCTTTACATTAATTCTTTATTTATTTTTTTTTTTTTTTACTTAACTTATAAGTAACTTGTTTGTTATAAAATTTATATTTCTTTCTTTATTGAAGAGCATATTTGTTTGTTTATTGAAGCAAGAAAAGAAAAATAAATGTAAATTATCTAGTATGCATGCAAAGATTTTATATTGATATCTGTAATCAACCAGACCCCTGTAATTGTTATAAAACAAAATATATTACTTTATCTAAAATCCTTTGCTATGCCTTCCGTCAAATGGGACGAAAGTTAGCATGGCAACCTACAATACTAAAGGTCGCAGTTTCGCGTCCCGAGGGGCCCTAGGATTTTTTGATGGGAGTAAAAAATCCTTGTCTAATCCGTCCCTCTTATAGGACGTAAAATGGAGGTCCCGAGCCTGTTCGATGTCAGGTACCCGTTAAAGATCCCTATCCTAATTATACCTGGATAGGCAAAATTTAGGACTCCCACTGTAGCACCGTCGTTGTCGTTTGCCGAAGAATTGAAAGCGTAACTTTATTCAAAAAATATTTTTTGCCGAAATTTTTGGAGGAGTCTATCCCGCAAATCTCTTGGGACGAACACTGACAGCCTGAGTCCTCCCATAATTAAGGGGGCCTAACTTCTCGAGGGATCCAGCCGTACTGGGAAGTAGGGATCGATTCTATAATCTTAACTATATAGTACAGCGCTCTAACCACTCTGCTATACCGCATCTGTGTATATGTGTGTGTTTATTTGTATGTATACGTCTAGCTTTATATTTTTGTTCAAATAATATTCCTAACCTCATTTATAGACAAGGTATGAATGACAGAGAAAGTTGACTTATCTAAGCTCCATATCAAATTTTTAAATCCTGGAAATAACTGGCCATAATTTCACTTTCATAACTTCATAAACAGCACTAAACAAGAGTTAGTAAAACATTTAAGAAGACATTACCGAAAGGAAATGTTGAAACTTCAGCCTAGCTTCTAGAAACGGTTATGACGGCTTCGGTCCATAACTATAAAACGGGAGCAATAATATCTGTAATAAAAAAAAAAGAATGGGTACTCTTTACTTCGGATTAAAGCTTTCTACAGTACGTTTATGCAAGAATAGAGTAGAATAGGTCTTAAAGTTTTAAATATCATTGTTTAGGATCGTATATTTTGTTACATTAGCTTACATTAGGGTTTAAATAATTTATATTAGAGGAAGATAATAATAACAAAAACTCTAATAATTACCGATTCTATAAAAAGTATCTAGTTATAACGATACAGTTACACAAAAGTAACCATATGATTCGACCTTCAGAGCAAGACTAAGACTCCAGTCCATTGCTCTTTATAATAAGTCTGAAATCGAATATTCTGGAAGGTTCTCGAAAAGCGTAGAAGATTCTCGAACAAACAAGAACTGTTCTTAACAATATTTTTTACAATATAATAAGTTTGTCTTACTTCAACCTTGTCGGTATTAATTATGTATTTAATAACTAATTTCAGTTTCGTACTGTTTACAGTTTTTAAGCTAGTATGTTCACTCACAAACCATTTCGCGGGATTTGGTTATTTGGACTCAACTTTCACCTACCAACCAATAGTTTATGGGGTGTTATAATTTTTTTTTTTTTTTTTTTTTTTTTTTTTTTTTTTTTTTTTTTGGGTACTTTAAGGCTTCCATTGAAGCCCTATATTGCCCATACTAACACCCATGGCACTGGGTGATACTTCTCCTACGAAAGAAAAGCACCACCCAGGGCTGGACTCGAACCCGCAGCTCCGGCATGGGAGTACGGAGTTTTACCGCACAGCCACACCGGGCCCCTATGTTATAATTAATATTAAGTATTATTAATTTTATAATTCCCTATTTAGTTGTTGATACCTTCATTAAGTTACCATGAATAGTCATGAAGAGCTCAACTTGTTTTAACGGTTGTCGGATTTAACATGTTGTTAACGGATGTTATTTTTTCCTCCGTATTTGTATCTCGAAAATTTTTTAATATTTCAAATTTATTCATTTCTGATTTTTTGGCATATTTAGAGACAGTTAATTTCAGTATATAAATAAAATCAAAGCTACTTTACTGGAGTAAATTTTCTTCACCATTTAAGATCTCTCTAAACATGTCTATGATGATAAAACATACCTTATACCTTATACCTTTATACTTTAAATGATATTAAAGAATAATTTATTATAAATAAACATGACAACTTTTATAAAAATCGTTATCGCCGTTTTTGAGAAAATACATTCACCAAATAACCCGTTGAAGTCCTATTTTGCACAATCGAAGGTTCCGATTTATAGTTTTTGAGCTAGTCTGTTCACACACACAGATCATACCGCGGTGCTTGGTTATTTGGACTCAGAGCACCCCAAAACGGTTTTCCGTTGAAAACCGGAATTTGAAAGTTTTCACGATCGCAATACTTCCCATGCTATAATATATTTCATATACAGGTGAGTGAAAGTAAAAAAGAAGGATATAAACCGATTTAAATTTTTATCTGGAATTTGATGATTTTTATCAAGAGTGAATTTTATTTTTGATGAAAATTAAAAAAAAAAACGATCACATCATGATTTTTATTTATTAATAAAAAATTTAATATTAAAGTTACAATAATTTTCGAGTAATCTTCTTAAAATCAGAAATATATTTTTTTTCAGTATAATCCATGATATATATTGAATCTGGAGTAGTAAGTGTACTATATTGTTAAAAACTTTTAATCATAGAAAATATTTATTTCCATAATAGGGTAAACCATACAGTTATTGACACTCAGTACAGTTATTGACAACCCAACTTTAACTTAAAGAAATAAGTAAACAAGTCCTAATTTTATTTCAATGTATACATGAATCTTATTTTTGAAGGGTCCTCTAAGTCATCTATTGAAGTAAGGCTTTAACAAACAAACCATAGGGAAGATTTCACAATTAAATTCATAGGGTGTCAATAACTAGTTTTTACACATTAAATAATAAATATTGCCATATGGTAAAACTATTGAACTTTTGACTCAATAAAACCTCTTGATTCCTTACGAGGATAGATAAAGAGGAGCTATAGAAAGTTTCAATTTAATCCCTTCATAAAAAGTTTTTTTTTTTTAATTTAACCACAGAAATGTAGTCTTAAGGGTGTCAATAACTGTACGGTTTACCTTACATTAGGAATTTTGGGTTACAAAGATATACCTATATAAAAATAAAAAATACCTTGGTAGAGCTGGAAGAGTTTAATTTCAAAATCAGACTGATTTCAAAGAGCGCAAGTATCGACTAGTAGCTGTTAAATTTATTAAGTGAAAGTAAAAACACTTTAGTGTCAAGTCAGGCTTTAGACTACTTTTTTTTTTTTACCTTAGAAGCACAGCAGTTTTCGACTCTATTTAAGCAATGACGAAGGCTTTGTCTTGATGGAAGGCTAACTTTTCCATTTTGAACTATGATAAACCAGAAATACGAGGGTCCACAGCAATTTCCTAGGAGGGTCTATTTCTTAGGAGAGCACGTGCGGCGAAGTACCGAAACTTTAGGAGGTCGTAACCTCACCTCAGGCTAGTGCTTGCCATAATACCTCAGGGTTTTCCTTCTGATAATAAATGTTTACTAACTCCAGCTTCTGTCAATAAAATAAAAACAGAGCACTTTTCGCACCTTAGCAAAATGCACAAAATTAATAAAAGAAATTTAATAATTTTCTAGATACAAATATTATTTCAATAAAAAAAAAAGGGGGGGGGGAGGAGCATGGTTATAAAAGCGATTAAAAACATCGAGACGACAAACATTATAGAGTTTATTTAGCACTAGCTAGGGTGTCCGGCTTCGCTCCGGTAGTTGTGTGGTAGTTTTAATAACAGAAAAACTTTAAAATTAAAGGAAATATAGAACAAAATTAGCACCTCCTTGAAACTTCGGTTTCAACTTGGTATTAATATTAAGATTCGAGATCTGCAGAGTCCGCCCAAATACGGAACCCTATATACTTTATGGGGGGCTGAAAATGGTAAATGAAAAATTAATTTGGCTGCAACTTTGTCGAGTTATGCATCGTTGTTGATGGTTTTTGTGATTCTGAATCCTATAAGCCCATCCTATGCAGCCAACAGGTAATAAGTTATTAGATTATAGTTGAAAAATCTGATATCTCTGTAAAAAAATTATATTCACGACCATATTAAGTAAAAAATTCATTCAAAAGATTACTTTAAAAATCCCTGGACAGACAATTTGGCTATTAACTTCAAATTAATCATTTGAATGAGGTATATGTGAAGTTTAAATGTAATGTGTTGATTAATAAGCCTTCATATGTAAAAATTAATTTGTTAAGGAATCCAGTTGGTTTTCTAATTGGTTGCAGAGATGTAAAATCATTATCTTATTTTGAAACCCAAAGGAGAAACTAATTATTTTCTCTTAATTTTTTAGTAATTTAAAAAGAACAGCGGAAAAAATATATAACCATTACAAACTGAAAGAATGGATAATAAACATTGAGTGAAACGCAACCTAGCGCTTCCTGGTAGTCTGCAGCTCGAACTAAATTTTTCATTCGCTAAACCAATTAATTACATAGTACGAGAGGCTTAAAATTCTCGCGCTTTTCTCTTCAATTTTACACCCTAAATATAAAAACGGAAACCTTCTTCACCGTTAGGGGCCATAGGGGCATTTGACGACATAAATTTCTTGATCCTACGTGGAGCCGTTTTTGAGCCTTATCGGCACGTACATTGTACACTTTGCTTTATAATATATATTTATGATTAAAATAATTGATATGTGTAACCGAATCAGCCAGTTACAAAAACAGTAAGGCGTCTCCTACAAACATAGGATAAATCTAATTTCTTTTGAATTTCTATTTTTTTCTTGAAAAATCCTAACGGGGCTAAAATATTAATAAAGACTCAATCTCTGTAATATTCGTATCTCAGATGTCCTGATGGAGATCCACATGTCGGAAAAAAAATATTAAACTAAAATGGTGACTATTAATCATCTTATCATAAAGAAAAACACACCTCTAAAGATATTTATTTATTCTGTTTAGTAATCGTTTTAAAGATACATCATACTCTTATGTACCATTATAACTTATTAATATAGTAGAACCCCCTTTATCCGGGGGAATGATTGGTAGGGGGGGGGGGTCCTCGGATAATAGAAAACCCCGGATAATCGAATTACAACATTTTATTGACTTAATATGATAGAAAAAAAGATTAATTAAACAAAAAAAAAACTGCAGAAAATCACTTTTATCAACAAACGAGCGTTTTAAAAAACGAACAAAACATGAACCATTGATAGACAGCTTCATCTACGTCTTTATGTAGAGTTCTTCATTGTTTTCCGACGATGTTTGGGCCGACAACGATATGAAGTCGGAAATGTCTTTTTTCTTCTTCAAAATGTCACGAACAGTTTGCTCGCCGATTACTAATTCAGCGGACAATGTTTTAACAATTCCATCTTTTTCAACTCGGTTTATAATGGTTAATTTCTGTTCAAGCGTTAAAACAACAGGTTGCCTTTTTTTGCGACATTTCATTAGTTCCTATTTAAATGGAGACTAAATTACAACTGAGAATATTTTGTTTTGTAGTCAAACAGGCCAGAGTAAGGAGTTTCCTAGGAAGACTTAAAAACAATATCGTTTTTAGAATATGAATTGGAGTAATAGTTGCTTTCCAGCTTGCCGTATCTTTCCATTTATCATATAAAAATTCATAATCTCTATAAATATTATACATTCAAAATAAATGCCATTAAAATTAAAAACAGCTTATTAAAAAAAAAAAAAATTGGCTCATTGAAACGCCGATTAATATAGGCCTGGAAAATGGAAGTCCTACTGTACATACAACAGTATCTGCTCATGATTTAACTATTATTTAATATAAAAACAAAAACGGATATACTGTAAGAGCTTGTTCGTTACATTGTGACAAATGGTTTTTTGTTGCGTTATGACACTAATATCCTTGTGATGACAAAAACACAAAAGGCTTTTGTGAGTAGAAAGGGAAAAATGGAAAAGAAACATTTTTAAAATTTTGTCTTTTACCATTAGTCACTTAAAACGTGTCCTGTCCGTTCGATAGATATCGGTTACTTTCATTCTATTTTTTTTCTGTTTTTTATTCCCTTTCAAAATACTTGCTTGGATTTCATATTCACACTTGTAATATTGGGCAAGATTATTGAACTAAGAAAAATGCAACAAAGAGGTTATTTTTAAATCTACCCCATGATTAATGCATTACTATTTATTTATGTGGACGGAAGAATACTAAATGTCGCGGGTGTGCGTCTCGCGGTGGCCCTAGGATATTTTAAAGGGAGTAAAAAATACTTAGCGATACCGTCCCCCGGATAGGACTGTATTAGTAATGGAGGTCTCGGGCCTATGTGATGTCAGATACTCGTTAAAGATCCATATCCTGATTATACCTGGATAGGCAAAATTTAGGACTCCCTCTGTAGCATCGTCCGATTAGCCTTAGTGGCATAAATTACCATATGATCGATTTTCAGTGCAAGACTTACTCTCCAGTTAATCCCTCCTTATATTTAGTCTGAATCAGGACCGGGCCAGAATGTTCTCGACAAGTGTAGAAGATACTCGAACATTCACAAGCATGTTCTGGAACAGTTTGTTCCAACAAGAAGGCTATAACTATTTTAAATCATATGTAAAACTATAAAACATAAAAATACCTTATTATTAAAAAGCTAACTCTTTCGCCTTTTGGATCAGTCAATGACATCATCAACGGTTCTCAAGCTCATTCGGCGAAATACGAAAATCTATCGATTACTATTTCGATGCGTTCTCGCATACTGATCGATCATCCATTCATCGAATCGAAATGTCGCTGTTAGCACCACACCCTGGATAAGCCTCTGGACATAGCATACTAAAATCGCCGACCCCTACTCCTCCATCTTGGACGGATAGCTGCCAAGCTTCTTATAAATCTTTCTCGATGAACATCCTCCGAGAGGGAAGCGCCTGACGCCCAGGCATCTTACATGTGGAATTTTTCCAACTAAGAAAACGTGCTGGTCCTTCGAATGCGCGATTTATCCGTTGCGCTCATTTTACACTCGACTCCTCGTAGCCTGCGAGTTGATGGAAGCACATACAGAATCCTTTTCCAGGGAAGTCTGACTCATACTAGAGTTGGAAGTTTCAATAGGTATGGATCATGCATATATAATAGTAAAGGTATTACATATATAATAAAGGTGATACATACCTGTATTAGATAGATTCTTATATATTTCCAGCCAAATGTGCCTTTGGCATATTGGCTTTAAGGCATGTTCACACGGTTGTCTTTGGAACCAACGTTGCTTCGCTTTTTAATAGTGATGTAAAACTATTAATAGTTGTAAACTATCAAGACAATCGATGGTTTTTTAAACTATCGATTGTACTATCGAAAGCTTTGTTTGTTTGCATTAAAAAATACAAAATAAAATACTTTTTTTTTATTTTAGAATTAAAATTAAAATGCCTTTTTTTTTATTTTAGTATTTTAGAATTAATTCTAAAATATTAAAATAAAAAATCTGAGCGAAACACACAACTTTCACTTACCAACTTACTTAGATTAGTAGTTGGAGTGATTTGTTAAATGCCATTTCTCAAAGTTTTCCACATTCATATACTTATTTTTGTTTGTATTTGCTCTCCAAAGTACACAATTTTTTTTTATTATTAAATAAAAGGTTTTACTTGCGATAATTCAGCAATGCAAGCATAATACTCCATCGCGTTTGATTTTTATAATTCTCTATGTAGTTGTTGAAAACTTCATTTAGTTTGAACGTGAAACCAAGAATTTCTATTTAATGAATAGAACGGCTTTGATTATCAACAATGGTCTGTTGCTAAAGGCGTACTGCGCATGCGTCGCCTCATGAGGCGTGTTTTATGAGTAGACGGAATATTTTTCTTTTTTTCTCCTGTATATGTTTACTTGATTTTTTTATATTTCATATTTAGCCAGTTTTTATTTTTAGGCGTAACGAGAGACAGTTAATTTCTCCACATAAACAAAAACAAAGGTACTTCATTGGACAACAAAAAAAGCCCCTTCCCCGTTTAAGCCTCCTTAGAACATTTCAATAATGATAAATCTTACCTGATATTAAAGAATACTTGATTTTCATGTATCAGGACGAATTCGATCAAAATCATTAAAGCCGTTTTTGAGAAAATGGAAAAAAAAACATGAAAAGTTATTAAGTAAAGTACCCCCTCCATTTGACCACTTTTGATGAAATTTTTGCTGTCACATCGCGAGTATATACATACACCAAATACCTAATTTCAGATTCGTACGGTTTATAGTTTTCGAGCCAGTCTGTTCACACACAGGCCATTTTGCGGGACTTGGTTATTTGGACTCAGGGGACCCCCAAAACGTGTATTTCCGTTGAAAAACGGAAATCGAAATTTTTCACGATCGCAATACTTTCCCTTACTATATATTTCATATATAGGTAAGTGAAAGTAAAAAAGTATTTTAATTTGTACTTAAATACTTTTTTTTTAAATAATGCCCAGATCTGGGTAAAAGTACCAAACACAAAAAAAAATACTTTTTGGCAAATTTAAATTCGTGACAAAGCCATTCTTCAGAAATGGGTATAAATATTTTTTTCCTGTCGTAGTTGATTGAACGTTTGAAAGATGGGCTTGGGTGTAAGCACTGAACGTAATTCAACCTAGTGGGGATGTCATATCATTTCTGGAAAATTTTATCGTTAGTATATACTCTTGCATTTCCATGCTTTATTTTATATTGAAAATTTTTATCGTTTTCTAATAAGTGTAAAGATTGCAATCTACCAGTAATTTTCTGCCATTAGGTTTGAATGAATATTTCTTCAATGAAAATTGATTAAAAACGCCTTTTTTGGCTTGATTGCACTCGGGAGAGCACGATAGCAACAAATGTTTCGGTAAAAAACAGTCATCAATGTGTGAAGTTTAATGGAGAATAACACTTAAACTATAAAATCTATTAGTTTCACTTTAGCCTTCCTTTCGACGATTGAAAATAATAATAAAAGTTTGCTTTTATATTGGTTTTACGATGTTTTAAAATTGATTTATAGCTTCACTAGAGTGCCCTATGAGGGTAGAATGAAAGATTTTATAGCCAGCAATAAAAATTAAAACTACCCTCAAACTTGGAGCTGTCCTCAAACTTAATGTCTCATTCCTCTTTCAAATTTATGGTAGCGGTAAATAGTGATTTTGGGGGCTACCACATGCCAGTATATAATCTTTAATATATAATATTATATAGGGATTTTGGGTTTGTGCTTTTTTTTTATTTATTTATTTTTTTTTTTTTTATCGGCTCGACTAGCGCCTGAAGCTGCCCTTGGCCCTCTCAACTGCCCCTTCCCAAACATTTCGGTCAGCAGCATGTCTCATGGATACTCCAACTTTCCTCAAGTCCTCAGCCACGGAGTCCTTCCACCTTCCCTTCGGTCTTCCACGTGGTCTGATTCCATCCGGGGTCCCATATTATAGTTTCCTCGCGGCTCTACCTTCGTCCATTCTGATAACATGTCCCACATGAATTCGCACAAAATGAGAGACTCGGAGATCGTCGAAAAGATCGTAGATCTCTTTGTTCTTCCTTAATCGACATGCGCCGCTCTCTCTAACTGGCCCCATGATACGCCTCAATGCTTTCCTTTCAAACCTGTCAATCTTTTCGGCCTGACATCGTACAGGCTCAGGTACTCGATAAAGATAAAGTAATTAGCAGGTGATTAGGATGCAAGTGGTGATGTGGGCCGTGTCTGCGTGTCATTCATTGTCTTTTGGAAGCGTCAGTCTGCAGTTTCTTGTTTAAAATATTAAGTATACAGCCACTCTGTTTGCTAATATACTAGGTTCATTATCCGAAATCATTTTGGAGAAGAATTAAAAATTATTATTATTTCATTATTTTTTTAAGGGAGGGGACCATAAAAAAAAAAAAAACTTGTTCGTTTGTTGAACGTCCCTTTATCCTACTAAGGCTAATCTGAGGATGCTACAGTGGTAGTCCTAATTTTGCCTATTCACAGGACCTCCATTTTACGTCCTATCCGAGGGACGGCATGGCTAAGGATTTTTTACTCCCATTAATAAATCCTAGGGCCACCGCTGGGTGCGAATCTGCGACCTTTAGTATTGTAGATTGCTATGCTAACCACTACACCACAGGTGACCCAGATATAGAAGGAAATTAATGGAGTTTTTAAAAAACGGCCAAATCCTTAAAGTAAAAAATCCTTGGCTATGCAGTCCCTCGGATAGGACGTAAAATGGAGGTCCCGAGCCTGTACGATGCCAGGTACTCGTTAAAGATCCCAATCCTAATTATACCTGGATAGGCAAAATTTAGTACTCCTACTGTAGCATCGTCCGTCAGACTTAAGAGTATAAAGTGACGTTAAACAAACTAACAAACGGTCAAATTTTCCTTTGGTAATAGTAAGAAAAAACATGGCAACACGCTTTAAGATTTGTTAAAAAAAAAATATGAAATGCTATGAATATAATATAAAATTTATCTCAAAATCGTCTTGTTTCCGCACATATGCATAAACGAAACATTCTCCAGTTTTCTTCTTTTGATAACGCTATCATTATGCTCTTTCTGGGCGTGGCCTAATCGCGGGAGGATGTGTGACCGTAATATAAGCGAACTCCATGTTGTGTATCGCGTCCTTGTAAGACTGCGATCCGTACCACATTAAACGGCGCCATTTTGGCTACTGACAGAAGTACCATAGCGATACTAGTACCCTTCATCCAATAAAACTGAGTGAACCAAATCGACTGTTATATATTTATAATATGTAGGTAAAAATACTGTTTCGGCGTGCAAATGATTTAATAACATGTTTGGCAGTAGCATTAGGCACATGAATTATAATCCCGTAGAGAGAATGTTATAGCTACTGCTGGGTTCTTGATTGCAGTGTCCGGATCTATAATCAGTAGTCTGTTCTATGAATGAAGATGTCTCAATAAAAATAGGTTTTTAATAAGTAGCCATTTAGCTAATTGTGTTCTAGGCTTTGATTATTCGTAACTGAATATCTGGGTCGTGTTCGGCCCAGAATCGAAATGTGTCATCTTTACCTCAGTTTGTTAGCTAATAATTTTTTATGTTTTTTGATATGCTTTGTCCTTTTTTAATTTTTTTAAAACCCAGGTTAAAGTAATTATATGTTAAATATTTAATATGTAGACTTTTCAAACAAAGTTAAACGGGAATCCATATTTTGGTGTTTATGCGAAATTTCAAAAATCGATATTGAAGACCTGATTTTATACCAATGCTTTTTAAACTCCAAAGGTGCCACTTCACACCGTGCGAACCTCACCCTCGAACAAGGCAATCCCCCTAACCTCGGCGTACCACGAACAACTATATACACTGAAACGTGAGGTCGAGCGAACAATGATGTCTGACCGCACCTAAGCACCTTAATACAATACAATTTTCATTACAAAGACGGCTGACTTGGAACTAGCGTCTGTTCTGACTTTTGTTCTAACTAATTATGAATAAAAACAAACGTCAGAAAAATGCTAAAAAAAAAAGGTGTAGAAGCTTATCTTAACTAACACAAAAGCGACACCAGCGCTATACCCGAACACACACGCGAACGGATAAAGCACACCTGGGCTAAAAGTATTTTAATTTTTATTTTAAGTTAATTTAAAATAAATTTTGAATAGAATGCATTTTAACCTCAAGTCATTATAACTACTTTTCGATAAAATTATTTTAAATGCAAAATAAAAAACGTATTTTGTATTTTAAATAAAAAAAAGTAAACATTAAAATGAAAATGCAAAATACTTTTAAAACCTATTAGCTAGTGCATAGCAATTGATTAATAAATAAATATTTTTTTTAGTATTGCAATTGATTAATAAATCGACAGTTTTTATTTAATTTTTTTTTTCGGTTGTCTTTGCTAGGTGTATTGTATTTGATACTCAGATCATCTTTGCTTTCATTTTGTTAAAATTATTAAATAAAATTTATTTTCTACAGATCCAACTGATTCGGAACCTATTTAAACTAATTGGGCTACCGATTAGACTATTCGCTACCCACACACCATCCAACGTCCTCCGTCAAATAGGAATTTCGGCAAATCAGCCCTAGCGAAATCCTCTAACCTACTTCTCAGCCCTTACTTCCCTCAGACGTTTTCCATTCGTCACCGCGCTTATTAATATCTAGGTAATTCAATCGGTTTTTTTAGTATCAAATAAACCGGTGAAAAGTCTATAATTATTGCCCCCTTCCATAAGAAACCTATTTATTGTAAAAATTATGAGGAATTGGCCTTTGAGTTATGAATAATCTTTGTTCCATTTTTCGTGACAATCCGATATGGCGGTAAAAAGTTAATATTTAATCCTCCACCCCAAAACATATGCATAAAACCATTTATGTGAAATGAATTCATTAGACGTCTATTTAGATAATCAAAAACCACCAATGTGACAAAATTTGTTGGAATCAGATGAAGCGGTACAAAGTTAATAATTGCGCCCCCCCCCCCAAAAAAAAAAACTAAAAAAAAAAACAGCAACATCAAACTTAAATAAATATTCATGCCCAATGTTTAGGAGTGAGAGCTCTATTGCAAAGGACTACACTATCATATTACGAAAATTGTTTAACTTCAAACAACCTATTTAAGATTTATTTTATTTTATTATTTAAAATACAAATGAAAATACTTTTTTTTTTTATTTTAGTATTAAAATGAAAATACTTTTTTTACTTTCACTTACCTATATATGAAATATATAGTAAGTGGAAGTATTGCGATCGTGAAAATTTTCGACTTCCGGTTTTCAACGGAAATACACGTTTTGGGATCCCCTGAGTCAAAATGACCAAGTCCCGCGAAATGGTCTGTGTGTGTGTGTGTGTGTGTGTGTGTATGTGAACAGACTAGCTCAAGAACTATAAACCGTGCGAACCTGAAATTGGGTATTTAGTGTAGGTATATGCCCGCGATGTGACAGCAAAAATTTCATCAAAATTGCTCAAAGGGAGGGGGTACTTTATTTAATAACTTTTTAAGTTTTTTTCGATTTTCTCAAAAACGGCTCTAACGATTTTGATTAAACTGAGTATTTGATCTATTTATATGCCTGAAATATGACTGTAAAAATTTCATCAAAATTGATCAACCAGAGGGGGGACTTTACTTAATAAATTTTGTATCATTTTCACATGTTTTTTTTATTTACTCAAAAACGGTTTTAATTATTTTGATCAAACTTGGTATTTGATGTATTTATATGCCAGAGATGTGATAACCAACATTTCATCACAATTGATCAACCGGAGGGGGGACTTTACTTAATAAATTTTGTATCATTTTCATGTGTTTTTTTTATTTACTCAAAAACGGTTTTAACGATTTTGATCAAACTTGGTATTTGATGTATTTATATGCCCGAGATATGACTGTAAAAATTTCATCAAAATTAATCTACTGGAGGGGGGACTTTACTTAATAAATTTTGTATCATTTTCACGTGTTTTATTTATTTACTCAAAAACTGTTTTAACGATTTTGATCAAACTTGGTATTTGATGTACTTATATGCCCGAGATATGACTGTAAAAATTTCATCAAAATTCATCTACGGGAGGGGGGACTTTACTTAATAGATTTTGTATCATTTTCACGGGGTTTTTTTATTTACTCAAAAACGGCTTTAACGATTAACAAAAATAAGATATGAATGTAGAAAAATGTGTGACTTTGGGAAATGATATTTATCAAAACACGTCAATTACTAATCTAAGTAAGTTGGTAAGTGAAAGTTGTGTGTTGCGCGCACGCACCAGATTTTTTATGTGAGTATTTTAGAATTAAAATGAAAATAAACATGTGATTTATTTTATTTTAATTCTAAAATACTAAAATTAAAAAAAAGTATTTTCATTTGTATTTAAAATGATCCCCAGGTCTGGGATAAAGTACTTTTTTTTGAGTTTGTGTCTTATTTATAATTGTCGAACAGGGTTCGGGACTGACTGTTCTAAGGTGAAGTTCATAGAGTGCAAAGGTGCCATAAAAGTCGTTCCCTGAAAATAAGTATATAGAAACATCACTCCAAGATATCCAAACAAATAATTGCGGAATAAAACAGCTGAGGGATGTAAAAAACAAAACGAAAAAAAACAGCTGATTCATTCTTGAAACGATAATCAAAGTTTGTTCCAACAGCAGTTCAACCACATTCACGACTCTTTCGCATGAGCAGTAGTCATGCCTTGCACAACCTCCAAGTATTCCAACAAAAGCTGAACCAAAACACTTGTCGAATTGGAAATAAGATTGAAAGAGGAAGTTATGGCACACCTTTAGGGTTTTAAAACTCAGGGCCCAGGGATGAGGGAGATTACACAACATTATAGATCGTACCTTCTTGCGATGTATTTTTACAAAATAAGAACTATTACCAAACATTTTTATTTTCAATTACCTATGTTGTTTTTTTTTGTTCGGTACCCCTTCCTGGCCATGTGTGACATGCGGGGGTTACTCTAGAGGTGCAACCAACCTATTCTACCCATCGTGGGGTCTCCACGAAATAAAAGCAAACCATCCAAGGGCGGATACGAATCGCCACTCAATAAAGACTTTTTGAATATTTACCCTTGCGAGAGGTAATTAGCTACTAAAAAACAAAATCATTGTCATTAGATAATGAAAATTTACGTGTGTGAGAGCTAACTAGAGCGCGAGGACGACGAGTTGGCGACAGTGGTGGTTCCTGGTGGGGTCGGAGAAAACCCGCCCCCCCTAATCTATAATCTTACCTAATAAAGATTTTTGGACTAATTACCTATGCGAGAGGTAATTAGTCACGAAAAAAAAACGTATAAATTACGGTTTTAAAATTCAAGTTCTTGAGAACTAACTAGAGCTCGCATGGACAAAGTTGGTCGTGTTAGGGAAGGAGGATGAAACTTACCTATGTATGAAATATAAGGAATGTTACTGTATAGAAGTAAGGAAAATTACTGAGATCGTGAAGAATTTCGACGTCCGGTTTTCAAAGGAAATACAGGTTTTGTCGTCCCCTGAATCCAAATAGCCAAGTTCTGCGGAATGGTCTGTGTGTGATTTAACAGACTAGCTTAAAAACTATAAACCGTACTGACTGAAATTGGGTATTTGGTGTATTTATATGCCCACGGTTTGACACCAAAAATTCATCAAAATTGGTCAAACGGAGGGGGCAATTTATTTAATAAATTTTATCTTATTTTTCGTCTTTTTTTCTTTTTTCTCAAAAACGGCTGTAACGAATTTGATCAAACTGGTCATGTTTAATTAGAATCAAGTATTGTTTAATATCAGGTAAGTTTTATCATCATTAAATTGTTCTGAGGGGGCTTAAATGGGGAAGGGCACTTTTTTTGTTTTCCTATAAAGTACCTTTGTTTTTGTTTATATGGAGAAATTGACTGTCTCTCGCTATGCCTAAAAATAAAAAATAATCGTAATATAAGAAATATTAAAGAAATCTAGTAAATATGTGCAGGAGAAAAAAAGAAAAATATTCCGACAACTCATAAAGCCTTTGACGTCAGACAATTGATTATAATTAAAGACGTTATGTTCATGGGAAAGAGTTGTCGACGTGTTTTGGAACATAGATATTTAATGGAAATTATTTGCTTCCATGGTAACTAAATGAAGTTTTTAACAACTAAATGGAGAATTATAAAATTAGACGCGATAGAGTATTATGCTTGTATTCCGAGTAAAATCTTTCACATCACAAGTAAAATATTTTAGTTAACAATAAAAATTTTTAGTGTACTTCAGAGAGCAAATACAAACAAAAATAAGTAAATGAATTTGGAATAACGTTTGAATTTGAGGAATGGCGTTTACATGGATTTTTTTAGTAATAATGAAACAATGGTATCCTATTACAGTCTCACATTCCTTTAATTTGGTGGACGTTTCGGACTGTCGTGTCCATATTCATCACCTGCATGGTGTACAATTAATTTTAGTATTTTTCTTATTTAGTTATAAACAATAAAAAATAAAGTACCATTATAAATAGAAAGATAGAGTTAAAATAGATTGACATACCTACATGTCATGTTCATACCTATTTTAACTCTATCTTTCTATTTATAATGGTACTTTAATTTTTATTGTTTATAACTAAATAAGAAAAATACTAAGATTAATTGTACACCATGCAGGTGATGAATATGGACACGACAGTCCGAAACGTCCACCAAATTAAAGGAATGTGAGAAAATATATATTGCATGAGACTGTAATAGGATACCATTGGTTCATTATTACAAATAAATTAAAGCACTCTGTCAAGATAATATGAATTTTTTCATTTCGGTCCCCATAGTGTGGTGATGTGCCAGCAAAAAGCACTAGAAGCACTTTGAAGTTAATAAGGGTCCATAACCCACTTTTGGCCATACCAAGCAAGCGTCTACTCTTCTGGAGACCCTTAATCTCGTAGGCTCCGCTACTTAAAGAATTCTTCCCCGTCAGCATTCTCTTTGTTCCTTGGGCTCTCGGGTGATGGGGTATCAAGACATCATACGATAAGCTAAGTTTATTGACAATGGACGGAAAGGATCTGTATCAATGGAGATACCTGACTTAAATAAAACAAGTATTTCTGAGTCTTGTTTTCAAATCTTACTAGTGATGTAAAGTTTTTTTCACTATCGATAATACTATCGAAAACATTGTTTTTAAAGGATATAGTGTTAGCCACTGCCTCTAAGCACCCATTTGGTATATAATTAATGTAAAGGAAAAATAAACAAACTGTAACAGTGTAATTTTATTTATTTTTCTTATAAAAAATTATTACCTACTCTACAAAAAAAGGAAATATAAACTTCACGCAAAAAATATTAGACTCTCGTATAGAAGCTCAGACAAAACAGTCCCTTGACTTGAAAATTACTTGGTTAATGGCATAGAAACAAAATCACAGTTTTTGTAACAAAATATATTCGACCTCTATAAACGATTTTTAAACAACACGTCCTAATGAACAGCTCCAAGATACGTTATGTCTAGCCAAATGTCAAAACACCGTCCTTTTTTGTTCAAAAACTCCAACACATTCGAGGAATTCGTTCCGAATTTTATGCCAAAACAACTACTTCGACAACTGGGAATCCTCGTTGCATGGTTAGTAAACGTGTATTCGCGGGCGCAATGGACTATAGGGTGCGCTAGTAGTTTTGCAAAATGTCGGAAGGAACGGGGATAGACATAGTTGATGTGATATAGATAATTGGTAATTTTAAAAGACCATTAATTGAATGGCTGGCTATCCTTGATGCATACCACATAATTACATGTGGAATAATATCTAAAAATAAAAAAAACAGTTATTTTACAAGCCTCGTGCCTTTAAACTAGCAATCTTAAAGGACTGCCCCATCAAATAAAAGTGGAAATCAAATTTATTAATAATAATAAGCAATTTTCTTGTCATTGTACATGTAAAGCTGGTAGTTCTGGTAAATGCAAACACATCATTGTAACTTTATTCGACGTTTTTCGGTTAGTAATTACCTATTCACACAATCATTGTTATGACAGCTTAGATTCTTTGTCATATTATTTATTTATTTGTCAAAACTTTCAGGCTTCGCATTGAAAACATGGAACAATTAAGCACAACGGATGTAAGACAAAAATGGGGATAATTAAAAAGAAAAACAAATCTATGACACTATGGTCCCAATATTATTTGCATAAAACTAGCATTTTGGAATACTAAAATTACTTCTAATACTAATATTTACCTGGATAAATATATAGTCACTTTCTTTAAAATGAAGACTAGATATCGTCATATGTTTCGGAACAGGCTTATCTATTCTTAATTTTACAATCCACTCTTTAAGAAGCTTTTTATTTTTTTGGAAATAAATGGAATGACACGTCTTTTGATTTTATAATTAATTACTGAGGGACCGAGCAATTAGACCGACCTATTAGACTTTTTTCAAATAATATTTTGCTCAATCGGGTTTTAATTATAGAAAAATAAATTAAAAACGCGTTAAAACCCTATGAATCCTAGGTAATGGCCCGGCTATCACCGTTTCTCTAGTTCCTGAAAAGAAGCAGCACCGTCGCTTGCGCCCGCCTATAGGTATGTACCAATAGGCGGGCGCAAGCGACGGTGCTGCTTCTGGGACGGCGCTGCAGGAACTAGAGAAACGGGGATAAAAGCGGGGCCATTACCTGGGATTCATAGGTTTTTAATTTATTTTTCCATAATTAAAACCCGATTGAGCAAAAAATCATTTGAAAAATATCTAATAGGTATTGCTCGGTCCCTCAGTGTTCAATTAAAAAATCAAAAGACGTGTCATTCCATTTATTTCCAAAAAAATAAAAAGCTTCTTAAAGAGTGGATTGTAAAATTAAGAATAGATAAGCCTGTTTCGAAACATATGACGATATGTAGTCTTTAATTTAAAGAAAGTGACTATATTTATCCAGGTAAATATTAGTATTTGACATTTTATTATTCCAAAATGCTAGCTTTATGCAAATAACATTGAGACCATAGTGTCATAGATTTGTTTTTCTTTTTTAATTTTCCCCATTTTTCTATTAAATCCGTTGTGCTTAATTGTTCCATGTTTTCAATGCGAAGCCTGAAAGTTTTGACAAATAAATAAATAATATGACAAAGAATCTAAGCTGTCATAACAATGATTGTGTGAATAGGTAATTACTAACCGAAAAACGTCGAATAAAGTTACAATGATGTGTTTGCATTTACCAGAACTACCAGCTTTACATGTACAATGACAAGAAAATTGCTTATTATTATTAATAAATTTGATTTCCACTTTTATTTGATGGGGCAGTCCTTTAAGATTGCTAGTTTAAAGGCACGAGGCTTGTAAAATAACTGTTTTTTTTATTTTTAGATATTATTCCACATGTAATTATGTGGTATGCATCAAGGATAGCCAGCCATTCAATTAATGGTCTTTTAAAATTACCAATTATCTCTATCACATCAACGAAGTCTAACACCGTTCTTTCCGACATTTTGCAAAACTACTAGCGCACCCTATATTCGATTGCGCCCGCCTATATTCTTTTCGTCCTCAGAATAGCAAGTTTGCTCTTACGTTTTGCGTTTTAGACATCTTATGTATTTTTTGGCCAAAACAATCTGCTACCCACCAACTTTATAACGGCACATATTGATATCAGAAATCTTTTCTACGTTCATCGAAATTCAAATACCTTATATGTTCTAATTATTTATGTTATATTACTGCACCCAAGACCCTTCATGGGTTGTAGTGCTACAGGTTTTTATTGGAAACAACTAACTTTTCCACTTATAATATTATAAGAATTATGAACTGATTTTTCCACCTGCTGTTTTTGCTGTTTGCAGTGCTTTGATTGCTGTTTCAACTAAAAACCTGTACCACCACAAGGGTCTTGGGTACAGTACTGTATAAGGAGTTATGTTTCTAGTTTGTTTGTTTGTTTAATTTATGCCACTTTATTGTTTAATTTATGCCACTAAGGCTAATCGGACGATGCTACAGTGGGAGTCCTAAATTTTGCCTATCCAGGTATTATTAGGATAGGGATCTTTAACGAGTACCTGACATCGTACAGGCTTGGGACATCCATTTTATGTCCAATCCGAGGGACGGCAGGCTAAGGATTTTTTACTCCCATTAAAAAATCCTAGGGCCACCACTGGGCGCGAACCTGCGACCTTCAGTATTGTAGGTTGCCATGCTAACCAATAGACCTCAGGTGACCCCCAGTTATGTTTCTTGGTCAGCGATTGTGCAAGGAGGCCGCCAGAGTTTTTACCTTAATTTTTCAATTAAGAGTACCAACTTTATAGAGACTGCATTTACACCAGGAGGGTCTCTCCCACACATAAGGACTATTTGTGGTAGAATATTTTAAAGATATCCTACCACAGCAAGATTAAAATATTGGAATATAATAGAAATTTGATATTGGAACACTGGGAAAAAAATGGATTAAACTACCACTAATTTAATCATACAATGAATTAACGAAATTGAAATTGAACAATGTTAAAATAGACTTATAATAAATCAGTCAAGTATAATTGATACACCCTTAGTGTATATTCCTTGGCTACTATGACTTGAGGATATGCTGTCTGCAGTTGCTAAAAACATTTGTATTTATATCAAAATACAAAATTTAAAACCCTGTCACAGCTCTGGTGAAATTCTGTTTCTTTTGATACCTCATACATCGTTATCCATGGCTCCTGAGAGCCTAAAAAGGGATTGATTCTACCATATTATAAATAGTTAATATTAGCTCAATCAAAAGTGCTTACATTATTTTTTTTTAAAAAAATTCACTACTCATTATCAAAACTTTGCTTGGATTTACAATCCAGTCCAGATAAAGCTGTTGAGATGCTAAGTAAAGTCCTCCTATTGGCTAGATCCTGAATACCAACGACTCTAAGAAGAGCGTTCGCCCTTAAGATGGAAGAATTATGCATGAGTGGTCCCTTCCTATGTCCTAAGGGGATGGGTTCTGGGTCACTCCAGTTTCTCTTGTCTTATCCCAATAATTTTTTACCTGTTCATCATATTTACATAGATTTATATTTTTATTTATAAAACAAGAAAAGTTATTTTATATTTTTTAAATAATGTGTGATTAATAGTCAGGATTTTCAGTTAGAAATTTTTTATTTTGAAAAGCCAACGTTTGGATCTTCATCAGGGCTAAAAAAGAAGACGAATATATGAGCAACATGTAAAATATATATGCTAGAAGATGATAATTAGATAAATTTTATTCATTTAGTTATTAATTACAGATAGTAACAATTAAAAAGTGGGGTGACCTGTGGTTTAGTGGTTAGCATGGCAACCTACAATTGCGGGTTCGCATCCCGTGGTGGCCCTGTGGTTTTTGAAGGGAGTAAAAAATCCTTGGCTATACCATCCCTTGGATAGGAGGTAAAATGGAGGTCCCGAGCCTGTACGATGTCAGGTACTCATAGTAGCGTAATGGGACGTTAAACTGTGATAACCCACACATAATTATTTGTAATTAAATTATGATATATTGTATGAGGGCTATTATATAAATGTTATGTATGTATATATTAATTGAATGATTCCATTTTAATCGTAATAATTATTGCTATTAGGTGCCCAAAGAAATCATTGAGTTTATATTAATATGCTAAATAATAACATAGGGCCAAACTTTGTACTCTAAGCCCTCTTTATCTTCCTAGTTCTAAGAAGGCCCCACTCTAGCTACCAGTCTTAGAATCTTGATCTGTATACAGGGTGTCCCACGAATGTTGTGTCAGGCTAATAAAACCCAGAGTCTTTGGAATTTCAAGGCGAAAATCAGGGATCTTATATTGCGTCATATTTGTTACCTTTTGAAGATATTCAACCCTTCCAGAATTTCTCCAGTACTGGAAATTTCACCATAAGTGGCTGGTTTTTATGACGGATTCTGATGGTGAATCGAATTCTAAAACTGTTTTGTATCGGTTACTTTTTCAATCAGATGCACCCTTACATCGATAACAGCCTAATCCTCTTATTTGAAAGGAACCCTGGAACTACTGGTTAGTTAGATGACAAGTTAATTATGGATTCTGAAGGAAATTGAATTTTTTTAATTAAGTAAATATTACATTATTTGAAAATGCAATTGGGTTAATAATATGATTAACAAATATTTGTTTATTTACATAACAATACTATTTTATGTGTTCAAAGTGACGGCCTTCTTCATTTATGCATAACAAAAGTCTAGAACAGAAGTCTCGCTGAGCTTGCTATATTTCTTCCGGTGGAATGGAAAGAATCGCATTTTGTATTTCTGCCCTCATTTCTTCTACTGTCGACGGTCTATTCGTGTAGAAGAGATCTTTCAATCTTCCCCAAAAGAAATAATCTAAAATTGTTAAGTCCGGAGATCTTGCTGGCCAATTAATATGCAGAACCCTTCCAATGCATCTATTGGAAATCATGTGATTTATAACATTCCTAGCTCTAATGGAATTGTGAGCCAGACATCCATCGTGTTGGAACCACATAACCATACGTTTTTCAAGCGGCACCTCTTCCAGTAAAATCGGAAGATCTTGTTCAATGAACTTCGAATAGCTGATGGAATTTAATGATGTTTCGAAGAAATGTGGTCCAATGATCTGATCCCCTATAATGCCGCACCAGACGTTCACTTTCCACCTGTGTTGCTGGTCACGTTGTAACATCCAGTGAGGATTTTCTCTGGACCAATAATGTGCGTTGTGCATGTTCATTAAGCCAGTGCTATAAAAGGTAGCTTCGTCTGTCCAATGCACATTAGAAAAGAAATTAGGATTTTCAGCTAGTATTGTTTGTGCCCAATGGCTAAACCTCAATTGCTGGTCCAAGTCACTTTCAGACAATGCTTGGTGCACTGAAAAATGTTAAGGTCTGAATTTTTCATCTTCTAAAAGCCTATGTACTGAACTTCGGGATATGTCAGTTTCCCTACTAATATCCCTTACACTCATCTGCGGATCCTCTTCAACTAAATCTAATACTACATCTGTATTAGCATTATTCAAAACTACAATAAATACAGATGGAACAAATATTTGAAAGAAACAGCTGACATTTACATGTGTTATATCATGTGTTTATTTTTTTTTAAAATAAAAACACTATTAGATATAAAATTTGAAAATGGTTAATAATCAGCTGTTATCGATGTAAGGGTGCATCTGATTGAAAAAGTAACCGATACAAAACAGTTTTAGAATTCGACTCACCATCAGAATCCGTCATAAAAACTAGTCACTTATGGTGAAATTTCCAGTACTGGAGCCATTCCAGCAATACTGGAGAAATTCTGGAAGGGTTGAATATCTTCAAAAGGTAACAAATATGACGCAATATAAGATCCCTGATTTTCGCCTTGAAATTCCAAAGACTCTGGGTTTTATTAGCCTGACACAACATTCGTGGGACACCCTGTAGACTGCCTTGTATTGCTGCCTTGTGCCTTGGCCAAACCCCACTCGCTACCCTATTCAGGCCTGTATTATTTAATTTCTTTGTATGTATATATAATATATATGCATATATTATTACTAATATAATAAACACACATTTACTTTTACTGCGTAAATTCTGTGTTTTTGCTTGTGTCCCAATTTTTTAGTATAATTAAGATCCACGGACCTTTTTACTAACGCTATTATCATAATTAAAACAAGGGACATAGCAAAACAAACAAACAATTAGAAGTAGCAAAATAATAGGGGGAAAATCCAACTGATGATATGTTTACTTCACATGGGTACTTAACAATTCTGATAATTATACAAAAGTTAGCAAAATTACGTGAATATGTGAATAAGTAGCTGGTTAACATGATAAAATCAAATCTTATATTTACCTAGTTAAGCCCAGAGTAAAACAGAGACTAAGGGAGAGAGTAAAAATTATGAGGTGAGGTGGTAGGGGTTAGTTTTCTGACCCCAAAAGGTTTATTACGATGCTTTTGAAATGAAGGGCTACAAGATGACTAAGTTTTTGAAGAAAATTTTGAACCAACTGCCCCCTTAGACAAAATCCTGCTGGCGCTCTTGATCTATAATGTAAAAAAAAAATTCCATGTTAATGGTAGCAGACAAGCCAAGAATGTAACTTCAGATATATTCCCTTGAAGATGGGTCAAATGCCCTAAACATTAGAACTAAATATGGAGGAGGTTCTTTCCATTAAAAAAAAAAAGTTAATAAATGAAAATTCAACCTTCTCAAACACTTACTAGATTCACATCAATTTGGAGAAGCAGTAGAGCTATGAATATTTTTAAAAGGAACTTTTCATTGGCATGCTCGATCCAAATAATAATATTCTCATCATAGCCAAGCAGAGATCACATTTAGTTTATTATTAAAATATAATGTTATTATGCATCTTAAAAAATAATAGTTTTTTTTTTATTATTATTTCCAGATTACTTCAGATACCCCATCCCTCGGAGGACATTATGGAGGCAAGCAGATGAAAATTGAAAAGCTAACCTTCTACAACCACACTGAGTGCACTTGCCAGGATCGCACCGACGAGATGCCGAGGGATACTGACCTCAAGACTGGACTGGACACAAACAGGATCCCCAATCAGCCAGCTCCCTACAGGTAACGTAGTTAATAGTATTAATATCTTTTATATAAAAACTCCCTAATATCTTATACATATACCCTATGTTTGTTACCTCAAAACTCAACAGGTATTGAATGGATAAATTTGAAACTTTTAGAGAAAATTGCTGGTTAGCAAAAAATCATCTACTTTTTACAGCCATATCTACTTTTCATGCTAATAAATCCATTGAAAAATGTAATAAAGAATATAATCCAATACTACGAATATACCAAAAATCTGCCTTTCACATACAAAACTTTTGAAAAACAATACCTTACCATACATATACAAACTTAACAAACTACAACTAACAGATTTAACACAAATTTAACAGACTACAATACAAACTATGTGACACTGACTATATCTACACTGACGGCTCTAAGAACTCTACCAGTGTGGAAACATCATTTTTATACCATGACCAACGACATCTGTTTAAATTATCCCATATTTGTAGTAACACTCAGCAGAAACAGTAGCAATTTATAAATGTTTCAACATCATTCACTCCACTAAAAAAAAACTGGTTATTTGTATGGACTCTCTATCAGCACTTCTCAGCTTGAGAAACACTTTCTCCTCAAACTAAATCATCCAAAATGTATCATTAAAGTAAAAAACGTTAGATAGAAACAACATCTCAGTTTTCTTGCTTTGGGTTCCAGGTCATTGCGGAACAGCAAGAAATTAGTTTATAACCGAAGGTATTCCATACAGTGGGTTTCCTGCCGAAGACTATATTTCCCTCATAAAACAGAAAATAAAGATGAAAAGGGGACCAAACCGGTATCAGTTAACCGAAAAAAAACTTGAGAGAAATTAAAAATGATGTTATCCCCTGAAAAATATAGAATACTAGCTGTATATACCGGTTTTACCCGGAGAATTTCATTTTTAAAATCTATTAAATGAGACTTTTCTCGACTCAAACTGTCGATTTCGTAAAAACCAATGTAAAGCGAGATCAAAACGATTATTATAACAATAAAGAATATACCCAGAGATCGGCTGAAGTTATGCAATTTTAATATGGTCAGGTGTTCGCACCTGGTCTGAAAGAACCACTGAGCGAAATTTGGAGAATTAAGGACAAACGGTATGGATTTCTATAAAGAACAAACAGAATTTCATCTTTATATACATAGATTATAGCTGTATATAAAGAAACGGTAGATTTCATAAAAAAAAAAAAAACAATGTAAAGTGAGATCATTATGATTTTTATAACAATAAAGAATATCAGCTGAAGATATGTAATTTTAATATGAACAGGTGTTCGCACCTGGTCTGAAAGAACCACTGAGCGAAATTTGGAGAATAATGAATATCGGCTGAAGTTATGCAATTTTAATATGGACAGGTGTTCACACCTGGTCTGGAAGAACCACTTAGAGAAATTTGGAGAATAAAGAATATCAGCTGCAGATCGGCTGAAGATATGCAATTTTAATATGAACAGGTGTTCACACCTGGTATCAAAGAACCATTGAGCGAAATTTAGAGAATTTAGGACAAACGGTATGGATTTCAATAAAGAACAAACAAACAAACAAACAGAATTTCAACTTTATTTATATAGATAAGGAAATAATGACCCTAGTGGTTGACATCTTTAAAAAAAATATATATATATATATATTTTATTTGATAATAGTACAACCACCAGGACGATCTTATAAATATATTTTTTGATATTATAACATAGAGATTTCGGCATCCAGCACCATATTCATGTGTTCATTCTCCATAAAGTAGGATCGTTAGTGAAGGTGAAATTTAAATTTTAAATAATGTTGTCGTCTGGCTAATCATCCCTGAAGCGTACTGCCTTCAGGGATGATAGGCCTGACGACAACATTGTTTAAAATTGAAATTTCACATGCACTAACAGTCCTACTTTAAGCAGAATGAACAGATAAATATGGCGCTGGATGCCGAAAGCTCCATGTTATAATATCAAAAAATATATTTATGAGATCGTCCTGGTGGGTGTACTATTATCAAATATTTTAAACGATCTACCTACTAAAAGATTTTTTTTTTTTTTCGTTCCTACTCATTATTTTTATGAAGATTATAGTTTTCTATATAATACTTTCTATAATACAAATGAAAAATGATGAAAAATAAATCATTGAAATAGGACAATTATTAAAAGAGTTGTGGTTTATTTTATTTTTGATCATTTGTTTTTTTTTCTGCCGGTTATCTTATATATAAATGTAAGGGCCATTCGTTTGTAACTCAAAGCTCTAAAATAAGCTGATGGATAAATCTGGAACTTTTCAGAATGTTGTTGTTTAGTCAAATAGATGTGGACTATCTATTTTTGTTGTTGATAATAGGACAATTATTTACAAAATTACAGCCTATCGGATCACCTGTTTTTCTACTGTTATATACATTAATATCCCTAATGGAAACAATGGACTATTGAAATGAATACGCAACATTCCCTGTTCAGTAGAGGAGTGTAACTATTTTTATATAATTTAATAAATATCTGTCAAAATTTATAATCCGTTTCTAAAACACAGTAATTTAAAGTAGTCTATTATGAGTAATGATGTTTTTGGGTAAATTTCACTGGAATATATTTATTTAAGTGTTGTTATTACAGTAAGCCATGGCAAAGCGTGGCCGGGTTTAGCTGGTAGTAGCAGCCAAGGATTCCTAATCAAAAATTTAGACTCCTAAGTAAATAAACTCCATACCTCCTTCAAATAGCATGTACAGGTTTATAGAAATTCTTCATAGAACGCTTAAAATGTCAGAAAATAGAGATTCCTCAAAGTTTTGGAGATGGGAAATAATTTGAAGACAATGTAAGAAAAACTGGAGAAGTTATATTCTTAAACTGAAGCATAATAAACATTGAATTCTTCAGCCAGATTGCTCAGCTTTTTTTGAAAATATCACAGTTTTTTATGAAAATTATCACTAATATTGTCATATCTCATTATCATATTGTTACACTGGGTTAAGCAATTTTTATTAAACTAAAATAATAATTGACAATGCCACACAAACTATTCAAATAGTTAAACAGGTTATAAGGTATCACTTATAACTACACAGTAACAAAAAATATGACCAAACTATATGATTTGAGCTTCAGAACAAGACTAATTCTGCTGTCCATCGCTCCTTATATTTGGTCTGAAGAAGAACTATCTGGGAGGTTCTAGGCCAGCTTAGATGGTAGTCTCAAACATCGTAGTCACAAACATGTACTAGAACAGTTTGTTCCAACTGGTCTAACAAAAAGTCTAGAACTATGTAAAATCATCTGTTTTGTGTTTTGTTTTGTTTCATGTTACAATATATATATTGATCTTATTATCATTATGTTCATTTATATGATGATAAATAGTATATGTCCATAACTGCTTATGAAGTTATTTCCACTCTTAAAACGTTGCTGTGCTGTATGGCTTTTTTTTTTTCTAAAAGAGAGAAGGGGTCCATTATGTGGATTTTTTTTAATCTTCTTTGCCTAATTCTTAAGACTTCCAAGAATTCATCACCTTGCAATGGGCTAACTAGAGTAGTATAGTCAAGAATTATTATTAGCATTCAATTTACATTGAATTTTTTTTTTTTTTTACACATGTTTGAAAAATTTTGAAAGCTATTTTTACATAAAAATATGTATATTATTCTTTTCTTGTTAACAGATGCAAGTGCCCTTCAGAATATACAGTAAGAAATCTCGCCAACGGTTCTTGTACATGCGACTGTTTTGATAAACAGAGGGACTGTACTAAGTACAAGAGAGGAAAGGAAAACTTTAACCATCATGACAGGATGTAAGTATTACGACAATATATATATATAAACATACAAAATCATATTATCGTAAATTCAAAATGTCAAGAAACCTATTTAAATTCCTTCTTCGGCAACGTATATTAAATCCATAGAAATATTCTAAACAGAATTTATTGCTCTTGGGTCTACAACTTTGACAACTTGTTTTATTGTTTAATTATGTTACTTTTATAAGACATTCAGTTCTTGAGACTATATTGTTCAACAGGATATCAAGAAGGGGACCAAATTAGTCTCAACAATACATTTTTTTATTTATAAGACGTTTCGGCTCTTTTGAGCCATCTTCAGTTCTAAAAACATTTAACAATACAATTAATAAATCAAAAATATTTGTGAATACAATCATTTAGGATCTGTATTTAATATATACAGACCAGCAAAACAGTCAGACAAATCATTTGAAGTCACACTTTAGACCTTTAGTGTCGGTTTTAAAATTGACAGACTTGTCAATATTTTCTGCAATATACATTGCTTCTAATAACTTCCTCTTTTTGTTATTACTTTCTTTATGTAAAATGTGGGCCCCCTCAAAGTAAAATTCATTGCTTGCTTATATGGTGGTGCTGAACTAGTGCTGACTTTTTCCTGTTCTCTTCACTTTTTTTACAATCATTTTTATGCTGATAAAGCCTATCCTTTAAATATTGCCTAGTTTCACCAATATAAGTAGCTGATGTACATGATGTAGTTTTGGGTCTTCTAAATAATATGCCTTTGCTGGGGGTATACTATAATGAATTGGACTTTGCTCACCCTGAGTGTTTTGGGTGTCTTGGGGTTGGGGAACATTGGTTGAGAGTTGTATCTGCCCTGTGTGACTTCAAATGATTTGTCGGCCTGTTTTGCTGGTCTGTATATATTAAATACAGATCCTAAATGATTTTATTCACAAATATTTTTGATTTATTAATTGTATTGTTAAATGTTTTTAGAACTGAAGATGGCTCAAAAGAGCCAAAACGTCTTATAAATAAAAAAATGTATTGTTGAGACTAATTTGGTCCCCTTCTTGATATCCTGTATTTTACTTTTCTTTGGGCTAAGTTTTTTTTAAATAAAAGTCATATAGACAATATCAATTCATTACTAGAAAAAATGAAAAAAGAGATTTAACATATTGAAAACTAAAAAATGTTAGATAAACATTGAAAATATAATGTATACAAACTGTATATGGTACTAGCATTCCCCGTCGCGGCTTTGCCCGTGAGCTTTTAAAATTAATTCTGTGATCATTATCTTGGTATTGATTTAATATAATATGTTAACAAAATCAATTTAAAAAATACATTGTTCCAACTGACCGAAAAGTTAATTTTTACTTAAAATTTCTTTGTAAACTACATATGTTGTTTTTCCTTCAGGCGCTAAGATTACTAAACTGCTAGAAGAACTTACCCTGGAAGTGCTGACTTAAAACTGACCATGAGAAAAACAGGCCTCCCTTAAATCAACTCCTACAAGTTTAAAAGTTTGCCCTTGTGACTTTTTGTTTTAAAAGTTGCCCTTTGTTGACATGTAATTCAACAACTTGCTGAAAATGACAATATTTTTCTTAAAAATTCTCTATAATACATGATAGAGATCGAAATAAACATATACCATCCCCAATCATGGGAATCACTGTGTGCATAATTTGATTACCATTAATATTTAAATAATCAGTAGCCATAGTTTATGGCATCCAACATCCGTTGGAGCTTTCGAGTTAAACTTGTCTTATCAAGATCTTTAAAATGAGTCCAAATTAGATATTTTTTCTCGAAGTGCAAAAATAGGTGTCCGTTAGAGTTAAACGACAATTTGGCCATTTAAGCTCCTTAGGGGTTACATTTTTGAAATTCCTTTCTTAGTGGATACCTACGTGGCGTTTTAAATCTAAATTCCGAACTTCAAGTTCCCAACATTAGTAGTTTTTGCTCTGCTTTGATTCTGTCAGTCAGGACAAACTCTCTTCTATAGATATAGATATAGTCAATATCAATTCATTACTAGAAAAAATGAAAAAAGAGATTTAATATATTGAAAACTAAAAAATGTTAAAGATAAACATTGAAAATATAATTTATTCAAACTGTATATGGTATTACGATATTTCAGCCAATTCTATAATACAAGCGAAAATCACTACAATAGTTTATAAAACCACTACCATAGTTAGGAACATGTTTTTAAAATATCATTAATTGTGAGAATTCCCTCTGTTTTAGATGTATCGAGACAGGAAGATGCACTATTCCAGCATGCGACTTTGGAGTATTCAACAGGCGACTTGGACGATGCCCAAGGAAGCATGAGAAATTCCGCAGCTGGCCTAGATACAAAGCATAAACATCAAAACGGAATATTAATATTTCTGGAAAAAAAAAAAATGTTAGCATGACATCTCACAAAAAAATTATATGATTTTAGTTCAAACACATATATATTGTAGAAGAATCTCGTCATATCAGAGTACCAAATAACACTTTGGCAATGTAAAAGAAATTATTTGAGAACATGAAGTTATTACTAACTTAAAAAATATTATAGATTTTAAAAAGTATAATTTTGCGATTATTATTTTTTCATTTTCTTAATATTTTGATGTAAGTGAGATGTCATGGATTAAGACTTTTTAATTTTTAAATATTTCACCAAAAAAAAAATTTCAGTAATTCAGAGTGTAATGAATCAAAAGATGTTTTACCTCTAGGGAATATCACAAATAATCTTATGATTTAATCTTAAAAATAATAAAAATAAAAAAATAATTTTTTTTTTGTATCAGGGAATACAACCGAACTCTGTGTGATATTTTATTTTATATATATAAATATATTATTTTTGTTTTTGTAATTTTTAGTTGAGGAAAATTACATGAGTTATGTATAATAAATTTCCGATTTATAAATAGAATGGAAATTGTTCGTTATATCAGACCGATTTATGTTTTTACAGTACAATGTCTTAATGTAAATATTTTAAGGTACTTTAATACATTTCATTAGTGTTTTAAAAATTAACATTTCGCTACTTACATAATTTTAATAATAAAATAATTCATTTAGAGATTAGGACAATAGATATATAAATAAATATTGTCAAGTTTTTCTCTCACTTTTAATAACTTCAAAAATTGCATTTAAATGTTATCAGAAAATTATGACTTAAATGTTCAGCATTATCTTAATTGTTGTAGTAAATAAAATTTTAGCTGGAGGTAGTCCATGTTTAGTAATTAGAATATTTTAGACTCTAGCAACGTAAGCGAGCGATTTATTCTGAAATGTTTATGTAGAAACACAATTTTAAAACCATACATTTCTTTTATTGTATTTCTAATTCAATAATTTCAATGTAAGCAGTATTTGTTTTTGAAACTTAAAAGAATTCAAACAAATTAATCCCTGGGAAAAAATTAGTTCTTAAAATTTCTAAATTATATCAAATTAGAGATTGGAAACATATTTTTCAATAATAATCTCATATACTCTTCGTCCATAATGATTGAAATGCAAAGAATAAAAATTTCAGTGTTTGCTTTGACTATATTAATTTTTTTTTTTCATTGCTTACATATTGAAAATTATTATTATTATTATTATTAATAATAATAAAATGATAAAAAATTTCAGTAAATATAGTAAAGTCTCAAATAATGTTTTAGGCATTTCAAATCTAACATTTCTATTTACATCAAAAAAATTAACTACATTTTTTTTTTACAAGTTTTTCATGTTTGATTATTGTTTTTTCACATAGAATTAATGCCGTCGTTGAGGTTTTATTTTATTTTTACATTCCATGTTCTTGTATTTGAAATTTCAGAAACTACCGTAAAATGAGGTGACATTGTGACTAATGGGGTGACTTTGTGACAAGCCTATTTTTCTACAGTTTTTGAATTTCCCTCCTTAAAAAGAATCAGGATAGGCAATTCAGTGTGCTTTTCAGTTTGTCAGTAATTCGCTGCAACCTACTGGTCACATATAACTTCTTTTATTCCATTTACCATGGTGCTTTATTTCATATATGTTTGATTGTTTTCATTTTGTTGAATGATTTACCATGGTGCTTGAAATAAAGCACCATGGTAAATGGAATGAAAGAAGTTACAGAGATCCACATATGGCCAATAGGTAGCAGCACATTACTGACCAACTGACAAGTACACTGAATTGCCTAACCTGATTCTTTTTAAGGAGGGAAATTAAAAAACTGTGGAAAAATGACTTATCACAAAGTCACCCCATCAGTCACAATGTCACCTCTTTTTATGGTATGTTTCTTTGATCATTTCAGTTGATTATGAAAAAAAAAACTTATATGATGTTAAATGTGTGATTTAAATCAACATAACTTTTCGAATTTTAGTTCATCATTTTGTCTTTTTGATTAATGTTTTGCAGTATTCTCATAATTCATTATCATTTGTAAGTTTTATTTTCATAAATTCCATATTTGATTGATCCATACTGATTGTGTTGATTGTGGATGAATCTAATCCTGATATAATTAAATCTTCTTGGTGAAGTTTGGAAATTAGTAAGAAACTTAAAATTAAATGATCGATGAACTTTATACCATTTTCTTTCTGTTAAGCTAATAATGCCATAAAATTTCATTTTTTGAATTTTTTTCATGAATTAATTTAACTCATACTGTTTATGCAATATTTTAACTCTAAGTATAATTGTTTTTATCAACAAAAAATAAACTATATATATGATCCAGGCAAAATATCCACATGAATTATTAAATGTATATTACCAATTAAATCATTTTTATTGCTAACAATTAAGTAATTAATCAAACAAAAGACTTAAATGTGCCATAAAGTCATTTATTTATACTACAAAATATTTTCTCTGTAGATATTTTTTGACATTTATTTTTGCCTTTTTATGCTCCACATTTTTAAGATTTTCACAACTATAAAGGCAAATAGAAACGCTGTAATTTTGAAATCAAATCAAGCAATCGCCGTTAACTCAAAATCATATGCTCTATATAATTTTGTTTTAACTTTATTTCTATACTTGCACATGTCTCATGTGGAAAAAATCAGCGAATCTGAACATATTCCAACAGAACATCACATCCCCATTCCTTCTTGTTAATCTTTCAACTTAAATGTTCAATTTATAAGCGAAAGCTAAAATTAATATACTTAAATAATGAAATTTACATTATCTAGTAATGGAAACATCAAGTTAGGGAATTTTAAATCATCATTTTAATGTATGTGTAAATATGATGGGGTTAAGTTCTTAAAAAGAAACTATTTTTTCCATAAATGAGATGCCAAGTTGGAATTAAAAAAAAATAATAATCCCTTAATTAAAAAATAGTCCCTTAATTAAATGTAATTGAGGGTTATTTTGAGCATTTGCTTTTGAGTTAAAATTCTTAAGCTTAATTTACCAAGTACCCTGATTGTAGTTAAAGTAGACATGAATAATTTAGGTTAACAAAAAAGAAACTCCCCCCCCCACCAAAAAAAAAAAAATGTACTTCCAAAAATATTTTTCTGTATATTATTATATTGTAATGAATAATCTGAATAGAATTAAGTTACTTTGTATAGAATAGTGTATATAAATGTTCGTTTTGTTCATTATTTATAGCGATTTTTTACCCTAAATAATATGTTTATTTTTATTTGTGTATCGTTTTTACATAATTTAACACATTTCTCAAGAAAAAACAATATCACACCTAGATAGTTTGCATGTTTCAAATATATATTTACCTACACCAATGATATCAACTGTATTTGAAGTATATTAATAATTTTGTTGATAGTATGGACATAAAATTAAAATTTGAAATTATAAGCGTATATTTATTTATTTCACCTTTGAGTTCATTTTAATAAATTTCATTATGACATTGTAACTCCTCAAGGAGATCTCCAGTTTTAGAATTTTAAGAAACGTCTGAGACCTTGTGCCTCTGCTTCGGTCTAACTTTCCATCTAGTAGCTTTTTTGCAGAATCTTACTAGCTCAATATGGTCAGATATCTGACGCATCTCAATTGGATTTTATTTGATGTTTAAAAACCATGTTGAAAAAGTTTAGAGCTTTAAAATGATTTAACCACCTCACACCACTCCAACAAAAAATATCTGTTTTTCATAAACTCTAAAAGGCGGGAATTAAAAGAGTAGGTGGAAGAAAGTACATCTAATGCATAATCCAACATTTGGTTTTACTAAAGAAATACTCTTTTCCATTTCATTGGGACCCGAAATTTAGGTCTTCAACAGGGCTGTCGAGTCCACTGATATAGAATGACTGACTACCTTGCAGTTGCAGTGATGCAGTCCTTCTATATTTATATATATTTTTAAAGTTTCTTTTTATAAGTCAATATTTCATATTGAACATATTAAAGTATCTGTAAATATAAAAAAAAATTCTTTTAGAATTTATGGCAATACACAATATGACTGTCAAGTTAAACAACTTATTGAAATATTTATTAAGAGAAATAACAATTTTATTAACTTGATCAACAATTATCTCTGTTCAAATTAAACATTTGTGAGTGTCTATAACATCAATAATATAAACATATGTTGTCATCTTTCCTTTTCTGAAGGTAAAATGCCTAGTCTGTCTGATCTTATAGTCTGACGGGTGGACCTTCTCAGCGGTGGGATTCCGTCGTTTCGAGGATCGGGTTTTCTTGGTTCGCTTTCCTCTTGATCCTGCCAGGACTTCTTTTTCAGGAACCAGGAGTTCCTCCTGTATACGTGACCATCCAGAGAGGTTATGATATATGATCGAGGTTGTGGTCCAACTTGGGTGACCGTAGCGAGGTGCCAGTCTCTGGGACCTCTCCTGTAGAGCACCTCCTCACCGAGCTGGAATGTGGGTAGTGACCGCTTTCTTCTGTTGCAATGCATCTTCTCCTTGTCCCTTGTTTCCTGGAGGAGTTCCGGTACACCATTTACTACTTTTGGCATCAGATTTTCCTCGGTGGAGGGCAGCAGTGTTCTCGTTCTTCTGCTCATCAGCCGCTGAGCGGGAGAACCGAGAGCACCGCGGGGAATGTTTCTTTGATGGAGGAGCGCAAGATAAGGATCTGATTTTTCATGGAGACACTTTTTCAGAAGCAGTTTGGCTTCTTGGACATAACGTTCTGCTAGTCCATTCGATCTTGAAAAGTGCGGACTGGAGATCCTCTGGTTTATGTTCCATTCGTTCTCAAACTTTTTAAACTCCTGCGAGTTAAATTGCGTGCCCCCATCTGATAGCAGAGTTTCCGGAATCCCATGTACAGAGAACCATTTTTTAAATTCCAATATTATACTCGAAGATGAGGATGATTTAATTTCTACAAAGTCGTAGAATCCTGAATAAGAGTCAGCTATCACTAAGTAGTCTTTTCCTAACAAGTGACATATGTCTGTACCCACCTCTTTCCATGGTCTATTCGGTACAGATGTAGCGAGTAATGTCTCTTCGCAGTTGTCCCTCTGCAACTGGGAACAAGTTCTGCAGTTACGGACGTAGTTTGTGATGTCATCTGTCATGTTAGGCCAATATACATGTTCCCTAGCTAGCTGCAAGGACGCCTGTACACCTCTATGCCCGAGATGAATGTGTTGTAAGGTGAGGTTTCTAAGTTGCGAAGGGACGACGTCCTCATGGACCGCCAGTTCGTCGCGGTAGGACCAGTATTTTTTCAGGAAGTCCGGCAGCTCAGACTTCTCATCCGGCCAGCCGTTCATGATTGTCTCTCGAAGCATTCTTAGTTCGTCATCTTCGTCGGTGAGTCTCCTTGCTTGGAGGATTCTTTCCTTGGAGAAGACGATCACAAGGTCCACAGAGAACTCCAACTCTTCTTCGGGAGCAGGAGCATTCTGACAGTCTCGGCTCAATGTGTCTGCTATGAGGAGCTCTTTACCTCGCCGGTATACTATCTTCGGATTGTAAGGAATAATCTCCATCATAATTCTCTTGAGCCTGGGCGGAGCATCGTGGAGGGGCTTCTTAAAAATAGCTTCAAGTGGCTTATGATCGGTTTCTATCGTCAAATCGACAGAGCCCCAAATGTACTCGTGGAAACGTTTACATGCCAAGGAAATAGCTAGTGCTTCCTTTTCTAACTGGCTGTAACCTTTCTGAGTTTCGTTTAGGGATTTGGAGGCATAGGCAACAGGCTGGGATTCTTGCAGGAGTACAGCACCAGCCGCATGGGAGCTCGAATCCACAGAGAGGACGATAGGGAGATTTGAATTATAGAATCTCAATAGTGGGAGTGATGAAAGCTTTCCTTTTAATTGTTCAAAGGATTTTTGCTGCTCGAAATCCCAGGTCCATGCCACATCCTTAGTTAAGAGCTTTCTCAAGGGTTGTGTCAAATCTGATAAATTTGGAATGAACTTCCCCAGATATGTGACCATTCCTAAGAACCTTTGCAGTTCTGTGATGTTTGTGGGTGGTTTTAAGTTTTGAAGAGCTTCAATCTTCGAGGGATCGGGCAGGACTCCTCTATCCGTGACCAGGTGACCAAGAAATTTTATCTGTGTTTGATTAAAAATGCATTTATCTTTATTTAACTTAAGCCCAGCTTCATTCAGTCTTTCTAGGACCTTCTGAGTTCTTTCTTCTAGTTGTTCGCTTGAGGCACCGTGAATAAAAATATCGTCCATTGAGATTTCGACGCCTTCCAGACCTCTTAGCGTGAAGCTCATTCTCTCCTGGAATACTTCTGGAGCTGATGCAATCCCGAACGGAAGACGCAAGTAGGAATAGCGACCCCAGGGTGTTGAGAAAGTCAAGTACTTGGACGTGCGTTCTGATACTTTAATCTGCCAGAAACCTTTCTTACAATCAAGCAGCGTGAAGAATTTAGAATGACTTAGTCTTGCTGAAATTTCGTCAAAGCTTTGAAGGGGGTGATGCCTACGCTTGATGTTCTTGTTGAGGTCAGTAGGATCAAGGCATATCCTGACTTTATCCTTCTGCCTGACCACCACCATCGGAGAGACACAAGGGGTAGGCTCAGTCACCGGCTTGATAATGCCGAGATCGACCATCGAGTCTAGTTCTTGCTTAATGGTATCGCGTAAGGCATAGGGGACACGCCTTGCGGGAAATATTTTTAAAGATGGATTTTCTAACAGGTCGATATCGTATTTGTAATTTTTCAAACAACCTATACCGGTGAATAAATTTTCTTCGGTCAATTTGGGATTTATTTCATCAATCCGTTGAATTAATGAAAGTTGTTCACAGCTTTCGCGACCAAAAATAGCCGGGTAGTCATTATTCACAACAACGAATTTAATTGTACGATTTAAACCTTTCCTGGTTGTTACTGTGGCAACGCATTCCCCCAAAACAGGTAACTTATTGTTAGTATATGATATCAGGCATGCCACTTCTGATTTTGTTAAATTTAGTCCGCTCCTAGTGGCTACATCTTTGCTGATAACATTGCACTGGGCTCCTGTATCTAACTTAAATGGAACCCTGTTACCTTTGGGTAAGGTTATGTACTCTATCCAATCTTTCTTAGAAGTACATAAATTACTTAGAGAGCTGATATGTAGCCATTGGTCGACGGGACGAGCGAGAGTTGCCACCTCGTCCATGAGGGACTTGACCTTCTTACTTACCTGACGACGACAGACCTTCTGTAGGTGACCCATCTTGCCGCAGGAGGCACACCTCACCTTAAAAGCTGGACAGGACTTCCTAAGGTGACGTGTACCACAGCGCCAGCATTGAAAGGTGTCCTCCTGGAGACTGTTGACGGAATTTTCGCCCAGGGACATGCTGGACAGCTGTTTACTTACCTCCTCTGACGACTTACACATGTTAATGGTTCTCTCGAGAGTTAGTGCCTCCTCAAGGAAGAGTTTCTTACGGACTTCGGTGTTCCTGATCCCACACACCAACCTATCACGGATTAGAATGTCCTTCATCGGGCCATACGAACATTTATTGGCTTGGATTGTGACCCTTGTAAGGAAGTCGTTAAACGATTCCTCCTCAGTTTGAACTAATTTATTAAAAAGAAATCGTTCATATATAATATTTTCTTTGTTAATAAAGCATTTATTGAATTTTTCGATTAGACGGCATAGGTCAGACTCTCCGTCATCTTCGAAAGATTCATGAATGTAAGTAGCGTCCTCGCCTATGACTGCCATAAAAGGTTTTTCACTACTTTTATTATATAAATTGGTTGCTACAGCGAACCATTTAAATTGTTTAAGCCATAATTTCCATCGATTAGCCATATCAAAATCATTGTTAATAACGAGAGGTTTAGGAGGCTTCAGACTTACCGAGCCATGGTCAGCAGCTTCTGGAATAGTATTCTTTCCATCCAAAGGCTGAGCTGCTGCTTCTTCAGCTATCGGTGACTTCTGACGCCTATTTCGAGTAGGTTTCGGCACCATGTCAAGTTAAACAACTTATTGAAATATTTATTAAGAGAAATAACAATTTTATTAACTTGATCAACAATTATCTCTGTTCAAATTAATCATTTGTGAGTGTCTATAACATCAATAATATAAACATATGTTGTCAATGACTAAAATAGGTTTTGTAATTTATCAAATAGGGTTCTTCATCTATTTATTAAAGACTAACAAGCGCTAATTTCTCCTAAAATATTATACATTATCTATATTCTATTTCACTCTAAATGCTATATCACAACGATGCAGTTGTTCTGTTTCAATGGACTCAACAGCCCTGATGAAGACCTAAATCTCAGGTTAAAACGTCTGCACAATATATGTCAAATATAGTGTTGTTTTATTTGAATGTATCCCCAACCTTTTCCAATGCATTAACTTCTAAGGTTAACCATCTACTTCATCATTTTAAATATAGTTCATAACCTACACATCAGAAGGTACTGGCTTTCCCTAAGGTCAAGTTCCAATATTCTTAATCCTACCTCAAACATTTTATATATTATAAACATTTTATTTTTAACGTTTTATAAATTTTTTTTTAATTCAAAAATAAATTTTTCAAATACTTTTTGAATCTTATTTATTGCTTAAATGTTCTTTTTCTTGCTGTTGATATATATACTATTGAATCTACTATAGAGTGATTTCATTTTTATAATTTAAAAAATTACTTCTTTAAATTTTACAACTTTAAGCAATTCATCACTTTTGGCAGTCAGTATTAGGGCGGATTCACACTATCGCTCCGCTCCCGCTCCACTCCCGGTCCGCTCAAATATTCAAAAGAGAAATAGACAGAGAA
This sequence comes from Aelia acuminata, assembly GCA_911387785.2. Lineage (NCBI taxonomy): Eukaryota > Metazoa > Arthropoda > Insecta > Hemiptera > Pentatomidae > Aelia > Aelia acuminata. The sequence continues at coordinate 134,371,707 of OU426982.1, read as the reverse complement.
TTCCACTATCGGCACCGCTCCGGTCTCGCTCCACTCCCGGTCCGCTCTCGCTCTACCCCATTCACACTAGCGCTCCGCTCCCGCTCCGCTCCAGGTCCGGTCTCACTGGCAAAATATTCTACAGAGGAATAGAGAGAGGTTAATCACAATATTGGCACAGGTCCGGCCTCGCTCCGCTCCCGCTCCACTCTCGCTCCACTCCCGCTCCACTCTCGCTCCACTCTCGCTCCACTCTCCTAAAGTCTTTTCATATTCACATTATATAATTTTACACCGTTCACGATTGAAGCCATTAATAATCGAAGCCGTCTGTATTTGGATTTTAATTAATAATTAACTTTCAGTTATTAAAGTATTTATTTATTCATCAATTTTACGGCCAAAAAAGTTCAAATTAAAAAAAAAAAAAAAATATATATATATATATATATATATATATATATATATATATATATATAATTATAAATTAATTTAATTAATGGTGAAGAAATAATTTTTTTTTTTTTCCGAATGTATTAGAATACGATAAAAAAAAAAAATCACCAACAATACGCGCGGTTTTTCGACGTGAAAAATTCATATTATGTTTGAGATATATTTTGCTATGAATTAATGTACTCGTAAAAAATGGTCACCGATTTATTTATTGACTACATACTCATTGCTATTATAAAATAACGTTTAATTTGAAACGAATAAAAATGCAGTATATTATGAAAAATGTCAGATCATTAACAAAAAAATATATTAAAGCAAAAAATAATTAAAATATTAATCAGGAAAAGAAGAGAACACAATCGGAAAATTTGTAGCATTTGCCGATTTCAACTTGAAATTTTCAAGCGTATTCGAATACATTCCGAAAAAAATTTAAATTATTTCTTCACCATTAATTAAATTAATTTATAATTATTATTATTAATTACCATTATGTTGCAATATATTCTTCTTATTATATTTTTTGATAATATTATCTTCTTCATCAAGAAAAGTACACTTACCAGCTATTTCTACAAACGAAAAATTGATTTTTTTTTTGGCCGTAAAATTGAAGAATAAATTAATACTTAAATAACTGAAAGTTAATCATCGTTAAAATCCGAATACAGACAACTTCGATTATTAATGGCTTTAATAGCTTAAACCTTTCAAAATTGAACGGTGTAAAATTATATAGTGTGAATATGGTAAGACATTAGGAGAGCGGACCGGGAGTGGAGCGGGAGCGGAGCGCTAGTGTGAATGGGGTAGAGCGAGAGTGGACCGGGAGCGGAGCGAGAGTGGAGCGGATAGTGTGAATAGGCCCTTACAATCTCTTGGTCAAAATTAGATCTATACACCTGGCATGCTCCCAATCTTAACGGCGTCTTAGTCCAAGTTTCTCCATACTTTCACAACACCTTCTCCTTTTTCCTTAGCAACAGTATGAACATTCGATAGATGCTGGACAGCCCTGAGAAGCATATTCCAGACATGATCAACTGGGAGAAAATGGTGGCAATATTATATTAATCATTATATCAATACTGTACTATCTTGATAATCTGGCGGTTGGTTACTCCAGGTTAATCCTTAAGTTTAATGAAAATCGTTAAAGCCGTTTTTGAGAAAATTGAAAAAAATGTAAAAATTGGCAAAAAGTTATGAAATAAAGTATCCTCTCCATTAGACCAGTTTTGATGAAATTTTTGCTGTCACATCACGGGCATATAAATATACCAAATACCCAATTTCAGGTTCGTACGGTTTATAGTTTTTCAGCTAGTTTGTTCACACTCACACACACACAAACACAGACCATTTCGTGGAATTTGGTTAATTGAACTACAGGGACACCAAAATGTAAAATTCCGTTGAAAACCTGAAGTCAAAATTCTTAAGGGTAATGGCCTTTGCCCCCGTAAGTCGCAATACTTTCCCTTACTATATATTTCATATATAGGAAAGTGAAAGAAAAAAAAAATTGGGTTTCTTAAATATTAATTAAAATTAAACTAATTAACTAACTTAATTAAGATCTATGAAATTGCAAAAATTGGATTGTTGAGGAAAAGCCATGGAATGAATCCAGGCCTTCGCAGACTGGTTAAAATCAGTTGGTTACAATTAGGACCACCTGTCTTATTACAGTAAAAATAATGAAGTTTAGATAAAATAAAAAAATCAACATACACTAAAAAGGTGTCTGGTAAAACCAAAAAACGAATCCATCAAACTAAAACTTTAATCTCTGTCTCCAAACAATTTAACACAACTTAAATATAAACAATCACAAATCAATATAAGAATTGATTAGAGACAAATAATGTGCTATCGGTGATATCGACAAAAGTTGATAAAAGATGGACACACTTTTTTATTTTTCATTTTTTATTCTTTTTTTATTTTATTAAATTAAAAACTAGAACAACAGAGCTGAAAACAATGAAACACACTAAATGCAAAAATTTTAATTTAACTATCATTTTTCATGTTCTTAAAAATAAATAAGGCTTCTGGATTTTCTTTTCTTCATCTTCCTCGATCTCCAACAACTTGACAATGTAATTACACAGTTGCTTCATATTTAATGTTTGTACATTCATTAAGTATATATATATATATGGATATATACATGCAATATACACAACTCAAAACAACAATGGTCACAATTTCACAAGGCCGTTCTCGTCAACTTTATCAATGAACTCGCATACCAAAGATGATTCAATTCCAAGTATGTACTGGCAAACGTACGGTTCCAAAAGGTAAATTGAAACTGAACCTCTTGCTTCGACACACTTAAGTTTCACCTAAACAAAAAATTTGTTTTAATCATGTAAAAAATGTTTAATTTTAAAGATTATTAACACTTTCACACCAGGCCTGTAATTCACAATTCTCGCCCATTGGCGGCTGAACTTAATGATTTTCGCTCTATCGGATGGGAGTTATTCAAGGGCATTATGCAGTATTGACAACCTAACAATAATAGAATAAACAATACAATCCTAACTTGTTATACATCATCGTTGAAAGTTTAGTGATTGACTAAAGTGTCCAAAGCGGCAGTCTAGTGTGGGCCATCAGTGGTACACGCCGGCGTGAACGTGTTAATACTGTTTGATCATCCTGTAAGTCTGTATGAAAGTGAAAGAATGCATGTATGCAAGTGATGCAATGACCACATGTTTAGTACTTAATTTATTTTTGGTTTTGTCCATTATTGTTAAGCAAAATGAAAACTTTCTTTATTCACATGCACGTTATAAAAATGCAATAACAGCATGCTTGTTACCTCAAAACTTGGAATGAAGTGGATGGATTGAGTTGACATTTTTATGATATTGTTAGAATTTAATAATATATTTCTTAACATTCAGATGGAAAAAATGTTTTGAAGAATTGAAAAACAATAACAAGGGTTGTTGCCTTAAAAATTGTGCAATGATAAACTTCTTTATTTAAAAAAATTTAGATATAAAGTTTTGGATATATAGATATACAATTAGCATTTTTTAATCCTTTAGTAGTCCACAGTAATTTGAAGTAAACTATTATATTGACTGATGTTTTTTCTGGAAATCTTATATTTACTGGAGTGCTTTTATTTGGATGTGGAATGTTAGACTAATCCACAGCATAGCGATGCCAAGTTCAGCAAAAGTGGCCGAGTTCGGTTAAATATAAATGTTTCTTTTAATTACTACTTAAGTCTTCAAAATATGTAAAAAATAAAATAAATGAATTACTATAATACCTCAGTTTCCCGAGGTTTGCCAGTGCTCTCGCATATATCTCCTCCACCATAGAAATGAGAAACATACGTCCTAGAAGAAAGCGGTTTCGGGCGTTTGTGTGGATTACGCTTGAGCCATTCGAGATGATTGTGTATGTCGAATACACCCAAAGAGATAGAAATTCGCCTCTCCCCTCCATCTTTCAATTTTTCAATATGAAACTGCTCCACAGATTTACCATAACAAAATTTATACTTCCACCATCCACTACCCTGAAAAAAAAAATTTTATTTTTTTTTAAAATTAAAACATACACAGTGATTCACGATATGCATGATTGGGCTGCATTATGCAGAAACCTACCCTTCAAAAAATTAAATTGTAATAAACACAAAATTCAAACAAAACGAGGCCAGTCTACAATTTACAAAAATAAACTAATAGCGATTATCATTCTTTCTATCAGAGTCTGCCGGTTAACACGGAAATTCAGGAATATGTAGATGGTTATCTTGGACTTCTTCTTGCTTTGAAGTCTCTAGCCTAATAGTGAGGCATTCATTGTCATGTGGAGCCTTCCTTATGGATTGGTTTGAGCTACATATCCCACATATCGTAACCTCTTTTCCTTCATATCAAGAAATAAGGATCGATTAGTTTTCATCAGCATTTCCTTGTTTGTCTTTAATCTCCCCTATTCATTATTACTCTGATCCCAGATTGCTCCAGTTATCGTTTCGAGGAATTTTCAGTTGAATCTTTTAATCAATTCTTCTAGGCCACTAGTAAAAATCCAGGTCACACAGTCATTATAATTATTACTATTTAAAAATCGATGTAGTAATCATTAAAAATTTTGTTGTTCCATTTACTATAAACATATTTTCTAAAATAAATGGAAGATTTATAGATAAATAGAAGATAAATAAAAGATTTATTTTTAAAATAATTAATGAAATAATAATCTAAACCACAGACATCTAAACAAAGCCAAAATATCTTATCAATTCTTACCACAAAATTTAAAATTAACCAAAGTTACACAAATTCGACAGAAAAGTATACATAATCAATCTTTATGCTGAACTTAATTTATGTGAAAATAGTATTTTTCATTCATCTCAAATTGATATTTATGTTGGTCGGTAGGTTTTGCATAATGTTGCCTAATTATACAATAAACCCTTTAGCAACTGAGCAGTGCGAGTGTTGATATTGAACATCGAAACCAACAATAACGCTTGACATGCTCCAGTGAAATTTTTCAACTAGGATGTGACAGTGTCAAAGCTGTACTAGTAAAATTTCAATAAAAAAATAAAATTAATTTTAAAAATGGAAGTCTAATGTCCATTGATGTTTTTTGAAGTCATACATACAATTAATTTACAGTACATACAGTACCAGTCAAAAGTTTAGACTCACTTGTATTTAATACACAATCTTCAAGTTTAATAAAATAATTCTAACTCAAGAGGTAGAATATGGTGGATATCTTCCACCATCATTAACTCAAGAGGTAACATTTCAAACATTATATGATTAATTTTAGAATAAAACTATTAATAGGGGTAAACTGTGGTGTAGTGGTAAGCATGGCAACCTAATATACTAAATGTGGCGGGTTTTCGTCCCGAATGGCCCTAGAATTTTTTAATGGGAGTAAAAAATCCTTGGCTATGCCGTCCCTTAAATGGGATGTAAAATGGAGGTCCCGAGCCTGTACGATGTCAGGTACTCGTTAAAGATCCCTGTCCTAATTATACCTGGAGAGGCAAACTTTAGGACTTCCACTGTAGCATCTTCTGAGTAGCCTTAGTAGCATAAAGGGACATTAAAGAAACAATCAAAAAGTTATAAATAAATTAAGAACAACATTATAGTTTTTATATAGTTAAATAAATAAAATGTTGTTATTTATTTATTTTACAAAACTACGGGTGAGTCTAAACTTTTGACTGGTACTGTATATACAATTAATTTGACACCAGAATTTATGCGGTGTTGATATCACATAGAAGAGGAGTAATTAATGGCTGTTTTGAATAGCAGAAAATTGTTTAATTTTTATAATTCTCAAGAATACCAACTTATAGCTAAGCGTTATCAGAGCTTTTTGTATCAGGTTACAAACATCATGGGTCCACTAAGATACACAAGTACCCTTCTTTGTTTTATTTATTAACACCATTTGTGGAGAATAATAGTTATTTTGATAGGATGGTTAATAGTCAGGATTTTCAGTTATACCTTTTTTTTAAAAAAAAAAAAAAGTTAAACTGAAAATCCTATATTAACTATTAATCATCCTTTAGTAAAGAAAAACAGTTGACTATTACACAACTCTAAATAGTTTTTTTGCAATAAGCATTCATTTTATTTTCATTAGTGACAGTTAGTGTTTTTTTTTTTCATTTTCATTTAAGGTTAACGTACCTATAGTGGACACTTTTCCAGTAGTGGCCACTTGGACAATTAAATTTTGAAACTAAGGCAGCCAGGCTTTGAATCAGCTTCAAACTTTGAGTGAATGTACTGGATAGTAGTAGGTACCTTCACTCAAAGTTTGAAGCTGATTCAAAGCTAGCTGCTTTAGTTTCAAAATTTAATTGTCCAAGTGGCCACTACTGGAACAGTGTCCACTATACGTACGTTTACCTTATATTTTGCTATTTTGAATATAATCAAATTGGAATTTTCACCTCTAGAATAACGTTATTAATTTATTGTTTTTTTTTTCTTAAAGGTATTATAATAAAATTATTTTGTCACTATTCCATTTCTTTTTGTCTAAAACTATTTGGTAGTAATATAAAAAAATAAAACATACTCCTTCAATGCATTCTTTCCCTTCAAGAAATTGTTCGACAGGCATCGGTACGTCCGGAGCAGTCGTTGCAGGTGTTTCTAAAGCTGACGGCAACTCGGGTTCATCGACTGGTCTCAATTCCACTCTTACTTGCATTCTACCATCCTAAATGCAGATTGAAAAAGAAATATATATTAAAAATCAATCATATAATAATCATAAATATTTGATTACTTGAAAACGACCACTCAACTTGATCAATAATAAATCTACTAACTTTATCTTGATATTCATCGATGGAATAAACAGCAAACATCTTTTCGTTCTTTGGATCCTAGAAATATAAGTAAAAAACAGAATAAATATTTAATTTATTTTTTCAAATGTAAAAATAAAAGAAAGCCCTTAGATTCATGCCAGATTATTTACCATCATTTTTCACATAAATAAAACAGGATTTTAAGCGATACAAGGAAACCATTTTATTAAAAAAATATATATATACTGGGTGTCCCAGACCTAGTGTAAAAAAAAAAAAAAAATGATTAATCTAAAATAAAAAAAATAAAAAAATCCTTCATAAAAAATGATGAATATAAGCCTGCATCCAAAGTAATGGAGGAAATTTTGAATACATGCTGCAACAATCCATTTTAATATGGTTCTACAATAATAATATTATGTTTTTTCTTCAACATTTTTTATGTAGGATTTTTCAAATTTTAGTAAAAGAAAAGAAAAAAGTTTAATTTATTTTAAAGAGAGTATTTTGAAAATTTAAACTAAGGAGTTTTTTTTTATTAATCCAATCTTAAATTGTGGCTAACCACCAATTTTAAATTATTTTTAAATAATTTATTTTTTGAAGAGAAAAGATTTGGCTCCGCCGGGAGTCGAACCCGGGTCTCCTGCGTTACATGCGAGGATGCTAACCGCTACACCACAGAGCTCGGCTCAAGGCAGAGCAAGTCGTTCATCTTCACTGATACCTACTCCCCCTATCTCACAAGTTTTGCGAGTAGTAGCGGGAGGTGGACAAATTTTGTCCAATTTATGATACTTATTGACATAAGTCAATTTTTTAAATTATTTTAATTAATCCAATCTTAAATTGTGGCTAACCACCAATTTTAAATTATTTTTAAATAATTTATTTTTTGAAGAGAAAAGATTTGGCTCCGCCGGGAGTCGAACCCGGGTCTCCTGCGTTGCATGCGAGGATGCTAACCGCTACACCACAGAGCTCGGCTCAAGGCAGAGCAAGTCCTTCCTCTTCACATAAAGAGTTTTTTTTTTAATTTTAGATTATTATCATCCTTTTTATGTTATTTAGAATTCATACATTGTTCTTTCTAGTCTTAAAAAGTAAAACTAACTCTAATTCATGGGAAGTTCGGCATCCATTACTTTGGATGCAGGCTATAGCGCCCTTCCTCATTGCCCCAGCAGTGACATTCTCTAGCGTGTTTTTCATCAGAAAAACTTCTTTTAGACTCAAAAGGTGAAGTGCAATTGTATCATGGGTTACACCACTAAAAAGCTAACTAAATTCTGCAGTTTTTAAGAAATTTGACAGCTTCTAGAGTCCTCGAGTTGAGGAGTGAGGAATTTTCAAAAACTATTGAAAATTTAAGTTTTAATAAATGTTTTGTGTTTAGCCCGTTAAAAGTCCCATTGAAAGTGGATTTAAAATAACCAGACCCATCTTCTCTTTTAGAAAATTTAATGCTGATTAAGAAAATATTATCGTTATTGTTTCTACGCTAAACCAAAAAAATTCTATCTCCTCAACAGATAGAGATAGGAAACTCGTTTCTGTGCCATTATACCCCGTTTAACATGCTCTATAATTAATATTTGAGATGGGAAGGGAGAAAGCTGAAATACACGATACATTTGAGGCTACAAAACTAGTTGGAATTCTAGATATGTCTAGGGTTCAATCTAAAACAATTTGCTTGGAAGCCAGGTAAAAAATAATAATAAGAATTTGTCTTACTACTTTTAACAGTGTAACAGAATATTCATTCCATTACATCAACTGATTTGTTCTCATTTATTATCTGGTTAAAAAATATTGTAAATATTATTAATGTAGTGATGTAGATAACTTAATAAAACATATTCTTCATTAGTTAATTAAATTTAACCTTCAAATTATTTTACAGCTGCCGAGGCAGTAATAAGTTTAATACAGATATATGAAGCAAATTATCCTGAAATACTGAAGGCTTGCTACATCATCAATGGTAAGTATGATAAATAGTGAGTTTAACCTTATATGATATACAAAACACTTTATATCTCTAATGGAGTATGGGGCACTGAGTATTTCTCATAAGATTAACATAATTACACCTTTTTTTAATTCATCTGTTTTTAATTCCCCCAAAGCAATGTGGATAGATATCAAACTATGTCAAAAATCTATTGTTAGGAGAGTTGCATTACACTAGGTCTGGGATACCCATTATATATGTATATATGATATTATCATCTAATATTAATAATCTAGAAAGTAAATAAAAATAAAATATATAGTAAAGCAATAAGGCACTTAATAAATATGATGAAGTAAAAGTTTATTTTATAATGAATTAGATCTAATACCAGGTCTGCAAGTTTAAAATGTCGTTTATTTCTTAAAATATATACACAGTAATTTAAAAAAAAAGTATAATATATTTTATTCAAAGTACTGGCCCTCGCTTTCTACACATTTTGTCCATCTCTCGGGCAATTTATGGATACCATTCCAAAAGAATGCTTCAGCTTTATTTGAAATCCATTCATCGAGCCATTTTCTTACATCCTCCAAATTGTTAAAGTGTTGCTCAGCCAATGAGTGTCCCATCGATGAGAAGAGATGATAATCAGAAGGCGCCATGTCAGGTGAATACGGCGGGTGGGGTAGGAGTTCCCAACCAAGCGAAGAAATCGTTTCCTTAGTCAATCTGGCTGAATGTGCAGGAGCGTTATCATGCTGAAGAATGACTTTGGCGTGCCTGTGAGCCCATTCTGGGCGTTTTTCGATCAATGCGTGACTCAAATTGATCATTTGTTGTCGGTAGCGGTCGGTATTGACTGTTTCGCCGGGTTTGAGAAGCTCGTAGTAGACTACTCCCTTCTGATCCCACCACACACACAGCATTGTCTTCTTCCCAAAACGATCCAGTCTTGCACTCGATGTGGATGGTTGTCCTGGCGTTACCCATGATTTTATTCGTTTGGGATTCTGAAAATAAATCCATTTTTCATCGCCAGTTACAACTCGATGCAAAAAACCCTTTCTTTCGTGGCGTAAAAGCAGCATTTCACACACAGTTTTTCGTTTTTCCATCTGTCGTTCGTCCAATTCATGTGGAACCCATTTTCCAACCTTTTGAATTTTTCCCATAGCTCTCGGGCGATCGGAAATGGCTTGCCTAGTGACATTCAACTGTTCTGCCATCATTTGTTGGGTTTGGGTATTGTCTTCGTCTAATAAAGATTGCAATTCGACGTCCTCAAACTTTTTTGGTCGATTTTCTCGTTTTTTATCAGTAACATCAAAATCACCACGTTTGAAACTTTGAAACCAACGTTCACATGTCTTGACGGTTGGAGCAAGATCGCCATAAGTCTCAACAAGAATTCGATGACATTCAGATACCTTTTTCTTTTGATTGAATAAGAAAATCATGACATGCCGCAAATGCTCTTTATTTGGCTTAAAATTAGACATTTTTAACACCAAAGAAAGGTATGATACGTCCACGTAAACGACTTAAAAACAACTGACTTTTGTAAACAAATGACTAACAAACAAAATAGCGTTTAGAGATAAGCAAATCCTTCAATAGGCTAAGAGCGCATTCTATTGGAATTAAAACGACATTTTAAACTTGCAGACCTGGTAGGCACAGATGGTGTCCATGATGATCAGTTCTTTATTTCATTGATTCTTAAAAATGTTTAAAACGTCCAAGACAATCCTAAACCCTCGATAATCAAAACAAGATCTGACCAATCTTTTTGACACGGTGGATCTTTACTCCTCAAAATAAAAATCTGGTGCGATGAGTGCAACACACAACTTTCACTTACAAACTTACTTAGATTAGAAATTGACTTGTTTTGATAATATTTAAATTCCATTCCTCAACTTTTCATATTTTTCCACATTTATAAACAAACACCTTTACTGATAAACAGTGGTCTCTCATAAAGGTGTACTGCATGTGCGTGGGATCAACTTAAGAGTTGTCAGAACATTTTTCTTTTTTTTTTTTGTCCTCTCGATTTTATTATAATTTCATATTAATCCATTTCTGATTTTTAGGAATAAAGAGACAGTTAATTTCTCCATAAAAACAAAATCAAATTATAGGAAAAACGATTATTTATATACATTTTTTATTGGGAATTCATTTTCAAAAATGGAATGTTGATTTAAATATGATTCCGGGCCAATTCAACCGAGTAAATAAGGTGTGTTCAATTCATAAAAATATAAAATCAATAAAATAGTTTCTTGATAGACAAATTGAAATAGCGATAGGACATTGCGATTACATAATAATACATACACTGAAAGAAGAAAAGCGTTGCTTGAAAGCATCAGTCTCCATTTGCAATAACGACATCGGTTTCTTTGGAGAGCCATCAAGTGGACGACATGTAATTTCATTCTCGCCAGTCACCTTAGGTCTAAAAATATAAAATATACTTAGAAAACTAAATCTCAGATCAATCAGGATAAAATTAAGCAGAAAGAAAACTGTATTTATAATAAACTAAACAATGAATAAAATATTTACCACCTCAAAGTCAAAGCCAAGATTGTTTTACTTGGAGAATAATTCGATTCCATTCATTTTTTTATAATTGTTTTAATTTATTAATAATATAAACAAAATTAAAATTAAACCATTGTATTAAGGCTATCTACAAGCCTGACTATAAATGAAATTTTTCTTAATTAATAAACAAGTGTTTTTGTCTAAAATTCAACTAGGGATAAAAGGGGGGAAAATAGCTGCCAAGTTAGTAATCATTAATTAAAGTTAATTTAATATAAATATATCATACTTTAGGCTTTGGTAATTAACAATGGTTCAAAAAAAGATAATAAATATTTATTATGGAGTCACCTGTGACATAGAGTGACTTAATGTGAACGTCCCAAAGGTCACTGGGTTCCCATTTTGCCAGGAGGCCCTAGAATTTTTTGAGGGGGACTAAAAACACTTCCCAATATTTCACTCCCAATAAGGAAGAAATAATAGGTTATTTCCTTCTTTGGAGGGGATGGAAAATGTCAGTTTTGTGCATAGCATGAGATGTATGGTACTCGTTAAAGATCCCTATACTAATTATACCTGGATAGGCAAAATTTAGGACTCCCACTGTAGCATCGAACGATTAGCCTTAGTAGCATAAAGTGAAATTAAATAAATAAATAGACAAACAAATATTTATTATAAAGAATGTAATTTTCATGGTCATTTTCGCAGCAGAAAACATTAACAGAACTTTTAAGTTATTTTTTTAGCTCAAGTCCAGCGGAGGTTCTTAACTGCAATATGAACGAATGAATGAAGGTCATAGTAAATGTTATGTTCTGATTGAAGATCGTTTAATAGATTTTGCTGAAACAATATGAATTTAGTCTATTTGTATTTTACAAAGGTTTTAGAAACATTTTGCCTTAAGAAGAATGAGTAAGCCAATGATGAATGATAGTACTAACCAAGCAATGATCTGACTTCATTTATCCAGTTATAAGCATAAGGGTCTGGCCACACATGTCCGCACCGCAGCACTTGTATAGGTTATGTTCAGAATATTTTTAATTTAACTTACATATTACCTTTAGTTATGCCCAAAGGTTAGGCCACACATGTCAGACACAGGCCACTTTAGGCATAACTAAAGGTAATATGTAAGTTAAATTAAAAATATTCTGAACATAACCTATATTAGTGCTGCGGTGCGGACATGTGTGGCCAGACCCTAATTTTTATACATATGTCTGAATTTGTAAATGTTTCAAAAATAATATTATCTGGGGAGCATGCGATGTTAGACATGAGTGAAAAATGAAGTCTAGAGGAGAGGGCAATTGAATTATACGAATGATATTACATAGAAATTTTTTTTAAAAATTATCTGAAGATTTGAGCATGGCATGTTACCTGTACTTAGGATGTTTACAAAGTTCTGAAGAAATGACAATAACTTCATATTCACAGGTAGAAGTTTCTTTTATTACAAATATATCATTTTTAGTCCCCGCAAAGCAGACATATAATACTGCTGTTCTTCTCGGTTTTCCATTCAAATCGCACAAGGTACCATCGGTAAAGTTCAATTGCACGTACGGTAACGAAATCCCATCTAGCTTCTTTAGCGGAGGCACTAGCGGCCTACCTTCTGCCTGCTCTTTATCATATTCAGCACCTGGAACAAGGAAAATCTTAAGAAGTAAGTTTTATTTTATTTTATTATTTTTTTTGTTTGTTTTTTTGTAGCAGCTAAATTAAATTCTTCCTAAAAACTTCTTTTATTTAAATATTATTTGTCAACACAAAGTTTTCTAGGCCACTATCCAATACGGAGGTGATTAAATATAATTATAATTTCATATAACAACAATTTAAATGCATATACAAGTGTATATAAATATTAACCTCAAAATAAATAGTAACTTGTTCACTATAAGATGTGACAGCTGACCTTGAAAAGTCGAATAAAAAGATAAAAATATCCAGGTCACAGAATTTTATGCTAAAATTAAATTCACTTGTTCCCAAAGAAACAAACAAATTTTGTTTCTTCAAAAATAAGAAAAAATTACCCATCATTCTAATTTAAAAAAGTGTACTAGGGATCTTGATGAATAAACTAAAGAAATTAGGGAGCATTATGAATAAGTGATTTTCTTAAATTCAGATAATTTATTAGCTTCTTATGACATTAAGGCATTTGAACAATATATATATATATAACTAAAACCTCAGTTGTAGAGGTGAGAGATAGTCAACTGTTCTTCAATTAGGATAGGTAAAATGATAGTCAGTATTTTCAGTTTACAATGATTTTATTGTGGTAAGCCAACGTTTCGATCAACCTTGTGGATCTTCATCAGGGCTAAAAGAAAACAAATATATGAGTATCTATGCTAGAGGGTGACAATGAATGGATACATTACAGAACTGATAATAATGTAAAAGATGGTGTATACATGAATATTAAAGTAAGTGGCAGGTTAACAAGATAAAATAGAATCGGATATTTACCTACTGAGTCAAGGTGGATACTGAGACTAAAGGTAAAAAAAGGTGAGAGGTGGTTAGTTTGCCGACTTCAAAGGTTTATGACGGGGAAATCCAACGCCTTTGAAGTGAAAGGCACATGACAACTGAGTGGACAAAAATTGTTTAAAAACTAACAAAATATTTGGTACTGTATTGTTACATTATGTATAATCTCATTTTTATGTTATTATTGAGTCCAGACTTTACTATTTGTATACAGTACCAAATATTTTGTTAGTTTTTAAAAAATTTTTGTCCACTCAGTTGTCATGTGCCTTTCACTTCAAAGGCGTTGGATTTCCCCGTCATAAACCTTTGAAGTCGGCAAACTAACCACCTACCACTACCTCACACCTTTTTTTTACCTTTAGTCTTTGTATCCACCTGGACTCAGTAGGTAAATATCAGATTCTATTTTATCTTGTTAACCTGCCACTTATTTTAATATTCATGTATACACCATCTTTTATATTATTATCAGTTCTGTAAGGTGTCCATTCATTGTCACCCTCTAGCATAGATACTCATATATTTGTTTTCTTTTAGCCCTGATGAAGATCCACAAGGTTGATCGAAACGTTGGCTTACTACAATAAAATCATTGTAAACTGAAAATACTGACTATCATTTTACCTATAGTAAAACCTAAGTTAATAAAAATATTATTCAATCTTGCATATAGTTAAATTTAACAGACCAAATTAAAGTAGCACCCTATTTAAAAAATTTAATAGTAATGTAAAAACAAAAAAGAGAAATATTTATTTAAAAATATTTTACAAATCTTTGCTTAAAGTGATTCATTGATATAGACATAAATATTCATAGACAATCCAGGTCAATAAATCTTTCTTTATAGATTCCCAATTGATTTATAGCAGGTTAAGAATAAACAATTAAAAGAAAGAAAGAGTTTTAGAGATAAAACAGCCTAAATATCAGTACAATGAAATATATTTAACGAGATATGCTTAACAAGAAATATCGGTTAAGATGAAGTAATAAAACAATCCAGAAAAACTCATAAAAATATTTCACTAATCGGTGCAACTAGACAAAGAGCACCTCTATTTTATTTTGTAAAAAAAAGAGAAAAAAAGAGGCCTTGTCTATATTCCAGATTGCAGGAGTTAACTTGTCTTTGAAATACTAACACCATAAGTACAGGCAATGAGACAAACTGTTACAAAGCCTAGAATGAACTCTGATTAGAGATTCACACTTAAGGAGATAACATAGCAGTGTAATTAAATCTAAATTAAAAATTTATTAATAGAATTATCTGCAATAAAACAACAAAAAACATACTTAGTTTTGCAGTCATGGACTTATCCCAACGTCCTAAAATAAATTCCTGCATTTTGAACTTTTTACCATCCCTCTCTTCATGGTATTGCCTGATGTATCGCCCATGACAAAGTTCATAGGTCCAATAAGATTCAAGCTGAAATGCATAATAATTATTTTAAAAAACAAAACAGAAAATGCATTAAATTATAAAGACAATTTTTTTAAATTTTAGGTACCAGTGAAGAACATGAAGATGTTTCGAAAGCTGGTGCCAATAGTTCGATAGGATTGGGTCCTGCGTAAACTTCATCAGAATTCTAAAATAATATTACATGATATTATAATAAGACCTTACAAAATAAAGAACATATAATATGAAATATAATCAGTGCTTAATAAATGATTACCTGTTCATTTTCTTTTAAAGTCGGTAACAGACATCTATATTTTTCTTTTTCATGTGTTGTGACTGACATGAATTCACCATCTTCCTCTGCTTTTTCCTAACAACAAATAAAATTTATTTTACACATATGAGGGGAAAACTTTGAGATTTTTTAAAGATTTTGATTCTCTGATCAATAATTATGAAATACATACATAACCACGAGCAATAAATAATCTTAAGTAACTAGTAAATAAAACACGAAATATATAAATACTGTTATGGCTTTGGATTAAATAAAGTCAATATTAGACATTTTTTAAGCGTGCGCTATGATTGTGTGAATTTACAGTACTGCTAAAATTAAACTGTAATACAATTAGTATTTAGAAAAAGTGAAAAACATCATTGCGTAGCAACAAAATAAAGTCTAAAGTAACTGCAGGTGAATAGAGATGTAAGGAGGTGTCAAAATATATTTTATCAAGTATGAATAAAAACCAGTTATTGTTTTCATTGATTTAACAAAATATTTTTCCGATTAGCCTTAGTAGCATAAAGGGACGTTAAATAATACAAACAAACAAAATATAGTTTCACGGATGTGAATAAAAACGAGCGAACAGTTCTTAAAATACATCCATATAAATTTAATCCAGCGAATATAATGCATATACAATGGAAATCAATAAGGGAGTTTTTATTAAAATGATGGAAATAACCACCTCTGTATTAAAAAAATGTCTGTTAATTTGAAAATAGTCTACTCCTGACCACACCTATAAATTTAATAATACTGTGCTTCTGTTTAGTATAGTATTCTATAGTTGAAATATAAAACTTAAAAGTACTTTAGATAATATGAAACAGTAGAATAACCTAACCTCCTAACATCAATTGAAGTATTATGTAACTTCATTCAAGGTACTTATTGCTAAACAATGATGTTTTAATTTAATGAATGCATTATCTGGTTAAATATAACTTAAAGCGTTGGGTGAAGAATATTACAACTGCACTTGTTGAGGTTTGAGAATAGAAATTTAATTTTAGGAATATGCAACGAATGTATTAGGAATTCGAATTTTTATTGGAGCTATTTAAAAAGAGTTAATAAGAACTGTGTTTAGGAGAATACTCACGAATAGATCAACATCTTTTCCAGGCCAGTTGATTTTGAACAGTAACGAATCGTCGAATCCTTTGAAATGCGGTGGCAGATCGCATTTGGACAGACTTAAAAAAGCCCCTAAAAACAGGAGCGGTAAATACGAAATCATTTTGCTAACACGAAAAAAGTCCTTTTCGTCATATCACAAAACTTTTGATACAACACAACAATCACTCCCTACATAACATACGTGTCAAACTGAAACCTACCGGTGAGATAGGAGGATGGAGTTGAGATTTTGTCTACTTGGGTGCGCTAGTATGTTTAGGCGAATAATATTAGAGATTATTTTGTTAATTTTTATTCAATTATTCGTTGTGTTTGAATTCGTTTCGTTGATTTTATTGTGTTGATTGGAGTAGATTTTATCGTTTAGAAATAAAATATTTAACAAGTAGTGATGTGTTGAGTAATAAGAACGGATTTTTTGTAGAACTCTCGCTAACAAGAATTGAATATAGTTAGTACTATATAAAGAAGTTCGAAACGTACTTTAGTTGGAAGTGTGTGTCAGGTGATGGCACAACTGAACATTGATCGTACATTGACTTAGTGCAGATCTGCTCAGTATAGTGTTATCACGTGGTTTCTAGAAGCCAAAGCGGAACTACCCGATGACTCGGCTCTCGGTCGAGATCCGCTTCTGGGCTCCTCGAATCACCGCGGCTGTTTCAAAATTGGAGTAATTCTCCCTCCTTGTAATTTCGTCACTTCCATTACTCGGCACTACACGTTAAAGTAGTTTGCCTTCTTTTTTTCGTCATTTTACAGTTAGTTGTAAGTTAGTTCAAGTTTGTTCCAATACGATTTATGACTTACGGGCACTACTGCTCTGTGATAGCTACTGGTTTGTTCCAATACGATTTATTACGATCAGAAAAATTCATATAATTTAGTCACATAGAGTAGTATACCTTATTTTTTCGATCTTTTACAGTCAGTACTGCTATATGATAATTACTGGTTTGTTTCAATACAATTTTGACGATCAGAAAACTTTTAATTTCGTCACTTCCATTACTCGGCACTACACGTTACAGTAGTTTGCCTTCTTTTTTTCGTCATTTTACAGTTAGTTGTTGTAAGTTAGTTCAAGTTTGTTCCAATACGATTTATAACTTACGGGCACTACTGCTGTGTGATAGCTGGTTTGTTCCAATACGATTTATAACGATCAGAAAAATTCTTATAATTTCGTCACATAGAGTAGTATGGCTTCTTTTTTCGATCTTTTACAGTCAGTACTGCTGTATGATAATTACTGGTTTGTTCCAATACGATTTTGACGATCAGAAAACTTTTAATTTCGTCACTTCCATTACTCGGCACTACACGTTAAAGTAGCTTGCGTTTTTTTTTTTTTTTTCGTTCTTTTATAGTTATTACTGTTTATTACGTTTCAGGCTTGTTCCAATACGATTTAAGACGATCAGAAAACTTGTAATTGCGTCACTTCTACTACTCGCTCGACATTTTCTAAACTTTGGTGCAGTTTGCCTCCTTTCTTTCGTCCTTCTATATTTAGTACTGTTTATTAAGTTTCACGTTTGTTCCAATACGGTTTATGGCGATAAGAAAACTTGTAATTTCGGCACTACGATTTATGACTTACAGGCACTACTGATCTGTGATAGCTACTGTTATGTTCCAATACGATTTATTACGATCAGAAAACTTATAATTTCGTCACATAGAATAGTTTGCTTTTTTTCATTTTTCGTGCTTTTACAGTCACTACTGTTAATTAAGTTTCACGTTTGTTCCAATACGGTTTATGACGATCAGTAAACTTTTAACTTCGTCATTTCGAATACCTGGCACTACACGTTAGAGTAGTTTGCCTTCTTTTTTTTCGTCCTTTTACAGTTAGTACTGTTTATGACGTTTCGAGTTTGTTCCAATACGATTTATGACGATCAGAAAACTAGTAATTTCGTCACTTCTACTACTCGACGCAAACTACACTTTAGAGTAGTATGCCTTCTTTTTTCGATCTTTTACAGTCAGTACTGCTCTATAATAGTTACTGGTTTGTTCCAATACGACTTATGACGATCAGAAAACTTCCTATAATTTGGTCACTTCCACTGCTCGGCACTACACGTTAGACACTAAATTCAGTACTGCTCTATGATAGTTACTGGTTTGTTCCAACACGATTTGTGACCAACAGAAAACTCCTTATAATTTCGTCACTTCCACTACTCGTTAAAGTAGTTTTCATTATTTGTTTCGATCTTTTACTGTTAGTTCTATTTATTACGTTTCCAACACGCTTGTTCCAATACGATTTATGACAATCAGAAAACTTGTAATTTCGTCACTTCTACTAAACACTAACTACACTTTAGAATAATTTGCCTTATTTTTTCGTATCTTTTCCAGTCATTACTGGTCTATCATAGTAACTGGTTCGTTCCAGTACGATTTATGACGATCAGAAAACTTGTAATTTCGCCACTTCCATTACTCGGCACTACACGGTAGGGTAGTTAGCCTTCTTTTTTTCGTCTTTTAACAGTTATTGTAAATTAGTTTCAAGTTTGTTCCAATACGATTGATTTATGGCGATCACAAAACTTGTAATTTCGTCACTTCTACTACTCGGCACTAACTACACTTAAGAGTAATTGGCCTTCTTTCTTTCGTACTTTTACAGTTGGTACTGTGTGTAGTTACGTTATTACGATACGTGTGTAGTTTACAGTAAGTACTGTGTGTTTATTACGTTTCACGTTTGTTCCAATACGGTTTATGACGATCAGAAAACTTGTAATTTCGTCGTTTCCATTACTCGGCACTACACGTTAGAGTAGTTTGCCTTCTTTTTTTCGTCTTTTTACAGTTAGTACTTTTCATTACATTTCACATTTGTTCCAATACGATTTATGACTTACAGGCACTACTGCTCTGTGATCGCTACTGGTTTGTTCCAATACGATTTATGACGATCATAAAACTTTTAATTTCGTCTCTTCCATTACTCGGCACTACACGTTAGAGTAGTATGCCTTCTTTTTTCGATCTTTACAGTCAGTACTGCTATATGATAATTACTGGTTTGTTCCGATACGATTTTGACGATCAGAAAACTTTTAATTTCGTCACTTCCATTACTCGGCACTACACGTTAAAGTAGTTTGCCTTCTTTTTTCGTTCTTTTATAGTTATTACTGTTTATTACATTTCAGGTTTGTTCCAATACGATTTAAGATGATCAGAAAACTTGTAATTGCGTCACTTCTACTACTCGCTCGACATTTACTAAACTTTGGTGCAGTTTGCCTTCTTTCTTTCGTCCTTTTACATTTAGTACTGTTTATTAAGTTTCACGTTTGTTCCAATACGGTTTATGGCGATAAGAAAACTTGTCATTTCCATTACTCGGCACTAGGATTTATGACTTACAGGCACTACTGCTCTGTGATAGCTACTGTTATGTACCAATACGATTTATTACGATCAGAAAACTTATAATTTCGTCACATAGAGTAGTTTGCTTTTTTTCATTTTTCGTGCTTTTACAGTCACTACTGTTTATTACGTTTCCCATTTGTTCCAATACGATTTATGACGATCAGAAAACTTGTAATTTCCTCACTTCTACTATCCACGGTAGTCGACACTAACAACTATGGTGAAGGCAGTTTCTAGGAACATCTGGCAATATAATATGTATCAATTAATGAAGGTTCAGTTTCTGTTTTGTTATGTTGTCCTAAAAGTATAGATTGTTTTATGTTAAATCGTGTACGTATTGTGTGTATAATTAAATCAATAAAGTGTATATAGAAGTAAAACATTGTTATTTCTCAAGATTTCCAAGACAAGAACGCCACTTTAGAGTAGTTTTCTTTCATTTTTTTGTTCTTTTAAAGCCAGTACTACTCTATGATAGTAATTGGTGTAGTTACTGGTTTGTTCCAATACGATTTATGACGATCAGAAAACTTCTTATAATTTCGTAAATTCCGCTACTGGTTAGAGTAATTTGCCTTCTTTTTTCCCTCTTTTTACACTTGGTACTGTTAATTAAGTTTCACGTTTGTTCCAATACGGTTTATGACGATCAGTAAACTTTTAACTTCGTCATTTCCAATACTCGGCACTACACGTTAGAGTAGTTTGCCTTCTTTTTTTTCGTCCTTTTACAGTTAGTACTGTTTATGACGTTTCGAGTTTGTTCCAATACGATTTATGAGATCAGAAAACTAGTAATTTCGTCACTTCTAAAACTCGACACTAACAAGTATAGTGAAGGCAGTTGCTAGGCTATATAAATAAATTAATGAATGTTCAGTTTCTGTTTTAGTTATGTTGTCCTAAAAGTATAGATTTTTTTTTTGTTAAATCGTGTACGTATTGTGTATATAATTAAATCAATAAAGTGTTTATAGAAGTAAAACATTACTAGTTCTCAAGATTACAACAACTACACTTTAGAGTAGGTTTCTTTCTTTTTTCGTTCTTTTATAGTCAGTACTACTCCATGATGGTTACTGGTTAGTTCCAATACGATTTATGACAATCAGAAATCTTCTTATAATTTCGTAGCTTCCACTACTCGTTAGAGTAATTTGCCTTCTTTTTTCGTTCTTATACAGTCAGTACTGCTCTATGATAGTTACTGGTTTGTTCCGATACTGAAGGATTTATAACGATCAGAAAACTCCTTATAATTTCGTCAGAAAAATCCTAACTCCTTCCTACCGGCCTTTTTTCTGACACCCACCACCTCCATCAAACCTTTACCTTCCTTCTTACCCTGGTACCCTCACTCTGGCTCTGACATCCATCCTTGTCATAAGGTGAGCTCCTTTATTTACTATATTTATAATTGGTCATATGTTAATCCCTTTCCAACACTGCCCCATTTTTGCCTCCATATCTACTCATAGTACACCATTCTCATATTTATATAACTTACCCCATCTTATCATACCACCTATACTATCAGTGTCAATAGCCATATTACATCTTGTGTTTATACATTATATGTTTAACTTTAAGTTTATAGTCAGTTCATATTCTTTGTCGTTTCATATTCCTTATATTTTATCTAGCCAGTTCATATTCTTTGTCCTATGTATTCATAATTTTTTGTCTGTGCCTTGTTTATTTAGCCCTGACGAAGACCTGAATGGTTTTGTCGATACGTCTACAATCAAATAGTTTTATACTATTTTGTAGTTTATTGACCGCCTCCCTGGACTATTTTCATCTTTAGAGTAGTTTGCATTCTTTTTTCGATTTTTTTACAGTCAGTACTGCTCTATGAGAATTACTGGTTTGTTCCAGTACAAGCTTCTATACATCATCACTAAGAAAGGAAGGTATCAGAAACAGGAACTAAGGTGTTTCTTTAAATAGTTCATATATTTATGACCCTGCATTGCTTTATATCTAGCTCTACTGTTTACAATAGTAGGATATTACTCATGCATATTTAGTAACCCACAGCTGCATTTAACAGTTCACATTTTTTATGTGAATTCCGATTTATGACAATCGGAAAACTCCATATAATTTCGTCACTACACGTTAGACGACACTACACCTTCTTTTACAGTCAGTGCTGCTTTTTTATAATTACATGTCTGTTCCATGTTTATGTTATTTTGTTTACGTTATTAGTTTACTTTCAAACGCATGTCCAATACACTTTTTAGTCCTATACGAAATATGTTTACTCGCATACGCCTTATCTAACTTTCATGTCCTCTCAGAGGGGACAACCGAATGCAAAGCGTTTATGCCTTTTACCTTTATTCATTTATTCAATTTATTACCGTTGGACATGTCCTTCCATTTTGAATTTTATTAATCAACATTGATTGAGTGACTAGTCTTACAATTAGTTAAATTAGTTCGTACATCTAGCCGCAGGTGAAATAAAAAACAGAATACATTCTTCAAAAAAATTTCACTTACTTATTCTTTGCTTTTGAATGAAATGGGTAATTATTTATTTATTTGATACATCTTAATAAGAATACCTTTTGCACCCAAACCATTTTTTAGTATGGGTATTCAGCTACCCGACAGTAGTTTTGTTCAGAAATGTTTTAAAGACAATTTGAAATTAACGAAGAATTAGTTAAATGTAGAAACATTTTATGTTTATTTTGGAATATTATTTTATTAATTGTCTTCTTGAAGATTGGTGTTTTAATTTTGTATGTTGTAAAACTGTATTTTAGTTGTGTTCATTTTTGAGGAAACACTGTTGTCAGGTTATAAGTTGTTGGCGTGGGTAGCGCCATATTGTGATTTGTATCCTTCGTTGTAACATCTCCCACTATGTACATAATTGTTGAAAAATTTAATTTAATTTCCCTATTGATATGTACTATAAAGTTAAACATAAGAATTTTAAACAAAAGTAGTTTATTTACATGTTTCATTTTTATTTACATACTACAAACATAATGTTTTAATATTACATTTTATAATTTTCCTTAGTGTGATATTTGAGGAAGCACTCTCCAAGGTGTAACCTAGGTTTTTCAGGACAGGTGTCACAGTAATACACAGTTTCACTTCTTCCGCTTTTCTTTTTCGTTCGGTCAGAGCACACTCTACAATCTTTTTTCTTTCCTTTTTGCATCACATGTAGTTTTCCATTTAATCGGATAGTGTTATCGGTAGTTGCAGATGTAGAACCACGGCCAACTCCACGGTCTTGTCGAAAATCTCCTTTTAGCTGATTCACTAATAATTTCATAAATTTTAAATGACTCATTGATCGCTCGTTTCTCTGTTTTTTTACTATTTTATATAAAATATAGGAATTGATTACGCATATTTCCAATCCCCAAAACAATAACTTTCGCCACCATTTTAAGGATTTCTTCATAAAACAGTACGTAGATGTATATTGATTGGCACGATCAACGCTTCCCATAAATTTAATATAATTTAGAATAACGTTCGGTCTCTTAACAGCAATTTCGACACCACCTCGTTGAAACCTTTTTACGGTAGTCTTGCCGGCATCGCACCAATTCGACATCATGGTCACAACCCGTTTATCTTTCCAAGCCAGGATCAAATTGTTATTTTTCCGATATGCTACAGTTTTTGTTTTTTCGAATTTTGGTTTCTTTATAGCAAACGGCATTCCTTTCCGGTTGGTTTGTATCGTGCCAGTCAAATGACACTGGATTTTAAGTAATTCTTCGGCTAGTACAAGACTCGTAAAATATCTACCTGTGAGCATGTGGTGGCCTTGTGCACCAGGAACAGCATTTAGTAGCATTTGATATAAGTGTAATGGAATTTTGGCAGCCATCGGAAGGTCAGGTCTTATCAACTGTTCGGTTGTGATGTTACCATAATATGGAAGAATCCCACAAATATATCCTGTGTCCGAATCGAAGAGTACATAAATCCTTATTTCCCATTTTGTTGGTCTCATAGGGTTACAATTGATAAAAGAAAATTTACCATTAGATTTCACAACGGATTCACCGATACATATATTCTGGCCAGGAACGAAATGTTCCAAAAATCTAGAATTTATTTCTTCCAAATAGTTACTGACCCGTTGTAAACGAGTTTTTACATCTGTAGCTCCAGGTGCAATTGTTTTCAAATGCAGCATCCAAAAAATTTGAGTGAACCTGTCTCGTGTAAATATATTCGGATAAAAAGGAATTCGACTATTTTCATCCATCGACCAATATTGTTGTACATTTGCAAGCGGCATGGTTCCCATATTAAGGATGACCGCTATGAATGCATAGAATTCTTGTGTTGTTATTTCTTTCCAGTTTATCCACATAGACTTTTTCGATAACTCTTTATCTTTCAGTTTATTTCGTGCATATTTATTTGTTTCAGTTACAATTGCATCAACTAGCTGGTCGGTATAAAATAATTTAAAAAAATGCAATGGTTCCGTGACATTTGCACTAACTTGAGGACCTGCAGAGTTTTCACCACTCCTAAATTGTATTCTTTCAGGTATTTCTGTAGATTCGGTGACATCTTCCCATTCAGAACTATCTTCCTCTTCTGTAACATCTGAATCGGAAGAATCTTCACTTTCGCTTTCTATTATTCTAATTTTTTTCCTTCTTGTACCAAATTCTTCATCACTCTCTTCACTGCTATTGTCTTCATCACTGTCTTCTTTGTGTTCATTTAGAACGGTATCAATCGATCTAAACATCATAAAATCAAACTCATCATCGCTGCTACAAATTTCGTTCATTGATTCCATCTTTTATGACCTTGAGGCGGACTAAATTGGAAATAGTACAATATTTTGATAAGTTCACAATTCACTGGAAAAAGTATTTCAAAAAGATGAACTACACACACAAAAGAAATAATTTAAATTACCGATGCTTTCGCATAACAGAATATCAAAAAAACGTTTGTTTCGATTTTGCTTATCAGTTTTAGCACTTAACAGAGCACCAAAATGTCTTTGTCACGACTTTGCAAGGAACGCTACAATGTTCAGACTGAAGGACCTAATCATAAACAGTAATGGCGCCTGTCGGGCGCCGTTCGAGTCCCAATATGGCGCCCGAGAGGCGCCGTTCGGGTGCACAGGGAATTAGAGGCTAAATAACATTCGAGGACTTCACTGTTACTTCAAATGTCACATAAGTTATAGTAGTCTGTGATATCTAATGTCCATCCTTTTAATACTACTACTCATTATAATAACGACTCAATGATCGATAACGGTGTGCATAAACTAAATTTTAGAATTGTCTACTGTAATTAATATTATTTAAACCTATTAATATTAGGCATGGGTTGATACTTGAAATTCTTGCACCTGATACAAGTGATACTGATACATTTTTGTATGTGATACTTTTGTATCTGATACACAAAATTAAATTGTGGTTGTATATTAGTCAAGACCAATTTAAAGGTTAAAATAGGTTTTGAACTTAGTTAATAATATTTAAAAGTTAATCTGACAGAAGGTGTATCATTTTGACTGTGAGGTGAAATCATTTTGTTTTGACGTTTTTTTTAATGAATGAAGTTGAATATTTTAATTTTATAGAATTAATACATATTTTATTTGGGGGTTAGAAATAAATCTGTTGGAAAGTAAATGGTTCTTTTTGTTTAAATTTTATCATTTTATACAGGATGTATCCATTTCAGGGTGAATTACTGCATGTTTTTGATCTTGAAATATATTCTTTTAGCTTGTTAATTTAATTAACATACGATTCTTTGTTTAAAATTTTAGCATTTTAAAATGTAAACCATATTTTGTTTTAAAAAAAAATGAAACATGAAAAAATATAAACTGCTATTTGTTAAAACTATAGCGTTAATACAATTATTACGTTTGAAAATTGTATATAAGCATTAATAAATAATTTTTTTAATAAAAAATAATTGAAGTTTATTATTTTACTAGCTCTATATCCCGGTTTCACCCGGAGAATTTCATTTTTTAAATCTAGAAAGTGAGACTTTTATCGACTCAAACGGTCGATTTTGTAAAAACCAATGTAAAGCGAGATCAAAACGGTTATTATAACAATAAAGAATATACCCAGAGATCGGTTGAAGTTGTGCAATTTTAATATGGACAAGTGTTCGCACCTGGTCTGAAAGAACCACTGAGCGAAATTTGGAGAATTTAGGACAAACGTTATGGATTTCTATATATAACAAACAGAATTTGATCTTTATACATAGATTATAGCTGTATATCCCGGTTTATAAGGGGGAATTCCCTTTTTCTAAAGAAACAGCCGAATTCATAAAAAAAAAAAAAAAAAATTGTAAAGTGAGATCATTATGATTTTTATAACAATAAAGAATATCAGCTGAAGATCGGCTGAAGTTGTGCAATTTTAATATGAACAGGTGTTTGTACCTGGCCTGAAAGAACCGCTGAGCGAAATTTGGAGAATAAAGAATATCAGCTTAAGATCCGCTGAAGTTATGCAATTTTAATATGGACAGGTGTTTGCACCTGGCCTGAAAGAACCACTGAGCGAAATTTGGAGAATTTAGGACAAACTGTATGGATTTCTCTATAAAGAACAAACAAACAGAATTTCATCTTTATTTATATAGATTTAGATTATTACTCCCCATCATCTCATTATTGCTTAAAATAAATGAATAAAATTACCAAAGCGTCTGTTGCTAGGGGAAGGGATCAGGTATTAAGTAGTTTTCAAGGAATACTTCAAGTACTAAGTAGCCAGTATCTGTAACATAGCCAGGGTTAGCTTTTCCAAGTATTCATTGTATTAGTACCTCACACTCAACTGATATGATCATCAAGTATCCATGGATCAGTGAGTATCAGTACCTGGTTGATTTAGGCTGGATCAACTCCTTGTATCTGTTACAAAGTTTTAGTTTCTGTTACAAAGTATTTGATTTATACAATCTGACCCATCCCTTATTGATATTTCATCATTGACTACTCCAAAGTTATAGACCGTTGGATTGAAAAAAATGGACTGCAAAGATAGTGATGAAGGCCTTACCTGATAATTAGTGTAATCCCAGGACTGATCATGTTAAGAAATTTCACTTGTTCTGTGATTTTTGTTTTGTTAAAAAATTATTTTTATAGTATGTATCACCGAAGTAACTAAATTTTCTATTACTGCATATTATTAACTACCATTGGACTGATAAGGAAGACCTCAGAATGTTAAACTATTAAGTTAAAGACTATTTCAAGGAAATATAATATTATTCCACTAGTAAACATTCAAATAAGTACATGTGTGGAACGTCATTTGCTATTCACTGCTCTGCATATTTATTACTCTCCATTTCTTTTTTACTGGTTATTTATTGTATTAAACCATATTTAGTGACTTCAGGTGCTACTTACTATTTTGTCACTTACAAGCAGGGGTCAAAAATATAAGTTAACTTTTATTTCAAAAAAGTATAAGTTAAACTTATATATTTTTTTTTCCATACTTGAAGTTTTTATTGAATATTAACTTTTTCATTTCGAAAACTTTTTGATAAAGTTATCTTAAAACTTTTATCCAAATAACTTTTTGCATAAAAGTTCATTTCAAAAAGTTATTCTGAAACTTATTCATAAAAAGATTTTAGTCAAAGAAAATAATTTCGGAAATGCAAAAATTTATTTTAATAGATTAGAATTTTTAATATTTTGTAAAAGTATGTATTATTTTTAAACTAGAAAATTATGTTTAACAATACCATCGAATCAGTACAGTTAATTATCATAGATATATAATGTACAATATCGTTACCCGATATAAAAATATTTAGATTATTATTCAACAATCATCATTTAATTTAGCAAGTAAAACAATTTAAAAACATTTTAATTTATACCTATAATAATCAAGAATAAATTTTAAAGTAACCCCCATTTTACACAGATATCTAATAACATATCTTTGCTTATTTTTACTGATTTTTTTTTTTTTTTTTATCGGCTCGACAGGCGCCTGAAGCTGTCCTTGGCCCTCTCAACTGCCCCTTCCCAAAAATTTTGGTCAGCAGCATGTCTCATGGATACTCCAACTTTCCTCAAGTCCTCAGCCACGGAGTCCTTCCACCTTCCCTTCGGTCTTCCACGTGGTCTGGCTCCATCCGGGGTCCCATAATATAGTTTCCTCGCGGCTCTACCTTCGTCCATTCTGATAACATGTCCCAGCCATTTTAAGCGCTGAATTGCACAAAATGAGAGACTCGGAGATCGTCGAAAAGGTCGTAGATCTCTTTGTTCTTCCTTAAGCGATATGTGCCGTTCTCTCTAACTGGCCCCATGATACGCCTCAATACTTTCTTTCAAACCTGTCAATCTTTTCGGCTAGGTTTTTGCTTAGGGTCCAAGTTGCACAGGCATAGGTCAGTATAGGATGGATAATTGTTTTGTATACGATCATTTTAGTACGTACACTATGTAGCTTACTCCGGAGGAAACTTCTTAGGGCGAAATATGCTTTGTTAGCCCCCATTATACGGCTACGTATTTCTTCTTGTTCGTCCAGCCGGTCATTAACGATGGAGCCGAGGTACTTAAAACTGGATATGCATTGAAACGAATATCGTCCCACTACATAATGCCTTGGAGGATTTATAGGTGTTTTCTTTCTGAGCACCATTATTTTTGTTTTTTCCTCATTTATGGATAGTCCCATTCTTTCAGCTTCTCTTTGCAACCCTTCACAGGCCTCCTTGATCGCCTTGAGGGATAATCCAATCAATGCTACATAATCAGCATATGCAAGTACTTGAGTCGCCTTGCTGAAAATGGTGCCCGACTGATTAAGCTCTGCCCGATTCATTATAACTTGGAAGGCGATGTTACAATAGAAGTGGGGAAAGGGGGTCACCCTGTCTAACTCCTGACTTCACTGCAAAAGCTTGGCCCAGCATACCATTTATTTTCACTCGACTCGCGCTCTCATTCAAAGTACAAGCTACAAGTCGGATTAGCTTCGGTGGAACTCCCATCTCTTCCACTGCCAGGTAGAGCTCTTTCCTAATAATGGAATCATAAGCTGCTTTAAAGTCTATGAAAAGGATCCATATAGACTTGTTGAATTCTTTCTTTTTTTCCATTATCTGCCTCAAAGAAAATATCTGGTCAATAGTTGATCGATTCTTCCTGAAACCCCCCTGGTAGTCCCCCAAACGAGGCTCCACAAAATCCACAATTCGGTTATATAAAACAACAGAAAAATTTTTATAAGCCTTTTATAAGTATTCAGGAGGCTAATTCCTCGATAACTGTTGCAATCTGTGGGAACACCTTTCTTTTTGAGCAAGGGAATAATGACAGACTCTTTCCAGCTCTCCGGGATTTTTTCGCTCTCCCATATATTAACTATCAGATGAGTCACCTCTCCAACCAGTGATGACCCACCAATCTTCAAAAACTCCGCTGGTATGCCATCTGAACCGGGAGCCTTGTTATTCTTGAAATTGTCCATAATCAGTCTAACCTCTTCTGAATCTGGTGGGCTAACTTCATGGTCATTCTCCGTGTCTCGAAAATCCTTATCAGGATACTTGTCATTGTCGTGGTGGTTTAGCAATTCTTGAAAATGCTCCATCCATCTACCTTGCACATCCTCATCCATGAAGACCATTTTCCCATCAGAACGCTTTATCATTGGACAATTATTTATAAAACCTGATTTTTACTGAAATGGGTTTTAATTGGTTTTTGCAATTCAAGTCACTATTACAGTCATATAATTCGTAAAAAAACACTTTTATGGAACCTAAATGGTTTTTCAAATTTATTAAAAAATTACCTTTAAATATTTTTTTTTACAACAGTTGTTGAGACGTATTTGAAAAAACTCCGAATCACTCAGTCTTTTTTGCGCACCTTTGTAATTTGTGAACCGCTTACTCATAAGTAATAACAAACTAAAATGAAACGGTCCGGTGAGATGAGATAATGAATGAACACTAGACTTGTTTTGATTCCAGAAGAATGAAATAATAGGATAGGAATTAATATACCTTTAACTAATCCTATCATAGGATTATTCATCAAAATAAATAACAGTATAAGTAAACAATCTCTTTTCCTACGATAAAAACTTTTATGATCACAACCCTGGGCGAAAAAGTTATTGTTAAACTAACACTTTAATTTTAATTGCTCAAAAGATTTAGGTGAACATTAAACTTTTTGAAGAAAAACTTTTATCATAAAGTTATTTGAAAACTTTTATTGAGCAAACATTTCGTAATAAGTTTTTCAAATACTTTTCAAATGAAACTCATTAAAAGAGGTTAATGACCTTTTCGACCCCTTCTAACAAGTGATAACCTTACATTCTTTTTTAAAATCACTGATAACTCCAAATTAACTGATGGAGATGAATCACTGGGATTACATACAGATCCCTGCCTTCAAATTTTAGTTCAAGTCCTTCATACTTACTCTTCATACTCGTCATACTTGTGTATGGTTATTTAATTAGGGCCGGGATAGCCGAGCGTGTTGGAGTGCGACCCACTTCAGCACGCTCGAGCTGAACGGCAGAGGTTCGAATCCACCCTGAGAGGGTTGACTTTTATTTCGTGGAGGGCCCACAGAATAAATCTCGACCTTCTCACCATGGTAAGAATAGGTTGGTTACACCTCTAGAATAACCCCCCCCTCCCCCCCGTATGCCTCACATGGCCAGGTAGGGGTACCGAACAAAAAAAAAAAAAAAAGGTTAGTTAAATAAAATTTATAAAAATTATAATAAGCAGATTTTTATTGGTTCTTGTGCTAATGTCCATAATTAAACTATAGAATTTTAAACTGTGATCTGAGGACCCCTGTTGTCTGGATCAACTGAGTGACAATGGTTACCTCTCTTGACTTTTTAATTATACTTAGAAATTGTTGCGAACGAGCTCAAAAGAAACAAGCATGGTCGGTCACTACAGTGGATTGTTGTTAGTGCCTATCAATTCTCCTTACCTTATTATGTAATTTCATAAAATCAATTATTGCCACATTTCACTAATAAGCCATTTCGAGTGGATAACAAGCCCTCAGATGTTGCTCAAGAAGCTCTCTCAGTTTTATGGATTGTGATTCATAAAAGAAAAAAAAATTTGTAGAAGTAGGTTAAACTACACAGTTATTGACACCCCAACTTTAACTTAAAGAAATAAGCAGACGAGTCCTAATTTTATTTCAAGATATACATGAATCTAATGTTTGAAGGGTCCTCTGAGTTGTCTATGAAGTAAGACTTAACTAACTAACCATAGGGAAGATTTCACAATATCATCCACAGGGTGTCAATAACTAGATTTGGCACTTCAACAATAAATATTGCCATATTGTAAAACTATTGAACTTTTGACCCAAAAAACCTCTTGAGTCTTCATGAGGATAGATAATGAGGAGCTATAGGAAGTTTCTATTTGATCCCTTTATAAAAAGTATTTTTTTAAATTTAATCACATAAATGTAGTCTTAAGGGTGCCAATAACTGTATGGTTATGGGTCACCGGTGGTCTAGTGGTTAGCATGACAACCTACAATACTAAAGGTCACGGGTTCGCATCCCGCGGTGGCTCTAGTATTTTTTAATAGGAGTAAAAATTCCTTAGCTATGCCGTTCCTCGGATAGGAAGTGAAATGGAGGTCCCGAGCCTGTACGATGTTAGGTACTCGTTAAAGATCCCTATCCTAATTATATCTGGATAGGCAAAGTTTAAGACTAAGGCTATATTTAGCTATTTTAGTGCTCTGCTTCATATCAAATATCTCCTCTTTTACTTCTCCTAAAATATTTATCTGAAGACTAATTTCTTTAAAAAGATCTGAGCTTCAATAAAGGCTATTAGATTTCACAATTGCATCTACAGGGTGCCAATAACTAGTTTTTAGACTTTTAACAATAAATATTGCCATATGGTAAAACTATTGAACTTTTGACCCAAAAAAACCTCCTGAGGCCTTATACGGATAGATAAAGAGGAGCTATAGGAAGTTTCAATTTGACACCTTAATAAAAAGTATTTTTTTTAATTTCACCACAGAAATATAGTCTTAAGGGTGTCAATAACTGTACAGTTTACCCTATGTAAACATTTTGGAACACTGTTCAATATGGGAAAGTCATGGAAATAACGATCTTAAATATGATTGAGGTTTTGATTAAGAGAGTTATTAAGCTGAATATTTGCTAAACAGTAGATCTGGGGTCCTCACTCAGAAAATTACCCCCACTCCAAAACGTGTTTTAGTGCATTAGAGAGGTCAAATTTACCACATTTGTAGTACCCATGTGTCCCTTAGAAATCCAAACAGAGCCATAAGGCTGGGGGCGCTGCTCATAAGTGGTTGGGAGAATGATCCGAGAAAGGATGCTTGAGTGTTAAGAGTTAGAAACTACAAAGATGGGCTCATCTTGAGCACGATCACCAAGTGTCATCTATACCTGTATCATCATTCAATGGGTGAGAGGTATACACTTAAATCAAAAAGATAATAAAAAAATGTATTGACAACATATTTTGATGTAACTAAAATATTCTAGTGTTTTTAAAAATAGGCACTATCTAAAAATATTTAAAAATATAAAAAATAAACCTAAGATTCAAAAATTAAAGTTTTGTTGAGTTGTTTTTTTCCCATTCTGATCTAAGTTCAGAAGATACTTCAGTAAAAAGCAAATCCCAAGACCATAAATTATCTTCCTGCAACATAAATTGATACAACTTTAATTTTTTTTTAAAAAAAAGTATATTTATAAAATAAAATTAATTTTACATAGAGGTGGTCCAGTATTCAATAAAAAATAAAATAAATATAAATATAGGTGTTGATCCTAATATCAGGGAAGGTTGATCCAAGCTTTATTATTATTATAGAGAACCTCGAGTCATCACAAGCCTTAGAAAGATGATGAAAAATGGAAAATTAATATTTAATTGTAAAATAAAACAAAATATCTTGTATAATTAGACTTCGATCCTATGATTGCAATGAAAAATATAAAACTAAACTGTTTAACCAATAAATAGTTTTTTTTTTAATAATTAAACATTTCAGAATATCCAAAACACCATTCTTTAGTTTTTAAAAATTAAAATGGACTCTGGAAGACAGTTGGCTGAAGAAATAAAACAACAAAATAATTAGTTCATATTTATTATTAAATTTGTTTAATAAATATGAACTAATTATAAATAATAAATCGCCTCCCAGACCATTTCCTTCTTGAGGTATATTAATAATACAAATAAAATAAAAGTTAAAATATAAGGTATGTTCCAATTAGCACATAAAAAACCTGATAATTAACAGATTGTACATGTTTTTCCTCCATTGCCTGAATTTGATTGGTAGGTTTTAGAAACAATTGAAAATGAACCAATCAAAATTAGAATAGAAAGAGTGGGGGGGGGGGTTAAAATCAGCAGTCTTATCTATCAACATGTCTTGAGAGCTTATTGGAGCATACCATTACTATAAAGGATATATTATAAGGTCAATTGCAATGGAATTAGACATTTTTATAACATCTTAAATGATACTAAGAGGCCTTACTTTAAGGCAGTTTTAGTTTTAATTCAATAACAACATAAGATATTTTTCAGAGAGTGTCAATAGTATTCCATTATAGTCAATAGTACATTAGAAGTGCTACTAAAAAAAAAAATACAAACCTCTCTAATCTCACTTTCTTTAAAGAGATGTTTTGAAAGAAGTCCCATATTAATGTTATCATAATATTTAAAAAGAGATTGCTTTTTTAAATCTGCATTCAATTCAGAAAGCGATGGGATATTACTGCTGACACTAAAAAAATAAAAATAAATAAATAATAATTATAAATAAGTATATTAATCAGTTATTATTAACATATCACAAGTTGGCAAGAAGATTATTAAAACTCAAAATATATTAAATTTGATTTATGCATACCGTTCGAATCGGAGTTACAAAACCTACCATCCCTTAACCCTTTAACATATATGTTGTATCCTGGAACTTATATTTTCGTACAACAGAGGTATTAGTCATAGATACATGTGTCTAAGTGAATATATATATAAATATAAATAATTTTATATGCATATATAGATAATAATAAAATAACAAATATTTCAGGACGTATATATACGTCCCGCCCAGTTAAAGGGTTAAAATAGTCACAATATTGTTAATCATTGCGTTTACCATATTCTTTTATGAAAGTGAGTAACAGTGGTCTGCCCCAATGGTAAGCTATTTTTGATCAAATACTATTTTACCTAGTCACTGTTTGAGGTTCCGTAGTAGAATTGAAAGTCGAAACTTCAAATGCAATTATAAAAAAAAAAAAAACAGTGTTTTGAGTTGTAACCATCTTATTGCCGAGTGCGAAATTGTAACTCGAAAGTGGATAAACTGTTACTGTGTCAAAAAAAATCAATGTAAATGAAAGGAAAATTTATGTTATAGGTAGACATTCACCTCATTTAGCACTTTTAAAGTAAATGTGTATCGGTCCTCTAATTTCCCGGGATTAAAATTTTACTGTATTCAGTTGAGCTAAACAACTGCGTTGAAGCATACTCTTGGAAACCTTAAATTTACATTCATTAATAAATTGACAAAGTTTCGGCTACCAGGTCATTGTACAGTCTAAATCTGACTTCTTTATATTTTTACATACTTATATCCAGGTACTGTACAAATGAAAGTGCTAATAAAAAATGAAGCTAGTTTGATTATACCAAGTCATTCAAAAAGTCCTGTCGTTTTTTTGGGGGAAATTATAAATAAATAAATATTTTCAAATAATCACCTTTATTCATCAAAATATCCACCGTTACAGTCGGTAACCTTCTCCCAACGAGATGGTAAAGCCCAAATTCCTTCCTTAAAAAACTGTTGATTTTTACTGCAAAAATAAGTGGTCAGTTCGTGAATTATTGCATCTCTAAATATGGAAATAATCCAGTCTTTCCTACGATGTCATGTCGTGAATTTCGTACGATTTTCTTTTACGAGTTTAAACTCGGCCGCAGTGGAGCCCAGACGGCTAGAAACATCAACCAAGTGGAAGGCGAGGGAATTGTTACTGAGTGCACCGTTCAAAGGTGATTTAAAAATTTTCGGGAGGGAGACTTCAGCCTCGAAGATAAAGAAGGTCGTGGAAGGCCTTCCTCTCTTGATGACGATATTCTCCGATCATCGGTGGAAGAAAACCACAGAATAACTGTTCGAGAACTTGCGGAAAAACTTCAAGTAAGTAAATCGACCGTCGATGACCTCAAGGCGATTGGAAAAAAAAAAAACCCAAATCCTGCATTATTTTCCGGACAACCCAATACTAAGGAGATGAAAATCAATAGGATGGTTAGGCAGGAAATAAGAGTTATAATGTCACTGGTGTTTGGTCAAAAGGGGTTAAGTCATTGAATGTGAAGCTTAAACAATGATTTTCCAAGCTGTTGAAAATTTTTATAAATTCTTTTTGGTTGTATTTTTTTATTCCAGAATAATAAATGAAACTATATTCTTTCAAAAGCTACTATAATAAATTATGAATAACGAATAAATTTTAATCAATTATGAATTTTAAGAAGAGGATACAAAAAAAAATTTTCATGACTTAACCCCTTTTGCCCAAACATGAATGATATTAAAAGACAAGTACATCGAAAAGGTTAAATAAATGTTTCAAGTATATGGCAGTCCACCTGTAAGAGAACTGAACCAAATAAATATGATAATGTAATCAAACATAAGCGGATTCAGATGGGTCCAGAGATTATTATGAAAGAATACCTACTTAACTCAAGACCCAATCAGTGACATAAATTCGTAATTTATTCTATAAAATCAATATCTGTCCATTTATTATAAATAAATCCTTCAAGTAAATAAAATCCTGGTGATAACTAAATGGGACTAAATTGTGGTGCAAAGTACTATAAAAAAAAAAAATTAGAGGAATAATAGTTTTGAAAATATTTTATTTAATATTCTGTTTTAATAATAATATTCAAATGTCTTGATTTGAAATTTTATCATTGAATAAAGAAATATTTAACTTACACAGGTGCGTCAGCGATATCCCCTAGCTGGTCATCATCTTGTAATTCTTCAACATCAGGAATCACAGGAATATCTAAAAATAATAATTTTTAATAAATTAATAACAATATTATATCAATATCTATATAAAATATTTAGTGGGTTCCTTCTCATGTCGGGATCAAAGGAAACGAACAACCAGACCAATTGGCAAAAGAAGCAGCCAAGTGCACTGACCCTCCTGATCTAAAATACATAGTTACCTCCGAATGGGCAAAACAGATCAAAAACAGAGTAAAGAGAAAATGGAACGAAGAGTGGCAAAATACAGAACGTAATCACCTTCGCCTGATCAAAGAAGAAAACCGTGCCTGGGTGCCACCAAAGAACCTAACTACGAAGGAAGCAGCCATAATAACCAGGCTTAGAATTGGTCACACGAAGCTGACTAACATCCACCTGCTTATTGGACTTTACCGGCCAACTTGCGAACCTTGCGATAATGCTCCTCTTACATTATGTGTAATTTAAGTATGTTATATTACATACAGTGGAACACCTCTTTGAATGTCACAAATACTCGAAGGAACGCCGCGACCTCAACATCATAACGCCGTATCCCTATAAAACAAACATTGGTGTAGAAAAAACCCTAAGATACCTCAAGAGAACAAAATTAATGCCATATATTTAAGAAGATCAGTCGTCGCTAATGGCCAGAGCAGTCGAAGCGACGTTAAATAACATCAGATAAAAATAAAAAATAAAATTTTGATGTCTCTCTCTAGAGTGTATGGTGGATAACCCCCATTAGTAAAATAGAACAATATAGGCGGCAGTTCACATATACAAATAAAATAAAATTAAAACGACAATAATCAATTATGCATCCATTAGTAACTATTTGAATTTTTTAGTCACTATTTGGGTTTTGTTAATCATAAAATTTGGTTCATTCAGAATTTAATATTTTAAAATTAACATAAAAAAAATAAAAATAAGCCTTACAGCTTTACATACCATCTTCCGAATCTTGTTTTTTAATTCCTCGGCTAGCAGATTGAAAACGCTCTCTGAAATCAATAATAGAAATTTAATTCTGTATTTTTTATTATAAACAAATTTATTTTTATCGAGAAAAACATTACTCACTGTTCAAAGAATCCAGAAATACCAGATTTTCTGCTCCTAAAAATAAAATATAAGCCATTGAATTATGTAGTTAATGATTAATTACTGAAAAGTACAGAGGGCGACATATTAGCATTTAAATAATCTATATAAAAAAGATGAAATTCTGTTTATTTGTTCTTTATAGAAATCTATACGGTTTGTCCTATATTCTCCAAAAATTTCGCTCAGTGGTTTTTTGATACCACCTGTCCATATTAAAATTGCATAACTTCAGCCAATCTCTGGGTGTATTCTTTATTGTTATAAAAATCGTTTTGATCTCGCTTTACATTGGTTCTTACGGTATGGATCATTTGATTCGATAAAAGTCTCACTTTATAGATTTAAAAAATTAAATTCTCCGGGTGAAACTGGTAGATACGGCTATTTACTTATATTCAGAATAATAATATATGTAGCAAACTAATTATATATATATATTAAAATACTTGTTATTTCAGAAAGTGATTGCCAAACAGTTTTACAACGAGAATAGAGCAGAAAAAGAAATTAAAAATGTCCACAATTTTAATGAAAAAAAAAAGTCAACAAATTTATGAATTGTCCTTCCAGTATTGACTATATTGTATTGATCAGTATTGACTATTGTGGTAGTACAAAGTAAACCTCATTTGTGTATCTATTTAAAATTATTTTATTTTTTAGAACTGTTTATTTATGATATTTATGCTTTTAATGAGTGGATTTGCATCAATAAAAAAAAAAAAAAAAATTCTCATCATACAACAATGGTCCATTAAAGTTGTTTTCATGATCAAACTTATTGTACATGCATGGATCAAGCCTCAAAGAGTTGGTTAGAGATTTTAGAGGGGTCACATGTGGTGTAAGGGTTAGCATAGAAGCTTACATTACAAAAGGCCGTGGGTTCGCTTCCAGAGGTGGCCCTATACTAATTATACCTGGATAGGCAAAATTTAGGACTCCCACTGTAACATCCTCCGATTAGCCTTAGTGACATAAGTGACTTTTAACAAAAAAAAAAAAGAGATTTTAGAAGATCGAAGTTTATTTAAAATTAATTCATTTAGCTTTATTTAAAATTAATTTCTTCATTTAGCTTTATTTAAAATTAATTCCTTCATTTAGCTTTATTTAAAATTCTAATTAAAAAAATAAAGTAAACCTTATTTGTGTATCTTAATTGTTATAACAATTTAATCATGACTACACAAAATACATTTATTGATCCATCACAAAAATTATTATTTACCATACTAAATTTTATTTCCATTATTTTAATTTTTAAAAAGTTTTGGGTTCAAATATGAAATTATCTTTTTACAAAAAATATAAAAATTATTTACATACCTGGTACAGAATATTTAGAACCTCAAGGGGAGAGAAAAATTAAATTAAATTGAAAATTAAATAAATTTCTTAAAACTATTTTCTATAGAACATGTTTAAATGGTAGAATAATTTATAAATATATATGGGAAAGTATTATGAAATAAAAAAGATAAAACATTGTCCCTGATATTATTGGTTAATTATAGCATATATAAAAATTTAAACAATCATGACGCATACTTGGCAGATTTGGCATTTTCATCACTCCAAACACCAGTTTTTCTAGCTCTCGGAGGAGCAGATGGTTCTCCCAAAAAACTCTATAATAATGAATAAAAATAAATGAAATTACACAACAGACTTACATTGTGACAAATAAATAGCTGTGGTAACTAACTAGGAAACTCTAATGAGTTTGATCAATACCTTGTGCTCTGGTGAGAACTGAAAATCAGAATCCATTTAAAACAACCAAAAAAACTCTTTAGATCAGATTATATAGCTAAGAATCATTAAAGTGACAACAGTCACCTAGGAAACTATCAACATGAGAGGTTGCATTCAGGTTACTCCATGAAGCTTTCTTACAAATAATGAAAATAAAACAATAATTCAATAAATTTAAATACTTAGGTGCTCATAATAGTCTCTAATTATGTTAATAATGAATGGGGTTTAGAAAAAAAAAATCCTCTGATTTGAAATAAAAGTAATATTTATTTACACCTGAATGTACAAACATTTAACTAAACTATATACAAAAATATGAAAACAAAGTTTACAAGGCATAAGGTTGATCTGTACCATCATCTTGGTATTTGTAGTAAGTTTCTTTGTCAGTAAAGTCCTTCTTACCCTCTTGCCAACCTCTAGGAGGAGCTTTTTGATAATCAAAGGCATTGGGGTTCTTCCCATACATGTCACTTACATCCAAAATATCATCTCTGAAATTAAATCCAGCAACTTTCTTTCCACTG
The DNA here is from genome assembly GCA_911387785.2 of Aelia acuminata. Classification (NCBI taxonomy): domain Eukaryota; kingdom Metazoa; phylum Arthropoda; class Insecta; order Hemiptera; family Pentatomidae; genus Aelia; species Aelia acuminata. The sequence goes on along the minus strand of OU426982.1, from coordinate 134,332,076 downwards.
ATAGGATCAACCACATCTCCAAGAGGGTAGACAACTTTCAGTACTTTGTGAGTGATAAGCTTGGACATTTTTTGAGGCAGTTTTTCAATTAAAACTATATCTCCAGTCTTACAAATCTTATCTGGATCATAGGCATAAACGCTTTCCAATTTCTTGAAGTACATGTAAAGGTTTTCATCTAATTCTAATTTTGCATAAGTGAATTTCGATGCGTTGGGTTTGACAGAAGGCATGCATTTTGCTAATAGTAGTGACACTGCTTTTGTAGCACTCATTTTCCTATTTCAAAAGATAAAAGCAATTTCAAGCTAAATGTGAATTGACAAGGTTATGTTTTACTCTGAATGTTCCTAGAGATTCAATCCAAAGAGGCAACCGTTTTCAAGAAGTAAATCAGAGTAGGAGTTGGCCTCTATCTTCAAAATATTATACAAGTTGGCTGCTTTCAGGGTTACATTTATACACCGTTCTAGCTCCTAAACCTAAAAGTGAAGAATTCGAAACTACAGCTTGGAATGCTAATAAACATTAAAATTGATTAATAAAATGTTTTAATATAACTGAATCCGTCGTTTGAGAAACACGGCGTGTCTGAAAAAGCCGATTATCGGTTTAATGTATTTTTGGGTTCATAGCATGCCGAGGCATATAAATGCTGGATATATAAAAAAAAATACTACACTTCTTTATATGCTTTACATTTTCGCGTTTTTGGCTGATTCGCCCATTTATCAAATCCAGAAATAAATTAGAATTGACAGAATTTTAAATTAATCAAATTCTATAAATAATTTAACAACTAATGACGGTAAAGGTACTGAAGAGCGGCTTATGGGCGTGGCCTGTTTTGAGAGGTTATGTTATCAAACACCCATCGCCTTTTTTTCAGTTAAAAAGTGCCTTGATTGGCTTTAATAGATTCTGGCTTTCGACTGCCGCTCGCTGCGCTCGCTCTTCAGAGATAAATAAACCCCCCCCCCCCCCAAAGGGTCCTTTTCAGTGAAGATCGGGCCTTACTTTGAAGGGCGCCTCAGTGAACAGCGCATAAGCCGCACTTCAGTACTTGTACCCTAATGACTTGTAATCTTAAGAATGTATGTTTTAAATTCTTCATTTTTTATAGTTTCCATTAAAACTTCAGCTGAATTATACACTATAAATCTATTACCTATATAAATATTTGTTTTTTATTTTTAAGATATCACAGAAACAATTTCTTTATGCTATTTATAAATTAAACGTTGACGTATGTCTAAAAAATAGACATTGTTTAATTTTTAAGACCTCAATCTTCACGAAATGGCTCCAGATCATCTGGATCCATGTGGATATTATTTTATGGTAATTTTCCTATATATATAGGGTGCATTGAGCAAATCGCTCCGTTGGTCGTCTCCACACACTGTCTCGACCGTCTGAATGGTACAGACCAAACCGAGACTCATCGGTAAACAGAAGAGCCCTCCATTGCTCAACAGACCAATTTAGATGCTGGCCAGAAAATAATCGGTGTTCTATCCTATGTCTTTTCAGGAGTAGGCACCCTACCGCGGGGCGCCTCGCTGCAAGTTCCTGCTCCCTCAGTCTCTGTCGTACAGTAGCTGTGCTAATACGGGTATTGCGCATCATTTCAAGTCTGTCCTGGACTTCAGAAGCAAATTAAAAACGTTAGTTGAAAATTCATTGCAATGTTTTTCTGTCTGAAAGGACTACAGGGCAAGATTATATTGGTATTACAATATCAATCCAAGGTTGCAATGACTAAATCGTTGATATTATAATTTTTAATTGGTGGAAAAAAAAAATGTATGATTAATGAAAATTGGCAAGGTATTTGATATGGATGAAAATATAGAAGTGGCCTTGAATGTTGTGAAATGAAGAGGTTGTATTTCCGATGCGAAGGTTTCAATTGTCGAATAACTTTAATATATTTGATCGATCTTTCTATTGCAGAATCACATCTCAAATAAATGTATTCATTACCATTCAATATTTGAAATTTTTAATACTTACGAAAATAATAGAAGTTGACAAAACATTGATAAAGATTATACTGAAGGATGTATTTCTTTCTTGAAGTTATTTTATTATTTTAGGTAGTATTATTGGAGTAAAATTTTTCCTTTTAGCCTCAATTCAATATTTCACCATATCACTGTCTAGAATGGAATTTGCTGGCGAGAATACCTTGTTGTTATTTAGCAGCCTGTGCGTATTCAGGAGGGGATAGATTGGGCAGGTGTCATCTCTCAGAAGTGTAATAAATTTTCAGTAAAAAAAAAAACATGCATTAAAAGTTGTCAGCGAAATATTGCTGCTGTATGCTAGAGCTTTACGCCGGAACGTTTAGTAAGAAATTATTAAAGAAAAAGAACACCATCCCAAAATATCAAATTTAATTATTCCCCCTTCCCTATCAATTGAACTGGATTCTTCCTTGCAACGTTGTATTTTAAACGTGACCAGCTCATGCAGTCCTACTTTTAAATAATTTTATTTGAAGAGAAAAAGTAAGACGCGGACGAGAATCGAACCCGGGTCGCTGCATCGCCGTTGCAATGCTTAACATTCATAGAGTTTTACTAGTTTTACATTTTTGAAGTTCTACTTTTAGATCTGAAAAGAAATACTTCATCGATCTCTTTGGAAACCTTCCTTACATCGGTTATCTTCAAGGTTAGGATGAAATACTAGGGGTAAATGTATTTTTCAAATTCAAATGTTCTGAATTCAAAGTCATGTGGAGTTATATAGAATATTTAAAAGATCCTCATTTAGTTCTTTATGTTCAAAAATTTTTTGGTATTTCATATAAAGAAGACAAAAACACAATTAATTTAAAGAAGAATGATGAATTAAAAAATAATGAAACAGAAGTTTTAAGTGATGATTCTGAATTTCAAAAGTGCTCGAATAGTCCTTATTGTGATAAAAGCAACAGTGAAGAATTGAGCTCTGATTCGGACTCTGAGAAAAAGAACTATAAAATAAATAATTTGTTTTGGTATTATGTATTTGTATTAGGTACAGAATTAGGAGATGAAATATTCTATGCAACATTTATACCATTCTGGTTTTGGAATATTGATGGTGCGGTTGGTCGAAGAATTGTTATGGTTTGGTCAATCGTCATGTACATTGGTAAGATATTTTTCTCTTAACCTTGAGTATTTAGTCACACAGTTTTTTTAGGAATTATTCTTATCATTGACCAAATATATTTTGAAGGTCTTCACTGCTTTAAAATTCATATTAACTAAATTTAAAAATTTTATTTGTATGTTAATATAGAAATTTTACTATTTTTTTTTTTTATATTCAAGCTTATGCTAATACTTTATTTCATTATATAAAAAATAATTCTTCTATTTTTTATCATTCCGTCTTATTATAAATTGTCATCTACCCATTTAAAAAAAAAATATATTTATTTTTTCTTTAATGTATTTACCTCTACCCTAGTAGGTCATTGACATTATATTGTGATAAATTCTATTTTAGTATGATATTGCTTTTAAGTACTGGAGAAGAGTAACTAATTTTATTTAATTATCTTCAATAACTCACTTAGCATTTTCTCATTTTTAATTTGTTCCAAAGCTCTTTATTCATTGATATTTCCTATTATTATTCTTGGATGGTATGCTATTGTTATTGATTATGTATAAGACTTTTTATATATTTTATATTTATTTTCAGCTAATTAGAATGATAAATATGTTGATTATTTAATTATATAAAAGTTCCTAATAAATTATTTTGAACAGGTTCTTGGATCTTGTCAAATTTTAAAATAAAATAAAGTATAAAATAAAAATTGACTCTATATTTTTTTATTACAAATTATATCTTTCTTTACTTGTGATTAATTTTTCAAATTATTCATATAGTTGAGTTAAATTATTTTGTTTTTATTTTTTACATGATAATAAATTTTATTATTATTTTTATCATTACTTTGTTTTTATAAGTGTTTGTTGAAATTGATTGGAGGCAATGTATACTCAAAATATCCAACTTATGATTCATCACTTGTGAGTGATGAGTCAGATCCATTAAGATATTTAATATTTTTGCAGATACAAATTTGAAAGATGTATTTTAAATCCATACAAAATGTGTAAATGAAAAGATTATATGTTTTTTTTTTGGTTTTTTTTATATATTATTCAATGAATTATTTATTTACTATATCAGCCCTGGATCGACTCTGTTGTCGAACGCAAGTCTCTCCTGTGGGCCACCAACCCTCCACCTTAAGTGGATTCTGCTATCTCTACTTCTTTATAACTGTCTTTTTAATTCCTGTCATCTCCTAAAAACAAACTTGGCTAAAATAATGTTTTTGTTTTTTTTGGAAATAGAAAAATTTGTCAGGAAAAAAATAGTTTGAGTAAGAAACAACACGTGTATATTTTTTATGCCACCCTAGGCCTATTTTTTTGCTTGTTGAATATATGGTCATCTTTTCAATTGTAAAATGAAAGAATTACATAGGAGTATGCCTGGAATAAATATGAAATAATCTAACATGCTTTATAAAAAAATTATTTTCAACTGTTCCTTGTGAATATATTGACTAAGTAGAAAGGTATGCAGTGCTGCTGTTCTATAAATAATGAACTAGATGACTTGATTTACTAATAATTAAAAATAAAAAAAATGTATATCATTAAGATATTACTTTTAATTGAATGTTAAGTTAATATAAATATTATTAGAAATATATCCGTACATATATGGGGTCAATCCATATCAAGTGGTCCAAAGGTGGTTGCTTGATCATTTTAGAAAAAGTTTATAATTTTACCACCAATTATATATGGAATCAGTAGTTCAAAAAAAAATTTAAAAATTTTTAGGGTCAACGTTTCAAAATGGCAGCCATTTTTGTTTCAACTTTCAGACCGATTTTTGAATTTTTAAGCTCACAGAAAACTGATTTTCTCAAGACTGGTAAGTCATAGTCTAATAATTCAAACACGATTGTTTTCCTTACAGACTTCTATCTTTCGTGTTCTCTGTATTATTTGAATATTTTGCAGTGCAATACTTGAAACTATTTTGCATTAATAGTCAAATTTTAATGAATTATGATCAAGTTTACGCATTGTTAAATAAGCACGAAAATGACCATTTTCAAAAATTCTTAGCTACCAATGTACTCAAATATACAAGTAGAAATTTTTATAATAGGTTTATGTTGCATGTAAGCATAACATATTAAAATATAAGTTTTTAATCAATTAGCCTACCAGAGATATTAGAGCCTAAAGTTAACAAAAAATTAAAAAAATGTGAAGTTTAAAAATTCATATAAAAATAAGGTAACGAATATCAGGTTTAAGAGTACTTTTAATGAAAGCTACTCAGTTAGGTTTATTATCATGCCTAAAATCAGCTTTGATGTACATCCCCTTATACCCAAAACTTAACCTCAAAAACGGTGTTTTGAGAAATTAAAGCAGTTGTTTTCAATAGCTTTTTTCAAGTATTGCACTTCAAAATATTCAGATAATAAAGAGAACACGAAAGATAGAACAGACTGTAAGAAAAACAATCGTGTTTGAATGGTTGGTCTTACCAGTCTTGAGAAAATTAGGTTTCTGAGAGAGCTTAAAAACTCAAAAATCGGCCTGAAAGGTGCAACAAAAATGGCTGCCATTTTGAAACGGTTGACCCTAAAAATTCTTAAAATTTTTTTTGAACTACTGATTCCATACGTAATTGGTGGTAAAATTATAAAGTTTTTCTAAAATGATAGAGCAACCAAATTATTTTCTGGTATATTATTTTTTCTGGTCCATTCCAAATGGATTGACCCTATGTGAACATATGTCTATAAAAAATAATTGCTTCTTATTCTATAGGTATGACCCGACTTACTCAAACCAGAATGGGAAAATCGAGATTTATTCCAAGTATCTGCTATAAAATATATTTTATCCCAACAGGTGACATTTCAGTCTGTATCGATAAATGACAATCCGCAAGGCAAAATGGCAAAGCAGTTAGCAACTGCTACACTCAATTCATTATGTCTGCATTGGAACAATATTAGCTTTAGCTATTTAAACAGAGTCTCTTCTTTCTTCATTTCCAGTAATAAGTGACAGATTAAAAGTTTTATTTTGACTTATTTCTTCATCATGGAAAACTTGTAGCAATTTAAGGAAGGCATCGTGTCTTTCATTACAATATTTGCATTATTTTAATCCATAATTCCACAAAACAGGTCAATGTGTGTTGACACACCGTAGCGGCAGTTGAATTTGCCTTGGGGGTGGGGGGGGGGGGGGGTTGTTGAATGTAGTTAATCTTCTCACACCTGTTAGAATAGATGATATACCTCTAGAATAATTAACCTATATGCCACAAACAGATACTATACCTGCAGTAATGAAAAAAAAAAGTAATGAACTTATATTTGATAAATTAGCAATTCATTATGTGTTACCTAAAAATTATAGAATGTTTTAATAAAAAAATGACAATTTAATACCTGTTTAGGCCAAGGATTGAAAGACATAATCTGCTGGCCAAGACCATCTAGTCCTCCTGTATTTAGGATACAAAAGAAGTGGATGTTGGAGTATGGAATGCCTTCAACGCATGCAATGGTCGGGGTCTCGATTCCATTTTCGGTTCTCCTGTACACCATGAAAAGATATGAGGTGATTTTAAATTTAATCTGCTTTCTAAGAAAGTTAATAGTTTCTGTTACCAATTTTAATTTTATTTTTCTTATTCAAATTTCATATTTACTATGTTAAAAATAATATAAACTGTATATTTTAGTATCCTGTTTGGATTGGATTTTGTATTGCTGTCATATGGTGCTCCGTTGTATCAATCAGCAGATTATACCTTGGAATGCATACAGTTGCGGTGAGATATCATTAGTTTTTGATAAATGAAATGTTTCTATTTTTATTATATTATTATTTTTATTTTTTTTTATTTTTTCATTTTAGAAAAATGTTTCTATTTTTATTATATTATTATTTTCCATTGGTGTCACAAATTTTAAATTTTGCACAGTATTGATTTAATTTAAAATAAGGTTTTCATTATCTAGTGTTGAAATTTGGTCAAAAATACCATAATAGTGTCTACTGATCATGGTCACTAAACAAACTTATCTTATCAGTCATGAGGTAATAGATTTGGCTAATTGTTACCGACCTATTACAACATATTTAACACAAATTATAGTAACTATATTTCAAATGAACGCCTGACTTATAAGCTTATAAACTAAGAAGAAACTGCCTCCATGCTACTTTTAAGCCACTTAAGCCATTTTTGGCTAAATTTGACTTCTGCCACTGGGATGACAGATTTGGTGGTGTTTGAAGATGTTTGTTTTGAATTTTTTATTTAGTTTTATCAAGACTAGTTGATTTGCTTCCAGAACTAACTACTTTCAAAAGATTAAAGAAGAAATAAACTAAGATAACTTTTCATTTAGTTTTAAAAATTCTTGATTTACTTTTAGGATGTTATGGCCGGAATCGTGCTTGCATTAATTCTCATGATTCCGCTCGTGCCTTTAGTAGATTACATGGACATGTTCCTCTTGACGAGCAGGTGGTCGCCAATCATTCTTCTTACGATAAGCATATGTGTACTCGTTTTTTACCCCAAAGACAAGATTTGGACACCGACTAGGTATGAACATTAAAAATATTTATTTATATATATTCAATGAATATGAGAAAATTATTATTGGATATATGATTTTGCAGAGGTGATACGGCTATGATCTTGAGTGTCTGCGTCGGAATGCATATCGGAGCTTGGACCAATTATCAGCTTGGCCAGATGTCTGAATCACCTTTATCGCCCCCATATACAATTATTTGGCCTAATTATGAAATGTTAGGTGAGTTTTAAAGCTGTTACGAATTTCATTAAAAAAAAATTCTGTATTCTCTGTTAAAAAAAAAAAAAAAAAATCTATTTGAAGTTAATATTTAGGCCATATGTGGGCAACAACCGGCCCGCTGTAAGATTTGATCTGACCTGTGAGACATTTTGTATAACCCAGTTAAAGCAAAATGTATTATAATACTTACTAATCTAATAAATTGTTAACATCCATGTTTTCCGTAATATTTGACCATGCTTTCGTCGAAATTCAAATGCTTCGTAGGTATAAAATATTTTACAAAACGGTGTTTCAATTTATCCACTAAAGGTCTTATTTTATAAATCTTATCATTTGTATCCAAAAATAAATTGTCATTCAAATGAAAATATTTTTTAATAGTAAAAAATCTATCCCTTCTCATCGACTCTGATACTAAAATATTGCGATCATCATTATGTGAGCCCCAATAGAGCCTAGTTTTTGGAAGCGTATTGTAACCAGTTAGCAGAAGATTCCATTTCAATTCGTGAGCTTCAACATTATAATTTGAACAATTTTTTTGTCCAGCATAAATTTTATTTTGTGTTAATATTAGCTGTATTATTTCATCATCGAAAAAAAGTTCAAAAAGTTCTACGGGGCTTAAATCCTTGTAATCTTCATCTGCATAAGGAAAAAATAAATGCTCATCCGGTGTAGCTTCCAAGTCTCCCTGAATCCACTTTCTTTTCTTTGTTTTCTCCAGGAAAGGCTCCTGAAGCTCTGAAATCCGAAACCTCCTTGAATATACTTCCGCATCAGCAAGCCATTGATTTCGGGAAAGATTATCTGCCTTACCTCTCTCATCCTCGTCACCTGAATCTTCGTCCGTTTGTACCGTTGGTTCTGGTGGAGCAATACAAATAGCAATAGGTTCTATAACGTCTTCAATATCAGAATCAGAATCAGTAACTAAATTATCATCCTGAATGCCTTCAATTAATTCTAATGCTTCTTTGACAGTCACATTGTCCCGGAGATAAACATCATTACTAAAATATGAAAAAAAAAAAAAAAAAGATCAGTTTTGATAACATATAGTCCGGCTGTGACATATATGTTACACTCAACTTGAAAGTGTTCTGAAGAATACTCCTAATTAAAAATATTCCTAACTCTGCAATATAATTCTTGTTGAGTATATTACAAATATATGTCAACATTAAAACCAACCAAAAAATGCATAAGTACCAAATTATAATACCTACAACATGGAGGAATCCATTTTTTCTTGATATCACTAGTAATGGTGTACAAATATGAGGATCACAACCTTTAAGTGTTGACTGTTACAATGAAACTGGTGGATTGAAGTAAAGGGACGCTCAGACATGCTAGAACATGTCTAAGCCGGTATCTTGGCGCCTCGACGAGTTCGTAGAATCAAGTTGAAACTTGCACTCCGCTCGTGACATATATGTCACAGTCAGACATAATGGGTTAAGATTAATAAGGGCATCATAACTTCGGTGTGTATCGGTACAGATTCATTTGAACAACAATAATTTAGGTATGTTCCAAAAAGGTATGCGCGAAAAATGTCCATACCCGATTTAGGCTATAGGTCACCAATAATAGTTTCACCATTCCTTATTATATTTTATTGCCAATTTTTCAGCTGTTTCTCTGCTATAATCAAGATTTCAATGCATCATTTTTTTTTTTTTTTTTTTTTTTATAATATTTACCTAATTATGTATAATCTATATAAATATAGATGAAATTTTGTTATAGAAATCCATACCATTTGTCCTAAATTCTCCAAATTTCGCTCAGTGGTTCTTTCATACCACCTGTCCATATTAAAATTGCTTAAATTAATCTAATCTTAATTTGTGGCTGACCACAATTTTTAAATTATTTTTAAATAATTTATTTTTTGAAGAGAAAAGATTTGGCTCCGCCGGGAGTCGAACCCGGGTCTCCTGCGTTACATGCGAGGATGCTAACCGCTACACCACAGAGCTCGGCTCAAGGCAGAGCAAATCCTTCCTCTTCACTAATACCTAGGGGTGAGTAGGTATTAGTGAAGAGGAAGGATTTGCTCTGCCTTGAGCCGAGCTCTGTGGTGTAGCGGTTAGCATCCTCGCATGTAACGCAGGAGACCCGGGTTCGACTCCCGGCGGAGCCAAATCTTTTCTCTTCAAAAAATAAATTATTTAAAATTGCTTAACTTCACCCAATCTGTGGGTATATTCTTTATTGTTATAAAAATCGTTAAGATCTCGCTTTACATTGGTTTTTACGAATTCGACCGTTTGAGTCGAAAAAAATCTCATTTTATAGATTTAAAAAATGAAATTCCTCGGGTGAAACCGGTATATACAGTTAGTAAGGTATAAATAAAGATGAAATTCTGTTGGTTTGTTTGTTTGCTCAGTGGTTCTTATATACTAGGTGCGAACACCTGCTCTCCATATTAAAATTGCATAACTTCGGCCAATCTCTGGGTATATTATTTATTGTTATAAAAATCGTTATGATGTTGCTTTACATTGTTTTTTTAGTGATATTTTTGTTGTATTTTTTATTTATAGAATTGTTCACATTTATTAGAAAAATGAAATTCCCTGGGTAAAACTGGGATATACAGCTAGTTTTGAATAAAAATTAGTCCATATTTATAAATCTGTAATTCCTTTATCTCGCTACAAAATAATGATATAAGTGATATAAACAGATCTGATTGCTGGATCAATGAATTGTAGATTTTTAAACCTGGGCATATGACTTAAAATTACATATAATTAATGACCTATGGCCTTCATAGTAAATTTAAATAAATTAAATAAGGCACTAATGTTCAATAATGGGCCTGAGGAAAAAAATCTTGTTTAAAAATTTCTGCTTTTAACATTATAATAAAAGAAAACATAATTATTACTGTATTATAATAATATGAGGATTAAAATTTTTTTATTAATTTAGTTCTTGTATGTATTAATGATTATATGAGGTGTGGATTTCCAAATACATTTTCAAAATTAATTTTTTTATGCATTTTTTATTTATATTTATACTATTATATCATTCATGTTTGGGAAAAAGGGCTTAATTCATAAAAAAATGTTTTTGTCTTATCTTCTTAAAATTCATAATTGACTATAATTTATTCATTATTAATACAGTCTCTGTTGAAAGAATATAGTTTAATTTATTATTCTGGAATAAAGAAATACAATCAGAAAGAATTTATAATGATTTACAATAGCTTGGTAAATCGTTGTTTAAGCTTCACATTCGATGACTTAACCCCTTTTGACCAAACGCCAGTGATATAAAATTGTTTATATAATTGTTTTATAATGTTTACAAATTATGAAGAAAATTGTTAATTGTACTATAATATCATGAGTTAAAAGGATCAGCATTGGTAATAAAATGAAGTTTATTCATAAAGTGTCTTAAAAATCAGGAGAAATGATTCATGTAATAAGTATACTCCTTGAAAATTGTGAAGTGACCACAAAACATTTCAATGCTGATAAAATAACGGTTAAGTTAAAAAATGGGAAGAAAAAAGTTCTATATTTTAGGGGAGAGCGGGGTTGGTTGGCAACAGTTTTCACTTTTTTGATTGTTGAGACATCCCTGTTAATATAATCCCACTATGGCTGATACCACTGTAAACCCCAAGTATTAGAGTACTTCAAGTATTTTTTTCAACACATAATGTTTAACACTATGATCATTGAAAATTTAAGAATTCGGCAAGCCAGAGTATGCCAATTAACCCCCTGTGTGGGGCAGGTTGGCCTAGAAAGTGGTGTTGTTTCGCCATCTCATTCAAGTACTGCCTGGCACATATTATTGTTATTAAAAGCTGCACTATAATGATATATACAGCAGTTTACCATATTTATTTCAATTTAACAAAATTATATAACATTTCAAACAGAAGAAATCAGAAAAATGTAATGGCATAGAAGTATCGTTGCGTTAGAACAATTTAAACAAATTTTTCATAAAACAAAACAAATTCAAAACATCTTCTAAAACTTTAGGTAGGATAAATATTATCTGGCCCTTTAATCGGATCATGAGAGAGTGTCTGCGGTGCTCTAGTTTCATTTTAGTGCACTAGTTTCACTGGTTGCCAGGTGTGGCTAGTTCATCAATAAGCTTCGATTGCGGCTGAAGGTGATCTTTAGTGTCATTATCTTTTTCATTGTTCCTAAAAATTCCGTTTAAGTTTAGACTGTCGTCACTTTCTATGTAGGAAATATTGCTCTCCTCCTCCTCGCTGGAACTAAAGACAAGTGGTAGTTTCACCTTTGTTTATGTTTACCTTACTTTTGTGACTGCGCCAACAAACCCCAGTTGGAGATAGCCAACTAACCCCACTGGAGAAATCATGTGAAAGATGGCTTCCAGGACAGGGAAGAACAACCAAACAAGAAACTGATTAGTTGAAAGGTTAGGTTTTTCAAAGGAGTTTGGGACTATGTAAACAGAATCGGAATCAAATGTTTTGCTATGCTTTAAAACCAAATTTACTGAAAATATAAAAATTTACTTAAATGTTGTAAAATCAATCAATGAAGCACACTCTTCTCTACACTTAGAGAAGAGCATCGGACTGAAACCTCAGGACCATTTTACCATCACTCGGACCAAGACTCCCGAGGTCGAGCGGGTCACATGGTACGATTGTGGGGACTTCAAAAATTATAAGACAAAGGCCAACCTACCCCCTATGCCAACCAACCCCGCTCTCCCCTACCAAAATTTAATCAAGAAATCTTTTGTAAAAAGGGTTTAATCAAAGTTATTATATTTTATATTGTCTTTTTAATGTGATGTAACCTTTTATTTTTGTTATTAACAGTTTATTTATTTTAATTTTATTCTAGGTCTGATCTTCCTCCGATCCGCTCTTGGTTTTTCCTGCATCTTGGCTACTCGTGCTATTTGTAAATCGGCATGCTACGCCACACTCAGCGCTCTGGGTGTTTCAACAGAGCCGATAGAGGCCCCTTCTTCCCTTAAAAATACAGTAGATCTTACATTTAAGTATATAACCTATTCCCTAATCGGATTTAATACCCTTCACCTTCTTCCTAGCACATTTAAAATGCTATCGATCGATCGGCCGACTTTTTATACAGAAATTTAATATAAATTAATTCATGGTCAAGTAATCTAAAATGTTCGTTTTCAATTACATTTCCGAAGAAAATATTTAAAATGAAAAGTTAGGGGCCGTGAAACAGCCGTTCTCTGTTGATGCTGTTGTAAAATGTAAAAGTTATTTCTTTTATTTATTATTTATTTAATTTATTAAATATGAGTTTATATTTTATATATTGGGATTTAAAGTAAACCAGAATCATCATATTTGTTTGAATGAAGGTTGAATTAAAAATAATTTTCAAGAGAAAAAATTATAAGAGTGAGAAAATAATACTTATTCACTTTTAAAAAATACATCTCTAAAATTGAATGAACAGAAATACCATAAAAAATCGAAACATTCCTGTTTTTAAGTTGCAAGCATTGGATTTAATGGATAGTAAATTTTATTAAAATTCATATCTTCCAACAATCTATTTACTTTCCATCAATTCACGTTATGATCATTGTCTTCTGAAGATAAAAAAACGTTTTTTTTTTTTATTCCACAATTTAATTAAATTTTTATCACACTACTGATCAGATATTTTCTTTAAAAGTGTGAACAATAAATTGTACCACTTCAGTATATATTGTTTGTTCTAATTAAAAAAAAAAAAAACTTAATGATTTATCATTTACGACTAATATTATTAGTATAAATTTTAATAAGTTCAAACTCAAAATTAAACATGAAATGACTTTTAGTTATTAAAAACTCTTTTTTACTGTTAAGTTTGATCGAGTTCATATTTTCTTAGAATAAACATATATCCCATTTCAGGTAAAAAACAATCAACTTGTATACATGCAATAATGAAATATTTCATTTCCTTCTAATTCTTCCTCTAACTCCTGCTGTTAAGTGTGAAGTTCGATTTCCTTATAAAGGAAACAATTGTTTATTAATATATTTCATGAGTACTGTTATTATTTCATAATATTTTAACAGTCACATGAATAAACATAAATGAAAATATTTTTATAAAATGTTATTCGTAATTTCTTTTATAAAGATAGTTCAAACATCTATTATTCCGATGTTAATATTTTTTTTTTTTCTTCAAAAATTATCTGTTATTATTTTCTTATTCTTTTCCTAATGATAACTTGGATTATTAAATTATTCTATTGCAAGTCATTTAACCCAAACACTTATATATTTTTTTATATAGCAAGCAATTTCAGAAATAAAAAAAATTACTTTAAAATGTTGATGTTAAATTTTATCATACGGAAAAATTATTAATTTGTGTGCTTTGTACAGGCAATAAAGAAACAAAATAAAAGATTATAAGTGTTTGGAATAAATGTTTCATACCCTTTAGGTTTATATTTTTTTTTTTATTTATTTTGGGCTGTGGTCCTTTTTTTATATTCATTTAGATATTTTTTTATTATTATTATTTTTTTTAATATAGGTATATAGTATGGTTTAGAAAAGGTGAAGAGTATCGAGAATAGATGTTGAGGTTAATTGTTCATAGATTTTATTTATAATGAATATGGGTGTTTATTATTAATGAATCCACTTCTGTATAAAATAGTATAAAAATAATTCATAATTATGAAAAATGGTGAAAAAGTGATCGTTTATTCTTTTCTATAAATTTGAATTTGTTCGTTCTAGTTATCTAGTCAATCCTAATTCAGAACTGGTCTTGAGTAAAATTGTTTATGAGAAAGAGCAATTATATGAATATAATTTTTCCTTATAGTATATATATATTTGTATATTATGTATTTAAGTACAGTACTCGACATATAATGTACGTATGGCCTAAGAGATTAGATTTTCTTGAGATTAGATTTAAATTTTTCCTCTCATAAATATCCCCTCATAAAACTGATTATATTTTGATAGAATATTATTGAAGGATTCCAAATACTAAACCTTGATTTTTCTTTAATAACGTTAAACAGCTGTTTTGTTAATGCAGGCTTTAGTCATACAACTGTGAATATTTGTTACATATGTTCTTGTTTTTATGTCTTCATATCAGCTGTTTAAATACCTTTCAGTAGATAGTTCCACATTTTTACATTAAAAAAAAAAAAAATTCAACTCAACAAAACACATTATCATATGTTTGTGTCTGTAATCTTCCGTATTTTAAAAATTATAATCCCTTATATTGTTCATCCCTTTTTGAGTTCTAGACCTTTTTTCTTTAAACATAACTACCTCCTTTAAATACGTAATATTTATTAAAAGTGTTCTAAATTATTTATTTTAATTTGGATTCCCTTGAGTGATAATGTTGCATTTTTAATTTTATCTATATGTATTATTTTATCATTCCATTTACCTATTGTTTAAGAACTTTTTTTTACAGTTGTGATTTCCAGTGTTATATTTTGTTCGATCATCGAAATTAAGCAATGTCGGGTATATTTAGTTATAGTATGGCTAATCATGTACTGTATGTCTTTAGTAAAATGTTATGTGTTCATGTGGATTGTGGTGAGGAAATATTTCCAATTTCTCAGTATAACAAGAAATATGTCTAAGCAGTAATAACATTAAATTAAAAATAAACATTGACATTAAATTAAATTGATGACTGATTCTTCTTTTTAAGTATTAGATGAAAAAGTGTATTTAAATAAAAGAATTGTTTACATTTGGAATAGTTCTATGTAAAAAAAAAAAAAAATTATTATATAACAAGATAGAGGAATGTTTCTAACTCTGCGATCCTGTATTTTTTACATCAATAAATACAATTAGTTTTATTGTTTTGCCAAATTAGAAAGCTTTAATTTGTTATTAGTCATTAGTATAAAATATATGTTTTAGGAAACTGTGGTAAAGAAGTTGCAATATTTCCAATGTGATTGTTACAACCTTCACCAAATTCTTGTTATTGTGCGATTGTTTATAATTTTTGAATTTTATATGTTATTCGATGTATAATTAATTTATAGTTTGTTAAATATATTTTCATAGTTCAATTGACCCAGTGTATTTAATTATAATTTATGTGAAATAGAAATGAAATGCCTTTATCATTATTCTGGGACTAAGATCTCTTTAGCAGAATTAAGTAATTTGGTTTAGATTGGTCAAAAAGTGTGACAGTGAAAGTCGTAAATTTTGCCTATTCTGCTATAATAAGGATGGGGATCTTTAACAAGTACCTGATTTTGCACAGGCTCAGAAACTTCATTTAACATACCTTTTAAAGGATGGCATAACAAAAGATTTTTTCCTTCCTTAAAAAAATTCTGGGACCACCAGGCTACAAATCTGCAACCGTGGTTGTAGTACAGTCGAACCTGGATAAGTGGAATCTCTTGGTGACAGGTTTTTAATTCCACTTACAGAGGTATTTAACTTAAACAAGGTTTCACTTATCCAGGGTGTAGGTATCTTATTAAGGGGACATGTACCACTAAAAGAGGTTTTTAAACAACTTGTAGTTTTTATAAAAAACTATTAGGGGAGAGGGGGGTTGGTTGGCATAGGGGGTAGGTTGGCCATTGGCTTATAGTTTCCGTCACGCCTGTTGTGAAGGCCTCACCATTGTACCATGTGACACACTCGACCTCGGGAGTCTTGTCCTGAGTTTTTAATCCGATGCACAACAGTGTAGATAAGAGTGTGCTTCATTGATTGATTTTACAACATGTAAGTAAATTTTTATATTTTCAGTAAACTTGGTTTAAAGGCATGGTAAAACATTTGACTCCGATTCTGTTCACATAGCCCCAAACTCCTTTGAAAAACCTAACCTTTCGACTAACCAGTTTCTTGTTTAATTGTTCTCCCCTGTCCTGGCAGCCATCTTTCATATGATCTCTCCTGTGGGGTTAGTTGGCTCTCTTCAACTTTTTTCCTGGCACAGTAGCAATTCACAAAAGCAAGGTAAACATAATCAAAGGTGAAACTACCAATTGTCTTTAGTCCCAGCGAGGAAGATGAGAGCAAATTTTCTTATGCAAAAAGTGACGACCGTCTAAACTTCTATCTTCTTCTATTGTCATTCTATTTTCCCTTAAAAGCTGTTAAAAACCGATTCAAATTTATTATACCATTATAGTGCAGCTTTTAATAACAATAATATGTGTCAGGCAGTACTTGAATGAGATTGATAAACAACCCCACCTTCTAGGCCAACCTGCCCCACATAGGGGGTTAATTGGCGTATTCTGGATTGACAGATTCTTCAATTTTCTATGATCTTAGTATTAAATATTATGTTGTCAAAAAAATAGTTGAAGTACTCTAATACTTGGAGTTTAGAGTGGTATCAGCCCTATTGGGATTATATTAACAGGAACGACTCAACAATCAAAAAAGTGAAAGCTGTTGCCAACCAACCCCGCTCTCCCCTACAATATACACTTTAAAACCATAATTACATTAAATATTGATACAATTATTTCATTTTTTTTTTTGTCATGCGAAAATAAAATAATGCAGATTGCAAGATAATTATATATAAACATATTAATGAAAGTAATCACTTATTTTTTTCTGCACTTCACTTTGGAACTTAAAAATGTTATTTTCTATGTCATATAATTTATCAAAGATTTCATCTTCAGCCCCTTTATTCATTTCAAAAGAAGTCTGCAACTACTCAATAATATTTAATGCATCATTTTTCGTGACTGGTAGCCTCCCTTGCTGTTCTGAATTTTCATTTCCATCTGGCGTTTTAGATTTTTCAAGGATTTCATCATTCAGCTCTCCTGCTGTTATAATTTCATCATTCATGTGGACATACTGTTTAAATGTTGGAAGCTTCTCATTGGTATCTCCTATAACATTTTCCCAATCCTGTGGCTGAACAGGATAACTCTTCACGTTTTCTTGGAAATATGGATTCCACTTATGGAGGTGAATACAAAAATCATCCCGCTTACAGTTAACTCCCCAAAAAATTGATTCCACTTATAGAGGCGAAAACATTCCTGTTAAAGAGTTTATTCAAGAGACAAATGATGGGACAAGTTTTGTATCACCTATAGAGGTATTCTACTTAAGCAGGTCCCACTGAGTCCCACTGTATATTGTCATGCTAACCACTACAACAGGGGGAATCAAATGTCTAATGTGGTAATAGAAATGTTTCCATTGGACAGGAAAGAACCCAATAGAAGTTGCCCCTCAGAGAATTTCTTAAACCGCTGCGGGGTGGATTCAGCTACTTTTTTTACTTTCACTTACCTATATATATATATATATATATATTTTTTTTTTTTTTTTTTTTTTTTATTATTTTTTGGTTCCTTCCCTTCCTCGCCTTGTAGGCTATACGGGGAGTCCTGGGCCAGGGGAGAGGGTGTGGGATTGATGCCCAGTATAATTAAATTTTCCCCTGACTCCCGGTTTTGAAATTGCTAACTTCGTATTTCCAAACAG
The DNA here is from genome assembly GCA_911387785.2 of Aelia acuminata. NCBI lineage: Eukaryota > Metazoa > Arthropoda > Insecta > Hemiptera > Pentatomidae > Aelia > Aelia acuminata. The sequence goes on along the minus strand of OU426982.1, from coordinate 134,313,678 downwards.
ATGTTGCCATGGGCAACGTGTATTTTCTAACGCGTTTGCCCACTGGGCTATCCCGCCACCCCACTTACTTATATATGAAATGTATAGTAAGGGAAAGTATAGCGATCGTGAAAAATTTTGACTTCCGGTTTTCAACGGAAATCCGCGTTTTGAGGTCCTCTGAGTTCAAATAACCAAGTCCCGCGACATGGTCTGTGTGTTAACAGACTAGCTCATAAACTATAAACCGTATGAACCTGAAATTGGGTATTTGGTATATGTATATGCATGTATATATTTACGCGATGTGACAGCAAAAATTTCATCAAAATTTGGTCAAACGGAGGGGGTACTTATTAAACGAATGTTATCTAATTTTTACGTTTTTTTCGATCATCTCAAAAACGGCTCTAACGATTTTGATTAAACTCGGTATTTGATGTACGAGTATGTATATGCCCGCGATGTGACTGTCAAAATTTCATCAAAATTGATCAATTGGAGGCACTTTACTTAATAAATGTCTCATTTTCAAGTGTTTATTTTTATTTACTCAAAAACGGCTTTAACGATTTTGATCAAACTGGGTATTTGATATATGTATAGGCGGGCGCAAGCGACGGTGCTGCTTCAGCGACGGTACTACAGGAACTAGAGAAACGGGGATAAAAGCCGGGCCATTACCTGGGATTCATAGGGTTTTTTGGCGTTTTTAATTTATTTTTCCATAATTAAAACCAGATTGAGCAAAAACTCATTTGAAAAATATCTAATAGGTATTGCTCGGTCCCTCAGTGTTCAATTAGAAAATCAAAAGACGTATCATTCCTTTTTATTTCCAAAAAATAAAAAGCTTCCTAAAGAGTGGATTGTAAAATTAAGAATAGATAAGCCTGTTTCGAAACATATGACGATATGTAGTCTTTATTTTAAAGAAAGAGACTATATTTATCCAGGTAAATATTAGTATTTGACATTTTATTATTCCTAAATGCTAGTTTTATGAAAATAACATTGAGAACATAGTGTCATAGATTTGTTTTTCTTTTTTAATTTTCCCCATTTTTCTATTACTTGTTTAATAATTAATTATTAATTAATTGTTCCATGTTTTCAATGCGAAGCCTGAAAGTTTTGACAAATAAATAAATAATATGACAAAGAATCTAAGCTGTCATAACAATGATTGTGTGAATAGGTAATTAATGTTATTACTAACCGAAAAACGTCGAGTAAAGTTACCATGATGTGTTTGCATTTACCAGAACTACCAGCTTGACACGTACAATGACAATTGTTTATTATTATTAATAAATTTGATTTCCACTTTTATTTGATGGGGCAGTCCTTTAAGATTGCTAGTTCAAAGGCACGAGGCTCGTAAAATAACTGTTTTTTTATTTTTAGATATTATTCCACATGTAATTATGTGGTTTGCATCAAGGATAGCCTGCCCATCAATTAATGGTCTTTTAAAATTATCAATTATCTCTATCACATCAACTAGGTCTAACACCGTTCTTTCCGACATTTTGCAAAACTACTAGCGCACCCTATATTCGATTGCGCCCGCCTATATGCCAAAGATGTGACAGCCAAAATTTCATATCCCGTATTATCAGTGATGAAAATAAAAACTTTTTGGTATGGTACTTTAATTTTTATTGTTTACATACTGTATAAGAAAAAACTAAAATCAAGTGTACATTGTGCAGGTGATGAGTATGGACCCAACAGTCCGAAACGTCCACCAAATTTAAAGAATGTAAAAAATATATATTGAAAATATATATTATTGAGACTGTAATGGGATACCAGTGTTTCATTATTACAAATAAATCAAAGCAGTCTGACAAGATAATATAAAAACTTTTATTTAGCATTAAAAAAAAAATATTTTACTTTAGAGAGTAAATACGTGATGCTCAAATTATGTAAAGCCTTTAAGGTGTGAACAAATATGGTTATAAGATAATCTTTAATTAATTATATTTTAGTTTATAAACTTTAGTTCCATACTAAATTTCTGAAGGCATTATAAAGTGATTTTAGAGGAACACTAATCGTTCTCGATTTCCAGATACGCATAAGAGACAATCTTTACTACAAAACGTAAATATACCTATCGATTCATCTTCAGGATATATTTACAGAAAGCAAATCGCTGTAAAAAACAACCAAGCAGTAAAAAAAACTCGACTGTTGATGAAATTAGGTCCCTTAAAAAAAGATATAAGCAATAATGAATCAAAAATTACTGAAGAATTTTCAAGTTTTGCATTACAGATACATTATAACTTATGGAGATATACAAATGTGGAAAATTGTGGCGTTTACATATTATGGAAACCCGTCGATTTCTAATCTATGTAAGTTCGTAAGGAAAGTTGTGTGTTGCGCGCATCGCACCAGATTTTTTAATTTATATAGTTGAGTTGTTTTGAATACAAAAATATATCATCATTTTCCAACAATTGCTTAACTTCAACTAATTCATCTAAGAAAAAACTTGAAAACTTCCGTTAGGAATACTAACCTAAACTTATGTTAGTGAGATAAAAAAGCAACAGTGATTGTTTAATACTAGGAATATTTAGTGTTTGTTTACATGCTGTTCGAATGCCCTTTGGTTTTAAGAAATACTAATATCCTAAACAACTTCAGTACGGAATAAACCATGCTAACAGCAGTGTTCGCTAATGTGTGCTCGTGTATGCTAGTGTTGTTTTTCTGGCCCATCTACTTGTTGAAGTTCATCTTACGTGAGTACTTTATTATTTTTATTAATAACTAACTGAATAACGATTGAATGCATTGTAACTTACTCGTTATTTATCTATTGATATCTACTTATTAATACAACTACCTTATAAAGATACATTATACCCATATATGCTCAAAAAATGTGTGGGGAGCAATTTAAAAATTACAGTTTTGGCTACGTCTGTTATACGTGTAATCGCATTTGGTTCCCAAGAAATTTAAAAATCTCAAATGCTACTAAAAAACAAGCCATTAACAACGTTTTTCCTTTAAAGTTATCGGAATTCCTTAAATTTAGGAATTGTTCCCGCTATGTGTAAATTTGATAGATTAGTTTTTCCTAACATTACTAATCTTATTGACTGAAAATTATGTGTTTAAATGAATTTCAGGAGTCCAAAAATGGATTCCACAAAAAATAAATAGCATGCCTTAATAAACCGTTGATACAAAAATGTATTTTATAGGAAAATATGCAAGTGTAAAATACGTTTCACCACTCATAAAAGTATCTATTTACGTATATATTTTATGTATAAATATGTCATGTATAAGAATCTAACTACATAGTATTTTCCTTATTAATTACAATAAGCATTCTTATGTAAATAGGAATAATGATTAGTGTGTTTTAAATTAAATATTAATTATAAGCTTGTTGATAATTGTAAACACTTAGACAGAAATTAAATCAGAAAAACCAGCAGCGCTGCCATATCACTGCAGAAATGAGAGTAACTAGGCTCTAATGGCTTGGAAAATCGGGAAATATTTATAGATTCATTTTTCGTCATAAACCCGATTTTATTATACATATTATTATTTTCAATGTATTTAAAAGCAATATTATTTATAACTAGCTGTACTTACCGGTTTCATTTTTTAAATCTATAAAGCGAGACTTTTTACGACTCAAACGGTAGATTTCGTAAAAACCAATGTAAAGCGAGATCAAAACGATTTTTATAACAATAAAGAATACACCCAGAGATCGGCTGAAGTTATGCAATTTTAATATGGTCAGGTGTTCGCATCTTCAAAGAACCACTGAGAGAAATTTGGAAAATTTAGGACAAACGGTAATGATTTCTTATATAACGGTAATGATCTTTATATAGATTACTTATAAAAATTTAGAGACTTTCGTAGTTATGGAAAAAGATGTAATGTATTTTATTTATTATAATAATTTCTTATTATGTTTTGGAATTATTTTTAATTCCCATTGAAACAAGGGCGTACGTAGGATTTCATCTAGGGGACAGGCCGATAAAATAGGGGAAGGGGGTCGAGGTATTCTGACTATTTTAGGCTCAATCATGGCTTCAAATTAAACTTATTTAAAATTATATATATATATATATATATATATATATATATATATATATATATAGGCCATGGAGGTCGAAACCTGTATTATAAAAAAATCTGGTGCGATGCGCAAAACACACAACTTTCACTTATTAAACTACTTTGATTAGAAATTGACATGTTTTGTTAAATGCCATTTCTCAAAGTCACACATTTTTTCCACATTCATTTATTTATTTTTGCTTGTATTTGCTCTTTAAACTACTCAATGTTTTTATTATTGAATATAAGTTTTTACTTGTGATAATTCGGCAATGCAAGCAGAATACTCCAAGTTGTCTGATTTTATAATTCCCTATGTAGTTGAAAACTTCACATAGTTATCATGAAACAAATAATTTTCATTAAATGAACTGAACATCTTTAAATATAGGCGTACTGCGCATGCGTGAGATCAACGTGTTTTATAAGTAATCGGATGAATTTTCTTTTCTTCTACCGAATAAATCGATTTTTTCATATTTCATTTAAGTGATTTCTTATTTTTAGGCCAAGCATGAGACAGATAATTTCTCCATATAAACAAAAACAAAGGTACTTTATAGGAAAACAATAAAGGCCACCTTCCCCATTTATGCCCCCTCAGAACATTTTAATAATGATAAAGCTTACATGATATTATAGAACACTTGATTCTCATTAAACATAACGAGTTTAATCAAAATCGTTAAAGCTATTTTTGAGAAAATCCAAAAAAAATCGTAAAATTGGGAAAAAAGTTATGAAATAAAGTGCCACCTCCGTTTGATCAATTTTGATGAAATTGTACTGTCATATCACGGACCTATATATACATCGAAAAACCCAGTTTTTTTCAAAATAGTTAGAGCTATTTTTGAAAAATCGAAAAAAAACGTAAAAATCTGACAATTTTTTTTTTATATAAAGTACCTTTTGGCCAATTTCGATGATATTTTTGCTGTCACATCGCGGGCATTACAAACACTAAATACCCAATTTCAAGTTTGTATGGTTTGTTGTTTATTGTTTGTTTCTAGTCTGTTCGCAGACACAGAGACACACACACTGACCATTTTGCGGGACTTGGTTATTTGGACTCAGGTGACCCCAAAACGCGTATTTCCGTTGAAAACCGGAAGTCAAAATTTTTCACGATCGCAATACTACTCCTTACTATATATTTCATATGCAGGTAAGTGGAAGTAATAAAATACTGAAATGCAGTAAAGACTAAAATCAGAGTTAATCATTCTGTCAACTGAAAGGCCCATTAAATCCTCTTGCTTTAATGAAAGCCGTCTTTCACAATTTTCTCTCTTTGGTCCTCCTTCCTGGGATGAAAGCATCTCCTTAATGGTTGTGGTGGTTCATTCATTTTTGTTTAACGTAATTTGCACCTGCGCTGGAGCACTTCTAACAAATTTGTAGCATATGCAGAATTTATCGGTGATTTGCTTAATTTAATCGCTGTGTTAGAGGATATTTCTCGGCCATTGCCTTGCTAAATGGAAGAAGAAGGGGAAGAAACAAGCGGGTTTGAGTTGTTGTGAATTGAGCAGTGAAATGTGGTGTAGTTGTCGTGAAAGTATGATTTTACTGTCGGAATATCCATGTCTTTGTAGATAGATAGATAAACAGTTTTATTTTCAATTAATATACATTTACAACATTATAAAGAAAAATATAAGCCTGCATTGGCATGGTTAAACACCGTCTGCCAAGAGCTGTCTCGATAAAATAAAAATCTGGTGCGTGCGCGCAACACACAACTTTCACTTACCAACTTACTTAGATTAGAAATTGACGTGTTTTGCTAATAATCATTTCCCAAAGTCAGACATTTTTCTACATTCATATCTTATTTTTGTTAATCGTTAAAGCCGTTTTTGAGTAAATAAAAAAACCTGTGAAAATGATACAAAATTTATTAAGTAAAGTCCCCCCTCCCGTAGATCAATTTTGATGAAATTTTTACAGTCATATCTCGGGCATATAAATACATCAAATACCAAGTTTGATCAAAATCGTTAAAACCGTTTTTGAGTAAATAAAAAAAACATGTGAAAATGGTACAAAATTTATTAAGTAAAGTCCCCCGTCCCGTAGATCAATTTTGATGAAATTTTTACAGTCACATCTCGGGCATATAAATACATCAAATACCAAGTTTGATCAAAATCGTTAAAACCGTTTTTGAGTAAATAAAAAAAAACTTGAAAATGGTACAAAATTTATTAAGTAAAGTCCCCCCTCCCGTAGATCAATTTTGATGAAATTTTTACAGTCACATCTCGGGCATATAAATACATCAAATACCAAGTTTGATCAAAATCGTTAAAACCGTTTTTGAGTAAATAAAAAAAACACGTGAAAATGATACAAAATTTATTAAGTAAAGTCCCCCCTCCGGTTAATCAATTTTGATGAAATTTTTACAGTCATATTTCACAGGTCATATTTTACAGTCATATTTTACAGGCATATAAATCGATCAAATACTCAGTTTAATCAAAATCGTTAGAGCCGTTTTTGAGAAAATCGAAAAAAACGTAAAAAGTTATTAAATAAAGTACCCCCTCCCTTTGAGCAATTTTGATGAAATTTTTGCTGTCACATCGCGGGCATATACCTACACTAAATACCCAATTTCAGGTTCCCACGGTTTATAGTTTTTGAGCTAGTCTGTTCACATACACACACACACACACACACACACACACACACACACAGACCATTTCGCGGGACTTGGTTATTTCGACTCAGGGGGTCCCAAAACGTGTATTTCCGTTGAAAACCGGAAGTCGAAAATTTTCACGATCGCAATACTTCCACTTACTATATATTTCATATATAGGTAAGTGAAAGTAAAAAGTCTTTTTCAATGTTTATAATTAATAAAATAATAAAAACAAATCCTTATTAACATATATCAATTCATACAATTATATGCCGTGCGTGAATAATAATTAAAATAAACAAAACTATACAATACCTACGTCTATATAAATAAAGTTGAAATTCTGTTTGTTTGTTTGTTTGTTTATTTGTTCTTTATAGAAATCCATACCGTTTGTCCTAAATTCTCCAAATTTCGCTCAGTGGTTCTTTGATACCAGGTGCGAACACCTGTCCATATTAAAATTGCATAACTTCAGCCGATCTTCAGCTGATATTCTTTATTCTCCAAATTTCGCTTCGTGGTTCTTTCAGACCAGGTGCGAACACCTGTCATATTAAAATTGTATAACTTCATCCGATCTTCAGCTGATATTCTTTATTGTTATAAAAATCATCTCACTTTACATTGTTTGTTTTTTTACGAAATCGACTGTTTCTTTAGAAAAATGAAATTCCCCATGTGAAACCGGGATATACACCTATAATCTATGTATTTAAAGATGAAATTCTGTTGGTTCTTTATAGAAATCCATACCGTTTGTCCTCAATTCTCCAAATTTCGCTCAGTGGTTCTTTCAGGTGCGAACACCTGTCCATATTAAAATTGCATAACTTCAGCCGATCTCTGGGTATATTCTTTATTGTTATAATAATCGTTTCGATCTCACTTTACATTGTTTTTTACAAAATCGACCGTTTGAGTCGATAAAAGTCTTACTTTATAGATTTTATAGATTTAAAAAATGAAATTCACGGGGTGAAACCGGTATATACAGCTAGTAAGAGATAAAATAAATAAACAAAATAAGAGAAAAAATTATTTAGATATATAAAATTACACAAAAATCAACATCAACCTTACAATATTAGCGCCATTAAAAAATAAAACGATGAAAAATTATTAACTTAATATGATTAATAATCTAATCCTAATTAAGCTCAATTAACTTAGCGTCAAAAATATTAAATAATAACAGAGCAATACATAATAGTAACTTAGGTAATTTCCTATATTATGAATTGTATTGCTCAACTAAAAAATTTCTATATTTATACGCATTACAATGATAGAAAAACAGAGCGTTCCAATCACCACCATTCAGTAACCAGTTCGTCCTGCCTCAACACATTTTTTTTTAAATACTTAAACCTAAACTCCTGGAGATCAGAACATACACCAATTTAATGATACACGTCTTCAATTGCTTTCAAATTACAGAGGATACACAATCTTTGCTCTTTACTCCTCCCTGCGTTATTATTAAGATAAACTAACTGTCCCCGCAATTTGAATATAACCTTCATAAAATTCATTTTATTAGAATCACATATATAGTGCTTCCCCCCCAAGTCCAGGTTCAATTTCTTGTAAAGTCCATGGGAATTAGAACGGTCTGCCCTCTCCATCATTTCAGTCTTCAAATGGTCCTTTAATTCGGTCAAAATCCATGTCTTTGTATATAATGTTGTTAGGAATATACCAAGGAGCGTTTACAATTATTTTAAGAATTTTTGACTGTGCGGTTTCAATTTTGTTTATGTTTACCTGTTTAGCGGAACCCAAAATTTCCGCTGTGTAGGTCCAAAATTAGTATGGTGTTGTATACTAGTCTTTTGTTTGGTAAATTGATGTATAATAAGTTGTCTAGAAGGTGTGATAGTTGTTTGTATCTTTTGGTCAGATCTTCTATGTGTGTTCCAAGTATAGTCCTAGGTAACGTACGTAGTTTTTAGAAGGTACTTAAGTTTTATTAATTTTTATTGGTGGACGCGTTGGCTTTCAGAGAGAAGCTTATATGGTTCGACTTGGTTGCGTTTATTTTTATTTTCCACTCACGAAACCTATTTCCGAGGTCGATTAAATGGTTCTGAATCGATGCTATTGTGAGAAAAAAGGATAGCTATATCGTCAGCGAAGGTAAAGATGGTGGTGCAAGGGTGCTCCGGAATGTCAGAGTTGTATAAAGAGAATAGAGGAGGGGGCCTAAAACGCTTCATTGAGTTGCGCCTGTAAGCTGAGGAAAGATTGAAGAAGTAGAGAAATCTACGGAAATGTATAAAAGATTGAAGGATAAGGAAGTAGTTAAAAGTTAAACGTGTGGTATTATTTTCTATCATAGACCCTTGCGCCAGACACTATCGAATGCTTTTTCAATATCAAGAAAGATCGCTGAGCAATATTACTTTTTCTCGAAAGCTATCAATATTGCGTCAACTATCCTATGGCACTGTTGCACAGTGGAGTGATATACACTAAAGCCAAACTGATGATTCGGTATTTAGTATGACAAGTTACTCAACTCAAGGTCGCCCGGTGTACGGCCCCAGGATTTTTTAAAGGGAGTAAAGAATCCTTGGTTTTGCCGTCCTTCGGATGGGACGTAAAATGGAGGTCCCGAGCCCGTGTGATGTCTCGTACTTGTTAATGATCCCTAACCTATAGGATATGCAAAATTTAGAACTCACACTATAGTATCGTCCGAATTGTTATAGTAGCATAAAGTGACGTTGAATAAATATAATATACGAAAAATAGACCAAAATAGGCTATTTACCTACAAAAAGCACCTCCATGAAACTTTACTTTGTTCTCACAAAGTTGAGGGGAATTTTTGTTCCTATTACCAAAATTTATGGTATATGCACATACGTATTCACGTATATATTTGAAGTTCTATTATTTTTATCAGTCTGGTACCTTAAATTATTAAATTATCAGAATTGTTAATTTTGTGATTAATAACAGAGAAACACATTTCTGAAAAAATAATTACCTTTAAACATACATATTAAACTATTATTTAACGTGGGGAATGAATCACTTTTATAATAATTTTGTTTAATACCGCATTGGATTCAGAAAGTTGGACCCCCCATCCCCTTTTACCACCACCCCCCCCCCCCAATGAAGGGCGTTGTATATCTTGAATTATTTGCACTCTGCAGATGTTGATTATTATTATTTTTAGGAAATTATGGCCAAAATTTACTGGTGATACAATTCTTTGTTCGTACTTTGTTTGTTTGTTTAACGTCACTTTATGCCACTAAGGCTAATCGGACGATGCTACAGTGGGTGTCCTAAATTTTGCCTAAACAGGTATAATTAGGATAGGGATCTTTAACGAGTGCGAGACATCGTACAGGCTCGGGCATCCATTTTACGTCTTATCCGAGAGAAGGCATAGCCAAGGATTTTTTACTCCTTTTAAAAAATCCTAGAGCAACCGCGGACTCGAACCTTCTACCTTTAGTATTGTAGGTTGCTATGCTAGCCGCTACACCACAGTAACCCCGGTTATTTTGTATATTTTTCCTGTATTAATGAACAAATTAGAAAGTTAACGAGTTTACTCACATCTTATCTTTATCCATGTTAATTTAACAGTTTGACCAATATATTAAACATTCAAATATTTTCTTTCATAGTTTCATACTCAGGGGCGGATTTAGCACGAAATTTGAGGGGGGACATGAGCCCCTGTCTTATAGTCATGTGGCTGGCAGCACCATTTTTTTATGAGATTATTACCTTGTATTAAGAAGGTCTTTATGTTGTTTTATGTTGAAGGCTAAAGTTATGTTGAAGTAACTACCTAATTGCGTTATTCGTTTAAAAATACAAAAATATTGAAAAACAAAATATTTTGAGGGGGTCATGAGTACGTGATTCGACCCTCCCCCTGGATACGCCCACGTACATACAATTTTTTAACTTTTTTACTTTATTCAAAGGTTTTTTTTATTTATGTCATATGTTTTAAATTTGCTATCTCCAAGAATTGTTTGCAATGAGCAAATCTGTGATCTACACGTATGTGTGATAGATACATTGGCGGTAGTTATTGCAATAAGTCTCTAGGCCACCGCCTCAACAACCGTCGGGGTGAATTGTGTGGATTTGTGGTGGATTTAAGTGTTTCTACTAGTGGGTTCATGTTGAAAGTTAGTCTTTGATGGAAGTTTTTGTAGTGTAGTGTGGCTATATCTATGGCTGTTTGGATGCTAAGGTGCTTGTGTAGTAAGTCATTAGTCGCGTGCATCTACTATCCTCCTCAATACTTTCGATTGAAAGGATTGGATCCTTTGGATATTTGAGGGCTTTGCAGTGCCCCATAACTCTATCCCGTATGTCCAAATGGGTCGAATGAGCATGTTGTATATTGTAATTCTGTTGGTTAGGGATAATTTAGAGCGTCTGTCAAGTAATCTTGATAACATTCCATATCGTTTGTTTAATAAAAAAAAGGTTTAGTTATTCAAAACAAAAAGTTGTTATTCAAAGGTAAAAAAAAAAAAAAAATATTGAAAATGAAAAATTCCCAACGAAACCCAAAATAGATGAAAAAAAAATTGTTTTTAATGTTCCCATTTGCCTCCTATAACAGGTGGACACCCAGACCTAGGTGTTAAGATCGATATCTGTTATTATAATCGAAGGGTGGGATATCGACCGCCGCCACACACGCACAGGCCCAGACACACGCAGAGACGCACACAGACAGACGCACAGTGACTCAGAGCCACCCTCGCAGCCGCCCCAGTATCGATCCCTTCCCACCCCTAATCCTCCTTCCCCGGGCTGTCTGTCTGTTGCTCCACTCTCCGGGAAAATATAGTTCTGTCCGAGTGCGTATCTTGGGTAAGGGTACCCTCATATGTCAGGAGGAATGGCTGCAGAAGTCATAAATGGATACCGTAGAATCCCGATAATTCGTATTGTCAAGAAAGTTAAATAGGAATTATCGGGATTTCCATTAATCTATATAAATAAAGATGAAATTCTGTTTGTTTATTTGTTCTTTATAGAACTCCATACCGTTTGTCCTAAATTCTCTAAAATTCGCTCAGTGCTTCTTTGATACCAGGTGCGAACACCTGTCCATATTAAAATTGCATAACATCAGCCAATCTCTGGGTATATTCTTTATTGTTATAATAATCGTTTCGATCTCACTTTACATTGTTTTTTACAAAATCGACCGTTTGGGTTGATAAAAATCTCAGTTTATAGATTTAAAAAATGAAATTATCCGGGTGAAACCGGTATATACAGCTAGTAGGAGATAAAAATACGAAATTTCAAAGATAATTCAGTTATTATAATATTTTTACAAAAGATATACTTAGGTAGAACAATCATACATTACAATTTAACTTTTGAAAAAAAAAATCTGTTTTTTCTTTTGATGTAATCCTATTCCTGGTCCTTTCTATAGATTTGCCTAGCCTGTTAGCCGGGAACATGTCTAAATCAACATCTGATTTTGCTAAAAAGTGATGCACGCAGCTTTTTTTGCCATTTTAGGCAAGTTACTAAATACTTAGCCGCCATTTGTAGGTACGTAGTAAAATGGAATTGAGAATGGAGTTGAAACTTCACTTCTGATTATCCAAAAAAGAAATGTATATCATATATTATTTCTCAAAGCCTCTTTTTTGGCGTTACGACATAACTTACTTAATAATGATAATAAAGTCATGAAATTTCAGGGATGAAGAATCTTATTAAAGCTTTCCTTAACGCACTCGCATTCCGCGAAACCGATATGTGTATTTACATAAGTATGTGGCGTTTTCCAGGGTGCGCTCTTCCACAGTGTAAAACAAACCCACCAACAAACAATCACAAATATCTTGACTTCAAAAATAGTGTTCAAAGAGGTCCTGTAAACAAGTAAATACTATGTAAATAACTTAAACTTGTGTTTCAAAAAATAAATATGCGAGTGTTTTGCAGCGGTCAGCTGGTATGTTTTAAAACATAGGCAGTATTATATCTAATCATACGACGTAATATAAAAGTGGGATGAAAACTGCTTCATTAATAAAAAAGTCTGGTGCGTGCACGCAACACACAACTTTCACTTACCAACTTACTTAGATTAGAAATTGATGTGTTTTATTTATTGCCACTTCTCAAAGTAAACGTTTTCCACATTCATTTCTTATATTTGTTTTTATTTGCTCTATAAAAAATACTAATTTTTTTTTTTGTTATTGAATAAAAGTTTTTTCTGTGATAATTAGGCAATGCAAGCATACTACTCCAAGTCGGGTAATTTTATAATTCTCTATGTTATTGTTGTTAACTTCATTTAGTTACCATGAAACAAATAATTCCCATTATATGTACAGAACGCCTTTAATTACATGGTCTGCCATTAAAGCCGTACTCCGCATGCGTTGGCTCAACGTATTTTATGAGTTGACTGAATATTTTCATATTTCATATTTAGCCATTTCTTATTTTTAGGCGTAACGATAGACAGTTAATTTCTCCATATAAACAAAAAAAAAAGGTACTTTATAGGAAAACAAAAAAGACCCCTTCCCCGTTTAAGTCCCCTCAGAACATTTTAATGAAAAAACTTACCTGATATTAAAGAACACCTAGTTTTCATTAAATATGACAAATTTGATAAAAATCATTAAAGCAGTTTATGAGATAATCGAAAAAAAGTTATGAAATAAAGTGCCCCCTCCGTTTGATCAATTTTGATGAAATTTCGTCTGTCACGTCTTTAGCCTATACATACATCAAATACCAAGTTTGATCAAAATCGTTAAAGCCGTTTTTGAGAAATCGAGAAAAACGTAAAAAATAGACAAAATTCTTTAAATAAAGTACCCCCTCCGTTTGACCAATTTTGATGAAATTTTTGCTGTTACATCGCGGCCATTAACATACACCAAATACCTAATTTCAGTTTTGTACGGCCTATAGTTTTTGAGCTAGTCTGTTCACGCAGACCATTTCGCGGGACTTGGTTATTTGGACTCAGGACACCCCAAAACTTTTTTCCGTTGAAAACCGGAAGTCGAAATTTTTCACGATTGCAATACTTTCCTTACTATATATTTTATATATAGGTAAGTGAAAGCAAAAATTGAATTTAAACAACTTTAAAATTCTTTAGCCTGTCCATTGATATTTCAATTACTATTATTTTGTATTCCACAAGCATGGATACGATTCCTGTTCCTGAATAAAATAAATCGCTGAGCTACTTGAGGCTGGTACATGGAAAATACTGTAAATACTAGAAATCGAAATAAAGTAAAGTTATTGGAAAATAATGGAAACAAAAGTAAGACCTTATCTTATGTCCCTACATCTCGACGGATGTAGATGTAAATGTTTTAGTAGACGTGACAGACTAAACAGAAGAAGATTTGATGGTTGTGTCAGAATTGAATTGTACCTGTTCGACCCACATCAACTCCACAATCTCACCTGTCACATCCCACAATAACATGCCTTTTTTATTTTCCTCCTGAATGCAGTAGCCAGGCATTACAGCATTTTATTGAATATAAGCTTCTTAATATTGTAACTTCGCACTGTACTGACCGAAATATTGATATTCTTTGTTTGAGCTAGGTCCATTGCCAATTTCGAAGAACTTAATCTAGGATTTACCTGAATTTGCCTGGCCATCCATCTTTCGTTCACTTCTGATAGCTGCTTAGCTCGGTCGACCATTGCGAGGTTGAGATTGATCCGTCATAGTTTTTCCAAATCGGTTAATAATGTCTGACACCATTACATGGCCCTATTTACTAGTTTGGCGATTTCGCGCAACGATTTACGCTGGTTAAGCAAATTTACTATAATTTTTCTTTCTTCGGGGGTTTTCTCTCTTGATTTACGTCCCATCTTGATCGAACTAACACTGACTGATGCAAAGGAGACTTTGTAATATACCTAAGCCTATACTAGTGATACAAAAACGATTATCGCGATAAACAAGCAAGTTTAGGTTCAAATACTCCTACTGTTCGAATACTTTTTGCTTTTTCGTCTCAGACAGAATTTATTTATATCTAACTCTAATTCCCCGTTTTTTTTTTGTTTTTTTATGGGGGAATAAATCCATTTTCCACCTATTTAGGCATAACTAAAGGTAATATGTAAGTTAAATTAAAAATATTCAGAACATAATCGATTAAAAACGATATAAATTACATACGAGGGGTGATCAAAAAGTTCCAGGACTGTTGAGATTGCGCGGCAATGGAGTGTCATAGAGCAGTGCGGTTGGCAGCATTGTTTAGCGTGACTCTTCCTGAGCTCAGCTGTTTATTCAGTTTGTTGATAACCTTCTTCATTGCAAAGTTACTGCTGTTTTCGTAAAAAAAAGTTTTTTGTGTTCAGCGATTTTGTGAAATGAAAGTAAAGGAAGAGCAACGCGTTTGCGTAAAGTTTTGTGTGAAGTTGGGTAAAATGTTTACTGAAACTTTTCAAATGTTGCAAGTGGCTTTCGGTGATGAATGTCTGAGTCGGTCAAGGTGTCATGAGTGGTACAAAAGGTTCAAGGAAGGCCGGACATCGTGTGAAGATGATTCTCGTTCAGGGCGCCCATCAACTTCGACTGACGACGATCAAGTTTTTTGTGTTCGGCGATTTTGTGAAATGAATGTAAAGGAAGAGCAACGCGTTTGCGTAAAGTTTTGTGTGAAGTTGGGTAAAATGTTATGAGACCATTAACCGCTTTCGTTATCTTCAAACCCTGAGAAATTTGCGCGAGGCAATAAGGAGGAAGAGACCAGAGTTGTGGCGGAGCGGTGAGTGGGTGCTGCATCATGACAATGCGCCTGTTCATTCCGCACTGCTCATTCGCGACTACTGCACCAAAAATGGAATGACGGTCATTCCCCAGCCTCCATATTCACCTGACCTTGCCCCTGCAGACTTTTTCTTGTTTCCAAAACTTAAGAGACCCATGAAGGGAAAGAATCGCCGAACACAAAAAACTTTTTTTTACGAAAACAGCAGTAACTTTGCAATGAAGAAGGTTATCAACAAACTGAATAAACAGCTGAGCTCAGGAAGAGTCACGCTAAACAATGCTGCCAACCGCACTGCTCTGTGACACTCCATTGCCGCGCAATCTCAACAGTCCTGGAACTTTTTGATCACCCCTCGTATTATTCAGACTGTTCGAATACTTTCTGCACTGCCTGTACATGTTCTAGATCTTCTCGAATGTTCGATTTCGGGCTAAATATCAGAAGTTCTGGACTAGCTTAGTCAGATGGGGGCTTAGTCAGACTTAACGTCGAAGAATATGGTTACTTTGTATCACTGTGTTTGTCACTGGTAGTTTATGTAACGTTGCTATTAATTTGAATTTTATTATTCTTTTGGCGTTTTTAATTATAATGTTTTGTAAATAACAATTATTTAAACCCATATTAGTGATAAAACATTATCTACCGTTAAAGTAATTTGATTTATAATATATTTTTATTTTCTTACTTAGGCCGGGTTCACACAATGACGACATCTATAACAAAACATCGATATTTTTAAGATCGATGTTTGATTTACAAAAAATCGATGCCAATAAAGCATCCTCTAAAACCATTGATGTTTTTAAACTGGTTTATCAGCTTCAAGCTTAACCCCGTCAGTGTCAGAATATATTTAAACATGGAAATTTTATTGTGGATGTCGCATCTCTAGCATGGACGTAGGAACATATTTTTGATGAATATTTTTAAATAATTTTGTTTGCAGCTACTTACAATAACCCAACCGAGATTATTGCAGTGTTCCCTTAATAGCCTCCAATAACTTCTGAGATATTTATTTTCTTCTTATGTATAGGAAACTGGACTCTGGGATATACTGTTTCTTATTGATTTGTTGCATGATTTATCTTGTTTGGAGATGAAAATTTTTTATTTTACGGAAAAAAAAGAAGAAATTATGATTCGTCTCATTTATACGAAATAACATTTCTACCGATTCCTCATTTATCAAAGTCTAACTCTTTTAAGAGGCGAAAACTAAAACCTAAGCATTATGCTGCAGTAGCGGATCCAGAAATTTTCTGAGGGGGGCGCACTTTTTTTTACATTTCATGAGTATTGAAGGCCCTAATTTAAAATACATATTATTACATAATTACTTTATTAATTATTATAAATGTTTAAATACAATCCATTTTCAATTAGATGACTTGAAAAATGACTAAATATATCTCATTTTATAAAGATATAGCAATACTTTCTTAGTTTTCTCACCACTCGGGGGGGGGGGGGCGCCTTTGGAATGTGGAATTGTGGAAATCTTATGGAATCCTTATGCTATGGATACAATTTTAAGTTTTAGAAACATAATAAGTAAATTAATAAAATAAAAGCCTATGAACAATAATAATAATAATAATAAAGACGAAGATAATTCTTTTCTTGGGAGTTCTCAGATAATTATGGTTAAAGGAAGATCAATAAGTCTCACATAGTTCCTTTACAACACATATATTTCAGCGAGCCATCTTCAGTGCTATAAAGTTGGCAATTATTCTTCGCATTTAAATTTTGTATAACGAGCACTCATTCTCTAACTGTACATTACAGTGCTCATTCTATAAAATGTGACGATGTTTATTTTAGCCATAGTTGTATGTTGATGACTAACACATTAAATGTGATGAATAATTTCTACTTTGTAGCCCTGAAGA
The DNA here is from genome assembly GCA_911387785.2 of Aelia acuminata. Taxonomy (NCBI): domain Eukaryota; kingdom Metazoa; phylum Arthropoda; class Insecta; order Hemiptera; family Pentatomidae; genus Aelia; species Aelia acuminata. Next base: position 134,296,234 of record OU426982.1, on the reverse strand, counting down.
TGGTTCGCTGAAACATATGCGTTGTTAAAGAAACTATGTAGGAGTTATTGAATCTTCCTTTAACCACAATAAAAGCCTAAGTGAACAATATCAATTCAAATTTTACGATGGTTAATTATTTAACCACTCGCAGAGATCGTTTTTCTTGGATAGTTACTCATGTATAGTCAATAAAAGAAGTTTAATGTCATTTTCGCATAACTTAGAGGGTAAACTGAACGACTCATACATACACACAACCACACACACATATATAAACTAAACAGCAAATAAACCAGCGCACCCTTCATTTTTCGATAAATATGTATTTAAAATACGATCTGAGCGTATTGTTTGTTTTGTTCTGGTTAAATCAGGGCTAGAAAGCCTTTCATATCAATAATCCCGAACAAAGTCCTTTATTCCCCTAGGAATAATAATGATTTCCCTATTAGTTCATCTTCAGTTATTTTGTAGTTACGTTTCATTCTTATATTCACGTTCATGTTCGCACCTTTGTTTTTTTTTTTAAAGCCATTTTTTTTACTTTCACTTACCTATATATGAAATATATAGTAAGTGGAAGTATTGCGATCGTGAAAAATTTCGACTTCCGGTTTTCAACGGATATACACGTTTTGGGGTCCCCTGAGTCCAAAAGACCAAGTCCCGCGAAATGGTCTGTGTGTTTGTGTGTGTGTGTGAACAGACTAGCTCAAAAAGTATAAACCGTGCGAATCTGAAATTTGGTATTTAGTGTATGTATATGCCCGCGATGTGACAGCAAAAATTTCATCAAAATTGCTCAAAGGGAGAGGGTAGTTTATTTTATAACTTTTTACGTTTTTTTCGATTTTCTCAAAAACGGCTCTATCGATTTTGATTAAACTGAGTATTTGATCTATTTAAATGCCCGAGATATGACTGTACAAATTTCATCAAAATTGTTTAACCGGAGGGGGGACTTTACTTAATAAATTTCGTATCATTTTCACGTGTTTTTTTTTATTTTCTCAAAAACGGCTTAAACGATTTTGATTAAACTTAGTATTTGATCTATTTATATGCCCGAGATATGTTTGTAAAAATTTCATCAAAATTGATCAACCGCAGGTGGCACTTTACTTAATACATTTTGTACCATTTTTACGTGTTTTTTTTATTTACTCAAAAAAGGCTTTCACGATTGTGACCAAACTGGGTATTTGATGTATGTATATGCCAAATATGTGATAGCCAACATTTCATCAAAATTGATCAACCGAAGGGGGGACTTTACTTAATAAATTTTGTATCATTTTCACGAGGTTTTTATTTACTCAAAAACGGCTTAACGATTAATAAAAATAAGATATGAATATAGAAAAATGTGTGACTTTGGGAAATGATATTTAACAAAACACGTCAATTTCTTATCTAAGTAAGTTGGTAAGTGAAAGTTGTTTGTTTTTTGTTTTTTTTTAAAGCCATTTTTTTTCTTCTTGTTATCCTATTTGCTGTTAAGAACGGTTTTATCCACCGTAACGGTCGCTATGATCATCGCATTGGGAAGCCAGCGTTAGTTGGCTAGGTCCTTAGGGCTACCAGAATCCATTGTTCGCAGGGCATTCTAGAGTTACAGGGAGACTGATAACTTAACTTAAGGAGGCCAGGTTGAGGTCGGCCCAGAGGGACAGTTCCCGCTGACGATAGATTTATTGTGATGCAGCCAATAAGAAATAACTTTCAGACAGCCGTGGAGACCAATCAAAGGCTTCGAATTGCCCGAAATGTGAATATGGGTAGGGAGGCCCATCCGAAGGCGACTCGATCTTCCAATGGACCTCAATCACCTCAGAAACACCGCCTAAGTAAAAGAAATAATAACAATAGCAAAAAATTTAATGAAGAAAAATTGCCGAAGAATATTTTATTCATTTATACGAGTTGAGAGTTTTTATAAATAAAATAGTTTTTCTTTCCAGATATTTCTTGCTTTTCAATCTGTTTCCATCTGTTATCACATATGATATATACTTTACTTAGCGCATACTGAAAAAATTAAATTTTTTGCACTAGGAAGAAAAAAAACAGGCGAAATGCGCGAAACAGGCGAGGTGCGCCGTTTTTTTTGCTGTTTAGTTTATATATATATATATACATATATACCACTTCCCAAAAGGCATATAAAGAGTAAAAACGTTATTATTAAATTAATTAATATCTGCTAAGGATCTTTTTCCTCACTTCGAGGGGAAGAGTGCTGTAATTTGTAGGATTTTCTTTAATGAAGGAGCTCTTCCGTGTTTAATATTTATTTATTTATTATTTTTTTCCCGACGTTTCGAGCTTGTGGCTCATCTTCTGGGGTTATCTTATCTTTAGTTGTTACATTTCCATACAGGCCATTTGTCAAACGTCTCTTTTTAACAGTATAAAAATACTTTTGTCTATTGCATTTTATGTCCTGTTACATTTCTTTGATTTCATTGTCACATTATAGTTATTGGCTGTGTGTGGACTTTGGTACTTGCATTCTGATGTGAAAATGAAATCAAAGAAATGTAACAGGCCATAAAATGCAATAGACAAAAGTATTTTTATACTGTTAAAAAGAGAAGTTTGACAAATGGCCTATATGGAAATGTAACAACTAAAGATAAGATAACCCCAGAAGATGAGCCACAAGCTCGAAACGTCGGGAAAAAAAAATAAATAAATATTAAACACGGAAGAGCTCCTTCATTAAAGAAAATCCTATAATTAATATCTATTTTCAACCAGAAGAACTTTATTTCTTATTGTTATTGTATCAGTGTACTTTGTATATATATTACTCATTGTAAACCATTATTTTGTTTTATTTATTTTACTGTTTATAATAAAGGCTTTATTCATTCATTCATTGATATATATATATATATATATATATATATATATATATATATATATATATATATATATACATACATACTTGTGCCTCCCAGTAGCCCACAGATATTGAAGATGCAGCGACGGTCAGTAAGCAGCCCATTGTCAATCCTTTTGTCATCTTCTTAAGCTCGTTTTCCTCTCATCTATTGTCATCCAATCCTTATACAATTTGTCTCTTTCAATCTCTTGCTTTCTCACGGTCCTAGTTCATGCCCTCATATATTTATTGTAGCCACTTTATCCTAGTGGACTATACAATGAGACAAAAAAAAAAAAAAAAATAAAATAAAAGGAAAAAAGAAGGAAATACGTCACTTGAGATCCATCAATGACCCAAACACTCCATATCATGAATGACCCACGATGAGACGCCCCCTTTTCGGAGCTTTATGGTTTAGATATCTTTAAACAGTTATATTCCACTCATAAAGGAATATGTGACCGTTGAATTTTCGTTGTAATATAATATATATATATTATATAATATATTATATATATTATATAATATAATATAATATAATATAATGTAATGTTCGTTGTGGTTATGGCTCAGTAGCTATAATGCGTTGAATTAATTATATACATTAAAATCAAAATTCACCGATAATGATAAAGAAGTTTCAGCTAATCTAAAAACCAACGGGATTTAAAATAGAACTTAACACTAAATTTAAAATTGTTTGGTAAAGAATTTAAAAAGGGTTAAAGTTTTTATTTTTTACATCTCATAAATATGATGATTGTAGTAAGTATAAATGATACATTCATTTAGCACTTACTGGATTATTCCAGCAGGGGCGAGATTAAATAATATCTATACACTTGTTAAAGGAACTAATCTGTATAAATAAAGATGAAATTCTGTTTGTTTGTTTGTTTGTTTGTTTATTTGTTCTTTATAAAAATCCATACCGTTTGTCCTAAATTCTCCAAATTTCGCCCAGTGGTTCTTTGATACCAGGTGCGAACACCTGTCCATATTAAAATTGCATAACTTCAGCCAATCTCTGGGTATATCCTTTATTGTCATAAAATTCGTCATGATCTCGGTTTAAAGTGTTTTTTTTTTTTTTTTACGAAATCGACCGTTTGAGTCGAAAAAACGGCCTAAAAATCATTTTATAGATTTTGAAGAGGCCAAAAAGGCCCGGTAAGACCGTCCCTTGGCAGGCGTTGAGTTCTGGGATTTTTAAACCATATGTTTTTTTGTTTTTTTTTAATATTACAATACGTTTATTTACATGTATGGTGAATTTATTTTTTATAAATGCCTCTAAAGAAGCGAGCTTCAATAGGAGTAGTGTGCTCAAAAGCTAAAAAACAATGTCAAATACGAGCAGTTGAAACTCTTGACGAAGATCAAAATAGGATTGAACGACAGAGGCTTAGGCAGGCAGGATCGCGGAAAACTGAGCATATTAAAATTGCATAACTTCAACTAATCTCTGGGTTTATTCTTAACTAGCTGTATATCCCGGTTTCACCCGGGGAATTTCATTTTTCTAATAAACGTGAACAAATTTAAAGTGAGATCATAACGATTTTTATAACAATAAAGAATATACCCAGAGACTGGCTGAAGTTATGAAAGTTTAATATGGACAGGTGTTCGCACTTAGTAAGAAAGAGCGAAATTTGGGGAATTTAGGACAAACGGTATGGATTTTTATTAAGAAAAAACAAACTAACAGAAATTCATCTTTAAGCAGAATAACCCGGTTTGATCAGGGAATTTCATTTTTCTAATGAAACGGTTGATTTCGTAAAAAACCATTATAAAGTGAGTTCATTACGATTTCTATAGCAATAAAGAATATCAGCTGAAGATCGGCTGAAGTTATGCAATTTTAATATGGACAGGTGTTCGCACCTGGTATGAAAGAAATACTGTTGAAATTTGGAGAATTTAGGATAAACGGTATGGATTTCTATAAAAAACAAACAAACAGAAATATTGGCCTGCAGTTTCAGCTTCTCGCAAATCGGCTTGCCTAAGCCTTTGTGGCGCAAAGCGGGCCTCGTATTCCTGGGCAGACTCAGTTTCCCGCGATTATACCCGTCTTAAGCCTCTGTTGTTCAATCCTAATTTGATGTTCGTCGAGAGTTTCAGCTGCTCGTATTTGACGTTGTTTTTAGCTTTTGAGCTCACTACTCCTATTGAAGCTCGCTTCTTATGAGGCATTTATAAAAAATAAATTCACCATACATGTAAATAAACGTATTGTAATTTAAAAAAAAACAAAAAAACATATGGTTTAAAAATCCCAGAACTCGACGCCTACCAAGGGACGGTCTTACCGGGCCTTGTTGGCCTCTTCAAAATGTATAAAATGATATTTTAGGCTGTTTTTCGACTCAAACGGTCGATTTCGTAAAAAAAACCCATTGTAAAGCGAGATCGTGACGATTTTTTTAACAATAAAGAATATACCATGAGATTGGCTGAAGTTATGCAATTTTAATATGGACAGGTGTTCGCACCTGGTATCAAAGAACCACTAAGCGAAATTTGGAGAATTTAGGACAAACGGTATGGATTTCTATAAAGAACAAACAAACAGAATTTCAACTTTATTTATAAGATTGTTATAAAAATCGTTATGATCTCGCTTTACATTGGTTTTTACAAAATAGACTGTTTGAGAGGTCGAAAAATGAAATTCCACGGGTGAAACCGGGATACATATACAGCTAGTTAAGAATATAATTGCAATCTACATAAATAAAGATGAAATTCTGTTTGTTTGTTCTTTATAGAAATCCATAAAGATAATCCATCCATTGTTTGTCCTAAATTCTCCAAATTTCGCTCAGTGGTTCTTTGATACCAGGTGCTAACACCTGTCCATATTAAAATTGCATAACTTCAACCAATCTTCAGCTGATATTCTTTGTTGTTATAAAAATCGTAATGATCTCGGTTTACAATGTTTCTTAACGAAATCGACCGTTTCATTAGAAAAATGAAATTCCCTGGGTGAAGCCGGGATATGCAGCTATAATCTATGTGAATAAAGATGAAATTCTGTTTGTGTTCTTTATAGAAATCCATACCTGGTGCTAACACCTGTCCATATTAAAATTGCATAACCTCAGCTGATATTCTTAGTTGTTATAAAAATCGTAATGATCTCGCTTTACAATGGTTCTTTACGAAATCGACCGTTTCATTAGAAAAATGAAATTTCCTGGGTGAAACCGGGATGTGCAGCTATAATACTTGTAAATAAAGATGAAATTCTGTTTGTGTTCTTTATAAAAATCCATACCAGGTGCGAACACCTGTCCATATTAAAATTGCATAACCTCAGCCGATCATCAGCTGATATTCTTTATTGTTATAAAAATCGTTATGATCTCGCTTTACATTGGTTTTTTTTATATTAGAAAAATCTAATTCCCCGGGTGAAATAAAGATGAAATTCTGTTTGTTCTTTATAAAAATCCCTACCGTTTGTCCTGAATTCTCCAAATTTCTTTCAGTGGCTCTTTGATACCAGGTGCGAACACCTGTCCATATTAAAATTGCATAACTTCAGCCAATCTCTGGATATATTCTTTATTGTTATAAAAATCGTTTTGATCTCGCTTTACATTGGTTTTTACGAAATCGACCTTTTGAGTCGATAAAAGTCTCACTTTATAGATTTAAAAAATGAAATTCTCCGGATGAAACAGGTATATACAGCTAGTAGAGTATAGTACAATCACAATAGATAAAAATGTAATTTAAAACACTCGCTGATAAATGTAATTTCTACAATTAAATAAAAAATTTACGGTGACTAATGATATGTTGTAAAGATGAAAACTAAAATGACTGAACCATTTAAAACCTATATGTATAGATAGGTTATAGTTCAGTTATTGGCACCATTAAGACTACTTTTCTGAAGTTAAATTAAAAAAAAAAGAATTTATAAAGGGATCAAATAGAAACTTCCTATAGCTCCTCATAAAGACTCAAGAGGTTTTTTGGGTCAAAATTTCTGTAGTTTTACAATATGGCAATATTTATTGTTAAAAGTGCAAAAACTAGTTATTGACACCCTATGGATTTGTTAAATCTTCCCTATGGTTAGCTTTAGCAAATTTACTTCATAGATGACTTAGTGGACCCTTCAAACATTAGATTCATGTAGGGGAGAGTAGCCGATATTGTACCGCCTCTTAAATCGTACCACCGCGAATTTTTATTGAATTAGTGATGCTGGAGCGCTATAACGGGGTAGGAAGAAACAATCCAGTGGTGTAACAAGTGAGCAACGGACCTCGTGCTGATAACTATTTTTGTTGAGAATCAAGGCGAGTTTTTGCGTTTTGCCATAGATTGATGTAGTTTTCAGCTGTTAATCGTAAGGTCACTGTGATCAAATAGGTAGGATCACTGTTTTTTTCTTAAATGGATCCTTGAAGCACAACTTATTCGCTTTATTTTGGTGGGGCAGAGTACGTTATGGCTCTTGTTTTAGGTAAGAAATAATTTTTGTTTAAAAAAACTCCCAGTTGCCTATATCGTACCTCCAATGGTTGCCCAAATCGTACCGGAAGAAAGTAGATGTTAAAACCAAGAAAGTTAGTCTGAATAAGCCCACTATTTCATCTTCAGTCTCTGGAACATCAGGTAGGCGTATTATAATAGAAGTGGATGCTGAAAATGGTTCTGTGCCATTTGTGAAGTTGCAATAATTCAGGACATGGTACAATGTTTAGTATGTGAGAAGTGGGTCCATGAAAAATGTTCTGGGGTAAAGTCAAAGATAACAAATACGTTTGTGTTAACTGTGAAGCCTGATATGATCCTGACAGAAAAATACTTATAAGAGTAGGCCTAACTCACGAAAAGCTCTTGAACAATGCTCTCTCTTTTTATAATTTGGAGTAGATTTCTAAAAGTTATAATTGAAAAATTCTAAAAATTATAATTTCTAAGAATAATTGAAGTCATATTGGGGATAAAAATTAAAATGTAAAAAGTGGTACAATATAGGCAACTCTCCCCTATATCTTGTAATAAAATTAGGACTTGTTTACCTATTTCTTTAAGTAGAAGTTGGGGTGCCAATAACTCTATGGTTTACCCTATGTAATTTAAATATTAAAACAAAGCTTAGATCTAAATCTTCTTGTCTATATATAAATAATGAAGCAATCTATTTGCATATTTGCCCAAAAAACTTTTTTTATTGTTACCATAAGTCACTGACAGTTAGAAACGAAAGGACATAATTGCATCGTAAATACTAAAAATCGACAAAAAACCATAAAAACCACAAGAACATTCAGCGAATGACGGCTGTAATTATAACCAAAAAGAAAAAAAATTCGAATATTTTGAAGGTAATCAGAAATTGAAGATCAAGATATTATTCCGAAATGAGGACAAAAATAAATTATGGAACAAAATCAAGTTGCGTGGATATCTTACGAGGCCATCAATGTGCAATTTTAATCAGACGCGAAAACCAAAACCTGTTATAATTGCTACTTAATTTAAGAGATATTAATATTCTGACAGCTGCTTGATCGGCAAGGCTTCCTTGATATGCAACAGCATATAAATCCGGTTCCTTATTTAGTTATATATATAAATAATCACCGGTTATTTTGGTCTGACCGGTTCACAAGTATGTTAATTTGAGTACTTCCTTGCATTTTGCCCTCGAAAAATGATGGACGTTCAACAATTATAGACCTGTGATAATAACCATAATCCAAAGAGCTTTCTCCTTCGATAAATATCGAGTAATAGGAGTAAGAAGTAGTTAAAGGAAAATATTGCCGAGTTTTGCATCGTTCGAGAGAGCTCATATGATTTAATAGTTTTCTCAGTAGACTCAGCGTCCCAATCATATGGCTGTATTAATTAAACGGGGAAAGTTTATCGATAATTTCCAGCTATCGAAAATAATTTATCACTGCAGCCTTCGCGAGAAAGTTGTTGTATAGTTACAATTGTCGATTAGTGTTTTAATTGACGAATTATGTGATAGAAAAGTCGTGGGTATCCTCCATGGAGGGAACTATCAAATTTACTTAGAGATGCAATTAGACCACATTTTTATCACTACTCTTAAAATGCATTTTAAATATACTTTAAAAATATTTTGTTTGCCTAAAATATATAGATTTCCTAAAATAATTGCAAATGAAATAGTAAAAAGTAAACGTTCGTGGTTTGCTGAGTGGATTGCACTAGCTGATCGCCTTTGTACTGATTTAGACCCCTGTTTTATTTCAGTTGAGAGGTGGCAGAAACAAACTAATAAAATCATCGGTCTCTTTCAAGAGCAGTTTAAAAGTGATTGTTAAGCCGCAGCCCAACAATCTGACTATCACATACTCTATAAAGATTTATTACCCAGTTCAATATCGTTCATAAATGACGTTAGCAGTTTAGATTTAATAAAAATAATATTTAAAGTAAAAGGAGAACTGTTAGACCTAAATTACAAACCATGGGTAGATGGAGTAAGTTATTATTGTACCATTTGTAACAAAAATGAAATAGAAGACATGGTCCATTTTATTGGAGTAGGTCCAATTTTTAATTACATCAGGTTGAAATATTTTGGAAAAATATTGATCAATAAAGAAGAGTTAATAGTATTGTTTAACAAAAATAAAAAAATGACATTTACATTTATGTTAAAGAAGCAATAAGATACAGAAGATTATTGTTATCTGAATACTCTTAAGATTGTAAATATTTTCTTTATTCTCTTTGAATGTATTATTATTTTCAGAACTCCTGGCAGACGTCGTAAGCCATGTCAAAATTTGTCCTTAGATATGTATATAGTTTCGTAAATACTTTTTTGTTTTTTTTAAATAAAGGATTTTTCTATTCTATTCTATTCCTCCGTGGAGGCAGGAGCCTCCCCCCTAGAAATTTAGAGAACCAAAAACTACAAATGAAATATATAGTAAGGGATCGTGAAAAATGTCGATTTCCTGTTTCAACGGAAATACGCGTTTTGATGTCCCCTGAGTCCAAATAACCACGTCCCGCAAAATGTTCTGTCTGTGTGTCTGTATGTGTCTGAGCAGACTAGCTCAAAAACTATAAGCCTTTCGAGCCTGAAATTGGGTATTTGGTATATGTATATGCCGCGATATGACGGTAAATGTTTCATCAAAATTGATCAAACGGAGGGGAAGCCTCAAAAAAAAGGCTCTAATTATTTTGATTAAACTCGTCATGTTTAATGAGAATCAAGTTTTCTTCAATATCAGGCAAGCTTTATTATTATTAAACTGTTCTGAGGGGGCTTAAATGGGAATGAGGCCTTTTTTGTTTTCCTATAAATTACATTTGGTTTTTTTTATATGTAGAAATTATCAGTCTCTCGTTTCGCCTTAAATTACGAAATGGCTAAATATGAAATATGAAAAGAATCAAGTAAACATATACAGGAGAAAAAAAGAAAAATATTCCATCAACTTATAAAACACGTTGCGCATATGCAGTACGCCTTCAACGACAGACCATTGTTTATAATTAAAGATATTCTGTTCATTTAATGGAAATTATTTGTTTCATGGTAACTATATTAAGTTTTCAACAACTACATAGAGAATTAAAAAATCAGACGATTTGGAGTACAATTATGCTTGCATTGCCGAATTATCAGAAGTCAAAACTTTTATTTGAGAAATGCTAGACTTTGAGAAATGGCATTCAACAAACCACGTTAATTTCTAATCAGAGTAAGTTGGTAAGTGAAAGTTGTGTGTTGCGCGCATCGCACCAGATTTTTCTCCTCGTGTTCATCGAATTCTGTCATACTTCACATTGAGCCGTTTCTTATTGTTAGGCTTAATGAGAGACTGTTAATTTCTCCATAAACTCCAAATTTAAGGTACTTTTTAGGAATATAATTTTTCTTCGCCATTAAAGAATATGATTCTCATTAATTAAGACGATTTTAATAAAAATCGTTAAAGCCTTTTTTGAGAAAATATAAAAATGTGATAACATGCATAAAATAAAGTGCTCAATTTTCCTGCCTTCTGTAAACACGATTTTGATTTAATCTTTGCAGTATCATATACCTACCACAAATTCCTACCTAAATTCAAGTTCGTACGGTTTAACGTTTGTGAACAAGTGTGTTCACACACACAGACCATTTCGCGGGACAGGATTATTTGGACTTAGGGGACCCCAAAACGTGACTTCCGTTGACCTTTTTATGTATTGCAACAATTTTCACTTTTCAGAACACCAGCGACATGTTACTAATTATACATTTTTTTTTCACTTCGTTGGATTTTTCTCCTGTTGGTATTATCTCTTTGCTATCATTTAATATCTCTCTTTTTTTTTCGCTCATTATATTTTGTCCGAAATTTCGGGTTCCCAAGTGATGTTTCCACAAAATTACCTTCCTGGCAATGGGATGGAAAGCGGAAGCCCGATACGATCTACTTCCTTTACCTGAGTCTGTTCAATCGGGAACAATGGCCATCCCCCCTAGCGGCGGTGGAAGTAATTAATACCAAAAACATCATCAAAATTAATTCAGTCCCTTCGGAAGTACTCTCAATTTTAGCTCTTTTGTTCAGTTCTAGGCCTACTGGAAACATTTTCAACTAGAGGTTGAATAACAGCTTCCAGTTCGTATCCTAAAGTAGACATTATGTTTTCCGTGCCTCATTTTATTTTTATCTTTATTTATTGGTAGAAAAACCTCTGAACTCCTGTTTACACGTTAAATTTTTGTAACGAAATTTGGAACTGTGCATTGTTCGCTATTTAAATCTATAATCGGGTTCACCTGTGGTGTAGTGTTTAGCATAGAAACATACAATACTAAAAGTCGCGGGTTCGCGTCCCGAGGTGGCCCTAGGATTTTTTATTCCCATTAAGAAATCCTAGTCTATGCCGTCCCTCAGACAGGACGTATAATGGAGGGCCCGAGCCTGTACGATGTCAGGTACTCGTTAAAGATCCCTATCATAATTACATCTGGATAGGCGAAATTTAGGACCCCCACTGTAGGATCGTCCGATTAGCCTTGCTGGCATAAAATGACGTTAAAACAAAAAAACAAACAAATCTATAATCTATAAATCCTGACCAAATTACGATAATCGAATAATTCTTTTTTTATTAGTGAGAATGGGATTTCCTTTATCGGTGAGAATAAAAAAAATATAATATTTAGTATAATAATAGGTTTTTCTCATTTAGCCCAGGTGATGACCTAAAACATGGGTCGAAACGTTGGAAAAAATAAAATATGTGATTCTTACATATTATTTTATTTATTTATATTTTGCGTCATTTGCGCCTGCGCTGGAGGGCATCTAGCAAATTTGTTGGATGCAGTTGTCTTGGACTTTCTTGATTTAATTGTTGTGCACGAGCATATCCCTCGGCCATTGTCGTTTCAATCTTCGTTGGACGGGTAACTGGGAGGAAGAAAGAAAAGAAACAAGTGGGTTTGGGTGGTTATGAGTTGAACAGTGAAATGTAGTGTATTTGTCGTGAATGTATGATTTTACTGTTGGAATGTCCATGTCTTTGTGTATTATGTTGTTAGAAATGTAACATGGAGCGTTTACAATTTTTCGAAGAATTTTTTACTGTGCTGTTTGAATTTTGTTTATGTGTACCTGTTTAGCGGAGCCCCAAAGTTCTGCTCCATAGGTCCAAATAAATGGGTTATAGTATAGTGTTGTATATTAATCTTTTGTTTCGTAAGTTAAGTGAAGATCTGTAGTCTAGGAGATGTGTTGTTTATATCGTCTGGTCAGTTTTGTCTTTTTAGTTTTTTATGAATGTTCCAAGTGAGTCTTTTGTTCAAGTATAGTCCTAGGTAACGTACATAGTTTTTAGATGGCACCGATGTATTATCAATTTTTATTGGAGGAGAGGTTCCCTTCCTCAGTGAAAAACTTATATGGACCGACTTAGCGGCTTTTATTTTTATTTTCCACTTTCGAAACCAATTTTCGAGGTCGAATAGGTGGTTTTGGACGGCAATTGATGCTATTGTGGGATCTTTGTGGGAAGAAAGGATAGCCGTGTCGTCAGCGTAGGTAAAGATAGTGGTGCAAGGGTGTTCCGGAATGTCAGAGGTGAAAATGGAATAGAGGAGGGGGCTTAGAACGCTTCCTTGAGGAACCCCAGTAAGCTGAAGAAAGAATGAAGGATGAATAATTCCATAATAGACCCTTGTGCCAGACACTATCGAATGCTTTTTCGATATCGAGAAATATCGCTGAGCAATATTTATTTTTCTCGAATGCTATCGATATTGCATCAACTATTCTATGGCACTGTTGTACGGTTGAGTAATAGGATCGAAAGCCAAACTGATGATTGGGTATCACTTGAATACTTTCCAGTGAGGGCTTAATTCTGTTCAATAATAGTTTCTCAAATATTTTCCACATTATTAGTAGAATTGCGATTTGACGGTAAGAAGTAGAATTAGTTGTGGGTTTAGAAGGTTTAGGCGGGGCCCGGTGTGGCTGTGCGGTAAAGCGCCGTACTCCCATGCCGGAGCTGCGGGTTCGAGTCCCGCCCTGGGTGGTGCTTTCGTAGGAGAAGTATCACCCAGTGCCATGGGTGTTAGTATGGGCAGTATAGGGCTTAACTGGAAGCCTTAAAGTCCAAAAAAAAAAAAAAAAAAAGGTTTAGGTATCATTTTGATTGTGGAGAGTTTCCAAAGAAGAGGATAGTGTGTTGTGCGTTAGATAGATATTAGATATTAGTGCCATTTATTTTGACCGCACCATTTCCTCTTCGCAAATATTTAAAATTATTGTTTTTTTTCTTCTTTATTTTGTAATTTATATCTTCCTTTAAGCTCTGAACATACTTGGGTAGATTTATTGCTTGAAATTTTAAGATATGTGCCCGAAAGACTCTCCACTTTAAGAGATTAGGTGCTTAGCCTAGTGGTCTATCAACAAGATGAAGACATTGCTTGCTAAGGGTTGAACACCTGCGCTTCCTTAAATTTAAATAAATGATTAACTTTTATTCATGATTTTTAAAGTATATCATTTATTTTTTCGTTATTCATTATAATTAATTGTAATATATTTCGAATAATTTATCTAAAGAGAAATATAATAAAGAAAAAAAGGATCTAAATTAATTTCTTACATTGTTCAATTAATTTATACAATTGTATGATTATGATTTTGTATGATTGAAGGTAGATAGAAATTAGTTTTCCTTTAAGCCACTTTTCTAAACAAAATCCAGAATATTTCTTTTGCAGGTAGATACTTAAATTCTTCTTCTTCTTTTCCTTCCTCCATATACCTCTCAGTGTGGAGGAGCCTCGATCCATCTCATCCATCCCTCTCTATCCTGCGCAAGTCGCCTCATTTGAGCCAGATTCTTCCCCTTTTTTTCTCCCAACTTGTCGATATATTCTTTGTAGGCAATCCTGGGTCTTCCTCGTGGTCTTGTGCCAGCAGGTCTGGCCTCCATAATCTTCCGTGGATCTCGGTCCTGGCTCATCCTACATACGTGACCATACCATCTCAGTTGTCGCCTGTGCAAGATATCTATTAGTGCAGGAATCTCCAGTTCTTCTCTAATTGCTTTGTACCTTATATAGTCTCTTCTACTTTTACCAGCTACTCTGCGTAGGTATTTCATTTCTACCGCTGTGATTCGGCTGATATTCTTTTCGCTTGCAACCCAGCTTTCACTTCCATACATCAGGGTAGGGAGAAATGTGGATTTTAAAATATGGAGTTTGACTTGTTTGCTTACTTCGCGTTTACCTACTATGGTGTTGCAAATCTGGTAATAGACCTCATTTGCTTTCCTTATTCTGCTTGAGATTTCCTGGTCTATCTTCCCCGTCTTGCTGATAACTGTTCCTAGGTAATTATAATCGCTAATATTTTCTAATATTTCTCCTCCACAATAAAATCGCTCGTTTCTTGTCTCTTTCCTGGAAACAATGAGTACTCTTGGAAGTATTTATCTTCATGCCTTTCCGTAAAAGCTCCTCCTGCCATTCCGTTATCGCTTGTTGCAGTTTCTCTTTTGTATCAGCAAGTAGTACGATGTCATCAGCGAATAAATAGCATTTAGCGAGAATGGTCCTGAGATTCCATTTTCCTATCGTTGTCCAGGGTGTCCTTCTTTTACAAATTTTATGGATCTCGTCCATCAGAATTATGAAGAGAAGGGGGCTCAAGCTATCCCCCTGTTTTACTCCTCGCTCCATTCGGAATGTTTTAGATGCTTGACCATTTATACGTATTATACCTTTTGGTTCTTGATATGTTGCCTTTATAGCATCTATTAGACTTCCCGGGACTTTTTTCAATTAATTTATACAATTGTATGATTATGATTTTGTATGATTGAAGGAAGATAGAAATTAGTTTTCCTTTAAGCCACTTTTCTAAACAAAATCCAGAATATTTCTTTTGCTTCCCTGTCCTGGCAGCCATCTTCATATGATTTCTCCTGTGGGGTTAGTTGGCTATCTTCAACCATAGATTATAGAATAAAATAGAGGAGTCACCACGTGGTTGAAAGTGTGCAACGCTTCCCCCACTCCGGGAGGTCCCAAAGCGCTCCCGCCTTTTACCACCCCGAAAATAATCTCTCGATTATTGATCATGTATTATTAATTTTTATTTACCAGAGCGCTTTTTGAGTATTTTGTTCGTTTTTTTGTGACAGTTAGACTTTATAAAATGTCCAAAATGGGATAGAATTTGGATACAAAAGCAAGTTCTAACACATCTAAATTAACTTCTCTGGGATTTTTATTTATATTTTTTCCTCAATCGATAGGATTATGTTTTACTCTTTGTTCAAATTTTAGTTCTTCCATTTTAGATTTCCGGTTAGTACTTAATTAAAAGACAAATAGGTAAAAGCAATAAGGAGAGAAAATTAGGAACTCAAAAAATAGCATCATTTGTTGTGAACATTTTTAAGGAAGACGATTACGAAAGAATATCACTGTTTAAAACTTTGATATTTCTTTTCTGAATTTTCATGTAATACCATGTTTTTTTTCATATATCCACGGTGGTGTTTGAAAAGAAAATCAACAAATCCTGAATTTATGCCAGAAAAAATCTCAATATTAAAGGAAAATTTTGATTTATTAAACAAATTGATTCAAACTAAAAAACCATTGCGGAACACGAAATTGAAGAATGAAAGACTTAATCGAAAAATTGCCAGCTTGCAAAATATACTAAAATGTCTATAAAAAAATCTGGTGCGTGCGCGCAACACACAACTTTCACTTACCAACTTACTTAGATTAGAAATTAATACGTTTTGTTAATTGCCACTTCTCAAATGAACAGAAAGGCTTTAATTATGAACAATGGTCTGTCATTATAGGCGTACTCCGCATGCCTGGGCTCAAGGAGTTTTATGAGTTGACTGAATATTTTTTATTTTTTTCTCCTCTTTATGTTTTCTTTATTTTTATCATATCTCATATTTAGCCATTTCTTATTTGTATGCGTAACGAGAGACAGTTAAGTTCTCCATATAAACAAAAACTAAGGTACTTTATAGGAAACAAAAAAGGCCCCTACCCCATTTAAGTCCCCTCAGAACATTTTAATAATAATAAAGCTTACCTGATTTTAAAGAACACCTAATTTTCATTAAACATGACGAATTTGATAAAAATCGTTAAAGACGTTTTTGAGATCATGGAAAAAAAGGTAAAAATTGGAAAAAAAATTTGAAATACAGTGCCCCCTCCGTTTGACCAATTTTGATGAAATGTTGGCTATCACATCTTTGGCATATAAATACATCAAATACCCTGTTAGATGAAAATCGTTAAAACCTTTTTTGAGTAAATAAAATAAACACTTGAAAATGATACAGGATTTATTAAGTAAAGTCCCCACTCCGGTTGATCAATTTTGATGAAATTTTCCTATCTCGGGCATATAAATAGATCAAATACTCAGTTTAATCAAAATCGTTAGAGCCGTTTTTGAGAAAATCGAAAAAAACTTAAAAAGTTATAAAATAAAGTACCCCCTCCCTTTGACCAAGTTTGATGAAATTTTTGTTGTCACATCGCGGGCATATACATACACTAAATACCCAATTTCAGGTTCGCACGGTTTATAGTTTTTGAGCTAGTCTGTTCACACACACACACACACACACAAAGACACACACACAGACCATTTCGCGGGACTTGGTTAATTGGACCAAGGGGCCAGGGGTCAATTGGTCAGGGGGCCCCAAAACGTGTATTTCCGTTGAAAACCGGAAGTCGAAATTTTTCACGATCGCAATACTTCCACTTACTATATATTTTATATATAGGTAAGTGAAAGTAAAAATTTGATTCTCGCGGAATGCAGTATTAAATTATATAAGAAATTTAAAGCATGAATAGGTGGTTTCAACGGTCATTAGTAGTTCTAGGAAAACAGGATTCTTAGGATTCCTTGTCTGGGTTAATAGTTAAAAAGGATGTACTGCAGATTGTTCAAGAAAGAAAAACGTTTAAAGTTTCTTAATATTCCCTCATACAAAATAAGCCAAGACCACTTGGAAAGATTATTAGTTACGTTAGAAGTAGGAGAGGACATAATAATAATCCTTGGGCTCTCGAGTTTTATAAAATTTTTAGAAAAATCATTGTACACAAAGAGCTTCATCAAGTGTAGGAAATGCTATCCCGTTGGATAAAATCAATATTTTGGGAATAAATGTTTGCGAAGTGAACAGCCTGGTTCAAATAAATCTCAAATCCTAAGAATATCGTGGTGGAATAAAATGAAACCACTGATATTTAAATTTGTAATTTTTGTTTTCCAAATTGCTTTAAATTTCTTTTATTTTTTCTTCATTAATTATCTTCTCACTCAATCGTCGAGTTACGCAGTCATTTTTAAATATTATGACCTTCGAAATCTGAAGACTTGAAGCAATGGCGTACTATTGCTGGCGTACTATATCGAATTAATGTATTAGGTATTAGAGATGCGACATCGAAGGCAAAACATCGATGTTTTGAACATCGATGTTTTTGCAATCAAAACATCGATGTCGATTAAACATCGACCACAAAACATCGATGTTCAAGAACATCGATGTTTTTAGACATCGATGTTTTTTAATTTATACAGTCTTTAAACATTAACATATTAATGCCCAAACGTAATAAAAACGATGTTAAAGTGTAAAGCATTTTATAATTCATATTTAATGTATAAAAAATTCGATTTTTTCGACATGTTTTGACAATTACATCATATATGTTGTTTTAAACATCGATGCTTTTACCATAACAAATTGGTTTTGAACAAAAATAAATATTTTAAAACATCGATGTTTTGGAGAAAAACAAAGCTGTTAATAACATCGATGTTATGGACTAAAAATAATTTTTTTTAACATCGATGTTTTTATCAAAAACAAGTATACTTTAACATCTATGTTTTGACAATAACATCGATGTTTTAGATAAATGTGTATTAACATCGATGTTATGGACAAAAACAAAGCTGTTAATAACATCGATGTTATGGACTAAAACAAATTTTTTTTTAAATCGATGTTTTTATCAAAAGAAGTATACTTTAACATCTATGTTTTAACAATAACATCGATGTTTTGGATAAATATTTATTAACATCGATGTTATGGACAAAAACAAATTTTTTTTAACATCGATGTTTTTAACAAAAACAAAGCTGTTAATAACATCGATGTTTTTAAAAAAAACAAGTATACTTTAACATACAATAAGATCGATGCTGTGGATAAATATACATTAAATTCTATGTTATGGACAAAAACAAATTTGTTTTAACATCGATGTTTTAACAATAACATCGATGCTTTAGATAAAAACAACAATATATATATTCTTAACATCGATGTTTTAGTTAAAACAAAGATGCTCTAACATTAACAAACTTGTTTTCGATATCGATGCATTTACCATAGCAAATTGGTTTTGAACAAAAATAAATATTTTAAAACATCAATGTTTTGGAGAAAAACAAGTATACTTTAATATACAATAACATCGATGTTGTGGATAAATATATTTTAAACTCTATGTTATGGACAAATGTGTTTTAACATCGATATTTTTAACAAAAACAAAGCTGTTGATAACATCGATGTTTTGAACAAAAACAAAGCTGTTAATAACATCGATGTTATGGACTAAAACAAATTTTTTTTAACATCGAAGTTTTAATTAAAAAAAAGTATACTTTAACATCTGTTTTGACAATAACATCGATGTTTTGGATAAATATTTATTAACATCGATGTTATGGACAAAAACAAATTTTGTTTAACATCGATGTTTTTAATAAAAACAAGTATCATTTAACATCGATGTTTTTAACAAAAACAAGTATCATTTAACATCGATGTTTTGACAATAACATCGATGTTATGGACAAAAAAAAAGCTGTTAATAACATCGATGTTTTTAAGAAAAACAAGTATACTTTAATATACAATAACATCGATGTTTTTAAGAAAAACAAGTATACTTTAATATACAATAACATCGATGTTGTGGATAAATATATATTAAACTCTATGTTATGGACAAAACAAAGTTGTTTTAACATCGATGTTTTAACAATAACATCGATGCTTTAGATAAAAACAACAATATATATATATATATATATATATATATATATATATATATATATATATATATATATATATTATATTCTTAACATCGATGTTTTAGTTAAAACAAAGATGCTCTAACATTAACAAACTTGTTTTCGACATCGATGCATTTACCATAGCAAATTGGTTTTGAACAAAAATAAATATTTTAAAACATTGATGTTTTTAAGAAAAACAAACTTTTTTTAACATCGATGTTTTTAACAAAAACAAAGCTGTTAATAACATCGATGTTTTTAAGAAAAACAAGTATACTTTAATATACAATAACATCGATATTGTGGATAAATATAGATGTTTTGTAGAAAATCAAACTTTTTTTAACATCGATGTTTTTAACAAAAACAAATATCATTTAACATCGATGTTTTGACAATAACATCGATGTTTTTAACAAAAACAAAGCTGTTAATAACTTCGATGTTATGGACAAAAAAAAGCTATTAATAACATCGATGTTTTTATGAAAAACAAGTACACTTTAATATACAATAACATCGATGTTTTTAAGAAAAACAAGTATACTTTAATATACAATAACATCGATGTTGTGGATAAATATATATTAAACTCTAAGTTTAAACAAATTTGTTTTAACATCGATGTTTTAACAATAACATCAATGCTTTAGATAAAAACAACAGTATATATATATATATATATATATATATATATATATATATATATATATATATATATATATTCTTAACATCGATGTTTTAGTTAAAACAAAGATGCTCTAACATTAACAAACTTGTTTTCGACATCGATGCATTTACCATAGCAAATTGATTTTGAACAAAAATTAATATTTTAAAACATCGATGTTTTGGAGAAAATCAAACTTTTTTTAACATCGATGTTTTTAACAAAAACAAATATTATTTAACATCGATGTTTTGACAATAACATCGATGTTTTTAACAAAAACAAAGCTGTTAATAACTTCAATGTTATGGACAAAAAAAAAGCTGTTAGTAACATGGATGTTGAAATAAATTTGGTTTTGTCCATAACATTGATGTTTATACATATTTATCCAAAACATCGATGTTATTGTCAAAACATCGATGTTAATACATATTTATCCAAAATATCGATGTTATTGTCAAAACATCGATGTCGAAAACAAGTTTGTTAATGTTAAAGCATCTTTGTTTTAACTAAAACATCGATGTTAAGAATATATATATATATATTGTAGTTTTTTGTCTAAAGCATCGATGTTATTGTCAAAACATCGATGTTAAAACAAATTTATTTTGTCCATAACATCGAGTTTAATATATATTTATCCACAACATCGATGTTATTGTCAAAACATAGATGGTGAAGTATCCTTGTTTTTGTTAAAAACATCGATGTTAAAAAAAATTTGTTTTTGTCCATAACATCGATGTTATTGACAGATTTGTTTTTGTTAAAAACATCGATGTTATTGTAAAAACATCGATGTTATGGTCAAAACATAGATGTTATTAACAGCTTTATTTCTCTTAAAAACATCGATGTTAATGTCAAAACATCGATGTTATTGTCAAAACATAGAGGTTAAAGTATACTTGTTTTTGTCCATAACATCGATGTTAATACATATTTATCCAAAACATCGATGTTATTGTCAAAACAAAGATGTTAAAGTATCCTTGTTTTTGTTAAAAAACATAGATGTTAAAAAAAAATTGTTTTTGTCCATAACATCAATGTTAATACATATTTATCCAAAACATCGATGTTCTTGTCAAAACATCGATGTTAAAGTATACTTTTTTTTGTTAAAAACATCGATGTTAAAATAAATTTGTATTAGTCTATAACATCGATGTTCTTAACAGCTTTGTTTTTGTTAAAAACATCGAAGTTATTTACAGCTTTGTTTCTGTCAAAAACATCGTTGTTATTTTCAAAACATCGATGTTATTGTCAAAGCATAGATGTTAAAGTATACTTGTTTTTGTTAAAAACATCGATGTTAACACAAATTTGCTTTTGTTAAAAACATAGATGTTATTAACAGCTTTGTTTCTGTTAAAAACATCGATGTTATTGTCAAAACATAGATGTTACAGTATACTTGGTTTTGTCCAAAACATCGATGTTGAAAACAAGTTTGTTAATGATAAAGTATCGATCTTAAAAGATATTAGTTTTTCTCAAAAACTTCGATGTTATTGTCAAAACATCGATGTTAAAGTATATTTCTTTTTTTCCAAAGCATCGATGTTTAAACATATTTTTATTTGTCGAATAAATCTATGTTAAAAACATCATTGTTATACCTAAACCGTTGATGTTAAAAAAAATTTGTTTTTGTCCATAACATCGATGTCAATACATATTTATTCAAAACATCGATGTTATTGTCAAAACATCGATGTTAAAGTATACTTTTTTTTGTTAAAAAAATCGATGTTAAAATAAATTTGTATTAGTCTATAACATCGATGTTCTTAACAGCTTTGTTTTTGTTAAAAACATCGAAGTTATTTACAGCTTTGTTTCTGTCAAAAACATCGTTGTTATTTTCAAAACATCGATGTTATTGTCAAAGCATAGATGTTAAAGTATACTTGTTTTTGTTAAAAACATCGATGTTAACACAAATTTGCTTTTGTTAAAAACATAGATGTTATTAACAGCTTTGTTTCTGTTAAAAACATCGATGTTATTGTCAAAACATAGATGTTACAGTATACTTGGTTTTGTCCAAAACATCGATGTTGAAAACAAGTTTGTTAATGATAAAGTATCGATCTTAAAAGATATTAGTTTTTCTCAAAAACTTCGATGTTATTGTCAAAACATCGATGTTAAAGTATATTTCTTTTTTTCCAAAGCATCGATGTTTAAACATATTTTTATTTGTCGAATAAATCTATGTTAAAAACATCATTGTTATACGTTAAAAAAAAAAAAAAAAAAAAAAAAAAAAAAAAAAAAATTATCTATTAAAAACATCGATGTTAACATCGGTCCAAAAACATCGATGGTCGGAAAACATCGGCTGCGTAACATCGATGTTAAAAACATCGACATCGATGTCGCATCCCTATTAGGTATCACTTGAATAGATTGCTAGTAATTTTTATTTCAAGTATTGTAGTTCTTTATTTCAAAATTACATTTAAATTAAAAGTTACTCAGTAACTTAATAAGATCAACCAAAAGTTAATAATAGTGTGTTATTTCGGATTCATAGTCAAAAGACTCTCTACCGAAATATCATGCAAAGAGTGCTTGAAGGCAATTAGTGATTCGCCACTAAATACAACTAAGTCTGCTGGTCATCAAAAATCGTGGAGGATTATTTCAATCAGGTTATGATGTTACACGAATTTGTAAATTTTTTGAACGAATTTTTAGGGAATTCATATCAGAAAATCGCTATGTAAACAAATTACTGGCTAAATGTTTAAACAAGAACTTTTTCATTTTTTTCTGAAGATTGGATTCAGACTAATATAAGAACATTGGATTTAAAATTATTAATCCAATTTATAGAATAGAAAAAAAAATCCGTCATAAACCGACTAAATTAATCCATTTTAAGGGCCAGTAAGTCTTCAGACATAATCTTCCATGATGGTTTTTTAATGTTATAAAAATGAATCTTATAATGGTAATAGATTAATTTTTAGTATATTAATACACCACATTATTTAAAACCACAAATAGAGCCGAATTGCTGTTATAAAGATGATTGTAGTGAGCTAGAGGTGTGGGACTATGGGACCTCCTGTGGTGGGGGGAAGTGAGCTCACTTTCAGGAGACAGCCACAGAAGCCGTGCCTCCTCTATCTTATTCTATACTCTATGTATTAACTGGGGTTTGTTGGGCAGTCACAAAAGTAAGGTAAACATAAACAAAGGTAAAACTACCACTTGTCTTTAGTTCCAGCGAGGAGAAGGAGTGACGACAGTCTAAACTTAAACGGAATTTTTAGGAACAATGAAAAAGATAATGACACTAAAGATCACCATCAGCGGCAATCGAAGCTAGTAGTATCGAAGGTAGTAGTATTAGATTTTAAGTCTGATTTAACAGAGGTGAACCACTTGGATTCGGACGGCTTTCCCCTAATTGTCACTGTGAGGATCTTGGTGAGCTTGGAGTGATTTAGGCAGGTCAGTCGTCTTTTCAGTCTTAGCACCAGTAAATGGTAGTGGAAAGCGGGGTTGGTTGGCATAGGGGGTAGATTGGCCTTTGGCTTATAATTTCCATCACACCTGTAGTGAAGGCGCCACAATCGTGCCATGTGATCCGCTCGACTTCAGGAGTCTTGTCCTGAGGTTTCAGTCTGATGCTAACAGTGTAGAGAAGTGTGTGCTTCATTGATTGATTTTACAACATTTAAGTAAATTTTAATATTTTCAGTAAATTTGCTTTTAAGGCATGGGAAAACATTTTACTCCGATTCTGTTCACATAGCCCCAAACTCCTTTGAAAAACCTAACCTTTCGACTAACCAGTTTCTTGTTTGGTTATTCTCCCCTGTCCTGGCAGCCATCTTTCATATGATCTTCAACTGGGGATTGTTGGCGCAGTAGCTAGTCACAAAAGTAAACTAAACATAAAGAAAGGAGAAACTACCACTTGTCTTTAGTTCTAGAGAGGAGGTGGAGAGCAATATTTCTTTTGCAAAAAGAGACGACAGTCTAAACTTAAACGGAATCTTTAGGAACGACGAAAAAGATCACCTCCAGCGGCAATCGAAGCTTATTGATGAACTAGCCACCCATGGCTACCATGAAAATGAAACTAGTGCACCGCAGAAACTTTCTCATGATCCGATTAAAGGGCCAGAGAATATTTATCCTACCTAAAGTTTTAGAAGATGTTTTGAATTAGTTTTGTTTTATGAAAAATTTGTTTACATTGTTCTAACGCAACGATACCTCTATGCCATTACAATTTTTCTAATTTCTGCTGTTGTATTGTTATATAATTTTGTTCAATTGAAATAAATATGATAAAATGCTGCCATTCGTCATCCTCTTTTCCCTTAATAGCTGTTAAAAACCGATCAAAATTAATATATCATTATTGTACTTCTTTTAATAACAATAATATGTGTCAGGCAGTACTTGTATGAGATGGCTAAACAACCCCACCTTCTAGGCCAACCTGCCCCACTCGGGGGTTAATTGGCATACTCTGGCTTGACGAATTCTTAAATTTTCTATGATCATAGTGTTAAATATTATGTGTTGAAAAAAATACTTGAATTACTATAATACTTGTGGTTTACTGTGATATCAACCATATTGGGATTATATTAACAGGAATGATTTAACACTCAAAAAAGTGAAAACTGTTGCCAACCAACCCCGCTCATGCCTAATGAAAACTTTATTTTATTACTATATATAATGTTTTTGCCCTTTAATTATAGTGATTTGGAAATCATTTTTCTCTGTGCATTAATTTTATGACGTCACATTCTAAATTTAAATATAGAAACATTATTGTGGGTTTAAATAATTTTCATTAACGAAAAATTATACCTCACAATGTTAGATAAACAATAAGACATGAAATAATCAACAATGTTTGCAAAAAGTATGCACATATAACGATACAGTTACTCAAAAAAAAAAAAACCGTATGATTCTAGCTTCAGAGCAAGACTCCAGTCCATTGCTCCTTATATATTTAGTCGGATTTAGAGCATTCCAGATGGTTCCAGACAAGCGTGGAAGGTTCTCGAACAGTCAAAAATATGTACTAGAACAGTCTTCCAACAAAAAGTCTAGTAATCATTGAAATCATATGTTTTGTGTTTCACGTTACAATATTATGTTATTTTCTTCTCAAGTAAAATGGAAATTATTATGGGCTGCAGTTATTTCTCCAATCCAATATTTATTATCAAACAAGGGTTAATAAAATTGTAAATTGTAAAATTATGCATGTAATTCTGCTTCTATTGCATAGAGTGAAGTCGCAGTATCGATTTTAAGGCACTTGAAAGGCTGCCATGCTAACTGATCAAATTACTTTCGCAACGTTCTAAGGTCCCTTTTGAGAGAAACAGTAAGACGAATTACTACTTTTAAAGAAATACCATTCGATGAAATTAAAAATATGATTATTATTTTTTTATTTATTCACTCTTCACTTTTCACGGACTGGAAAAATGCCTGTATGTGACATTTAATTATAGAAACTGTGGAATATTGAAACGATATCTGCGGAATTAAGCGAGATTAAAAAAAATGTATTCAGAAAAATACAGTTTATTCCCTATAAAACTCAGGAACTCAACTAGGAACAAATAACTGCACTCACATAACACAATAAAAAATTATAATAATGATAACCTGTATAACAATAGCATGCTTATAAACAAAAACGTTATGTAATCGACATATGACGCCATGTTATTAAATCGAAACACGACCTACTGTATTTGCAATAATTCCTAATAAAAGAAATATTGTGGTCAATAATCAAGATAAAAACTATTGATAGTTAATACTTTACTGGAAGACTTTTTTTAAATTCCTTCTGTCTTTTATTATTCCAAATTTATATTACAGTGAAAAAAATATAACAATAATAAATTAAGTAACTATTTAAACAATATGAAGGATAAAATAGAATTTAAAGATA
This sequence comes from Aelia acuminata, assembly GCA_911387785.2. Classification (NCBI taxonomy): domain Eukaryota; kingdom Metazoa; phylum Arthropoda; class Insecta; order Hemiptera; family Pentatomidae; genus Aelia; species Aelia acuminata. Next base: position 134,270,081 of record OU426982.1, on the reverse strand, counting down.
AACAAAATATAATTTATAAGATTGACTGTGAAGATTGTGAAGGGATTTACATTGGGGAAACTTCCAAAAAGCTAAAAACAAGAATATCGCAACATATTAGCAATTGCAAAAGTATAAAAAATGTAGGCACAACAGCACTCGCCCAACATAGCATAACAAAAAAACATAAATTTGATTTTAGCAATCCCAAAATAATAGAAACAGTCAACAACACAAACAATAGGAAAACTACAGAGGCCATATACATCACCAAAAACATTAATAGAACAGTCAATTATAAAACAGATATTAAAACCATAGACAGCCACTACATGGACATAATTAAAAAATTAAATTAATTTGCAGCAAAATTTTACCAGTACATTCCTTTTACATTGTATTTACTATTGCTTGTTGACAATAAATTTATTTATTTAAGTCCACATGGTGTTTTATACCTCTGGATAAAAGTGGACTTATTATTCTTTTAAAAGTGTGTAACACCAAACAATTGGTCTAGGACTTACTATTCTATACCTCTAGATAAAGTGAAAAAAGGTGAATAGGAATACGTAATAATGTATTATTTGGTAAAAAATGGACATAGTGTTCTATACCTCCGAGGCACAGATATATATCATAAAGGAAGACTGGATTTTTTCACTGTAATATAAATTTGGATAACAACTTAAACTTAGATAAAAATAGATAGATAGATTATATTTTATTATATTAGATATTAGATAAAAATAGATAGATAGATTGTTGTCGGTGCTTTTGACAATGTTGGGCACTCACATATAATTAACACATTGGAAGCGAGGGGTGTGTCACCGGATCTTAGGAATGTAATATCAGCTCTCCTAAGTACAATGAAATTAGAATTAACATCGGTGCCCACACGACCAGCCAAATCAAGGTGCTGCGAGGAGTACCCCAAGGCGGCCCTTTGTCATCGTCACTCTTTAACCTAGCGATCGATCACTTATACCGCGACCTGTGTGACGAATCATTTTCAAGAAACTTTGGATACAATCTTAAAGTAGACCAAGACAGTGTGGTTCTTACAGGGTTCGCGGATGATCAGGCGGTTACAGCGCGTGACAAAGGGGCTGCAGAAAGAGTTATCGGCAGCGTTCAGAGGACCCTCGCGGAGATTGGTTTGGCGATAAACCCTGAGAAGAGTGTGGGCATAGTTCTAAACAAAGGAGAGCTGGAAGCCACAACGCTCTCCCTCGAGAATGGAGATAGCATCCAAACTTTAAGACATGGTGAAGTTATCAAGTATTTGGGATGTACATTCTCGGGAGAGCTACTGTTTAGCGAAGATTCGGTGGCAAAATTAAATGAAAACCTTAATAAGCTCGTCACCTCTTGCTTGCTTAAGCCCGATCAGAAGCTCAACATTGTCAATCAATATTTGTTCCCGGGTCTAATTTACCCTCTCCAAACTGCGCCCCTAACAAAGCTGCGTCCTGAAATATTAGAAGGCATCGACACCATGATTCGCAGGAGTGTCAAGGCCATAATCGGGCTACCTGCGAACACCTCCACGGCGATGTTATACGCTCCCAGGAGATACAGAGGATTAGGACTGATCCGCTGCCAATGGGAAGCTCCTTTACAACACTGGTCCATTGCTCAGCGGCTGTCAAATATACCGGATTCCCTGTTTCAATCTATTTTCGATTACTCGGCTGAAATAGCTAAGTGTGCGGAGAGATTGGGTGTTGAGCAGGGACACCGCAGTGTGAAAGCTCTACGACAGTCGCTACGCGAAAACTCGTTTGAGGAATGGGCCAACTGCAGGTGGCAAGGCATAGGAGTACGCCATTTTAAAGAGACACCGAAAGCTAATAGACTTATGTATGAAAAGCAAGTACTTTCGGGATCTGAATGGTCTAATGCCTTGGAACTTAACATTAACTATGCACCCCTGCGAGGAGTCCCAGGTGTCAGCGGACACGTCAGAGAAGTTGGGTCCCTCTGTCGCAAATGCGGCAGAGAGTCTGAAACACCAGCACATGTGCTGGGGAAATGCCCCAACAACTCGCTCCTGATAACTCGCCGTCACCACAGAGTCAAGCACGAGTTGATGAAGCTCCTTAAAGAAAGGGATTTTGCGTGCTATGAAGAGGTTTACTGCGTGGATACAGAGGGATCCACGAGATATGCTGATATAGTGGCGTTTTCTAAGACCGGAAAGTCAGCTATCGTTCTGGATCCCACTGTTAGGTACGAATCGAATGACCTCGACCAGGCCACCAAAATTGAAAGGGAAAAGAAGGAAATTTATGAAAAATGTATCCCTTTCCTTAAAGAAAAGTTCCGTGAAGGCTTCGGCGAGAGAGACTTCAACGTGAGAGGTCTTTGGTTCGGAGCCCGCGGAACTATACCAAGTTCAACAAGGAGCTTCATGGAGGATCTTGGTGTCGACATCAAGGACGTAGCGAAGATTGCAGAATATATTGTTCTCGACTCCCTGGGAATCATACACCACCACATCCATTCTTAGAATTTAAATTACAGATCGTTGAGGGGACATGTGTGTATATATATGTATATTGTTTATTTATATATTGATTAATTTAATTTATTTATATAATAATATATTTACCGCTAATCGCCTTTTATTTATATATTGTTCTTTTTATATATTGTTAGTTTTGTTGTTGTTGTTTGTTTTATATTTTAAATCATTTTATCCCGTTTTCTATAACATTTTGAGCTGTTGTTGAGTATTGTTACTATTATGTTGCTATTAGTATTTTGCCTAGTTTTAAAATTTTTATTATTACATTACTTAATTTTTAGAGGCCAGGTAAGCCTATAGAGAGAAAATGTTATAAAGTTATAAATGCAAAAAAAAAAAAAAAAAAAAAAAAAAAAAAAAAAAAAAAAAAAAAAAAAAATAGAAAAAAAAATTATGTTTCTTTGTATATATATTAGTCTTATTAGTATTAACAAATAGTCTCTATGATAGATAAATTAGTATGCTGTGTATTAGCAACCCAATGTAATTGGGGAGCACCACTATTTTAAATAAAGTGTTTCTCTCTCTCTAGATAAAAATCTTATCTTTTAACATTGGACCAAATTTCATTAAAATCGGTTGATTAGTTTCTGAGTTATCATAAACATCGCACATAGGGACAGATAATCAATTTACAACGACCAAAATATAAATTGGGATTTTATTTGATTAGTAGTGTTATAAAGGGACTATTTTAGTACTAAAAGCTTTAAATATATCAAATAAATAATAATAATACTCTTTATTTCTTCATTGTTTTACACTTTATAGCAAGGATGTGGCCTCCATGCCCTTTATTAAAAAATATTTAAGTAAACTATAGGAAACAAATATGTACCTACTAACAACAAAAACAGAAAGAATTTTTTTTTTCTTTTTAAGATACTTGTTAGCAATATCGTTTGATTACCTTTTTTTTTTTTTTACAATACTTTTTTTTATACAGTTGTATACTGTGAAAACACGATACGTTATAATATAATATTCCTGAAATATTCTAGAATAATATAAATACTAGTATAAAGAGCAACAAAAGATTTCTTTCAGCTAAAGTAAAAGAAAATGTTTAACTTTAGAAAATACAAATATATCTCAAATAAATAAGTACTTATAGAAATGGATAGTCAGATGTGTACTCAGCCACTATTTTGAAAATATTAATCTATTTCCTCAGCATCCTCATCCTCATCATCCATATGATCATAAGCATTGTCATCATCTTCAACGTCTTCATCCACAACCCCATCATCATCACTATCAGACTACTGATCACCACTACACATAATTTTGACAAATATTTTGACTAAAAGTTTTATTTGTTCTATAACCTGTTCGTAAACATTATCTCCATATTTATCTAAAATATACTTTATAAACTCTTCATTACATTTCGATGATGATAATTTATAAAACTGCTCATTTTTCAACGCTAAAAATAATTCTCATCTCTTAATCTTTATTTCCTTCAAGGCGCGGTCACCACGACTTCCTGAAAAGAAAACACTCATTTAACTAAAAGGGAAACAGGGGGACGAGTAACATACATTTTCATATTCGCCATAAGGTATGTTTTCAAATCAACAAAGAGAAGGCGGTGTACTCTGCGGAACTTTTTTCATAGGACTAGCTGAAGTTAGCATTTCAATATTTTATAATCGAAAAATAGCATTTCATAAAACATTTATTATACCTACACTATGTAAAATAATTATGTTAACGATGATTGTATATTAAACGCTTGAATATCCCTATCGAAATAAGTGAGATTTTAAATTTAGGAAAATAATACTGGAGTCGTTAATCCGTCAACAATCCATGAGCAACTGGCCTGTATTAACGTGTGAAAGATAACACAACTTTAGACCTATGCCCTGGGTTGTTAATCCTGTCGTCAACTAAGAAATTATTTATGTTATGTTGTAGACTATTTAATAGAGATTTTATTGAAGGTATTTTTAACTGGTTTCAGGAAAATATTTTTTCGATTTTTGTCGTCGTAATTTTGACATTTGTCCTTGTGTGCATCGGGACACGAGATTTTTATATATAAATATAAGGTTATATATATATATATATATATACTAGGGAGCTGCATATGAAGGTGATAATGTTTTCGGAACAGTTAGTATAGTGCAGGAACATCTGGGGGAGCCCGGACCTCGGTTATAGTCTTCTAGTTGTACCATCAATCAATAAAATGTCTGGCTTCAGCTCCGTCCTGTCTACCCTTAGCCTTCTCCTTTCGTCTTTAGGATATGATAACTTAGTATAACACCAAACAGGCGGGTTAAAATAATTTTATTGACGTAAAAATATAAAACAAAGTAGTACAATACAACAAAAATAAACATCTGTTTTGGTTCGATGTCACTATATGGTACCTAAGTCTTAACATTTATTCATAACATAATGCATTTAACTTTTTTCATACCTTCTCCTCCTAATATATGTATTAATATTATATAACTCCTAATATTATATGAAAAAATACAAAATTGCCCTCAAGATGGACGAGAATCGTCCGAAACGTTGGAGTTAGACCATTTTAAATATGTAATGTTTAATAAAAGAAAAAAATATGGAAGGTTGTCATTCACCAATCTTTATAAAAACCATCATTATCTTCTATTATAAATAATATATATATATATATATATATATATATATATATTTTTTTTTTTTTTTTTTTTTTTTTTTTTCTTCTCACAGAAGTTCTTTAGCCGCCTCAACTAGCCTATTTCACGTCTGTCTATCTTGGACGATGGCTTTCCAGTTCACCACTCGATGTTCGGTGGCTTCCTTCTTGATTATATCAGCCTGGGTCTCCCTCGCGGTCGGGTTCCGACCACTGTTGCATTCATCATCATGTTGAGGGAGCCTGATGGGTTGCTTCTTGCCACGTGTCCCGCCCATTTTAACCTCTTAGCTTTTATATCGTGCGCTATCGATTGTCTCCAGAGTCCCAGCTCATTATCCCACTTTGGGCCTACAATTGTCCTTAGCACCTTCCTTTCGAATCTTTCGATTCTTGCTTGTAAGGTGCTGGTCAGTGTCCAAGTTTCGCACCCATACATTAGCATGGGTTTGATTATTGTGTTGTAGACCCTAATTTTCAGTGGGCGGCAGATTTTCTTAGATCGCACGATTGGCACTGGCTATTCGTTGATCGACCTCTGTTAGTTGGTCTTTTATTGAGGTTACTTTAGATCCGAGGTATTTGAAGTTATCTACTTTATGGAAGGTATAGCTTCCTACACTTATATCGTCGATTACGTGTAGGTTCTGGCATAAATAATATATACTTTTGCATAGATATTAAATGCATTTAACGTATTCTTTCTATTCAGTTCAAAAATATTGTCTATAAGTCCGTAAGCAAGTTTTACATGATCACATCATTCCAATGCAAGATAGGTGTAAATCAAAATAGCATCCCCCCCCACTAATTTTGTTCTATTGGCCATTTTAAAATATAAATCGGATTTAAACGGCTCTTGGAATTCCGATTCTCTAATACTAAAATACTCTTCAGTAGGGGAGAGCTGGGTTGGTTGGCAACAGTTTTCACTTTTTTGATTGTTGAGTCATTCCTGTTAATATAATCCCAATATGACTGATACCACTTTAAACCCCAAGAATTAGAGTAGGGGGGAGCGGTGTTGGTTGGCGTAGGGGGTAGGTTGGCCATTGGCTTATAGTTTCCGTCACACCGGTTGTGAAGGCCCCACCATTATACCATGTGACCCGCTCGACCTCGGGAGTCTTGTCCTGAGTTTTCAATCTGATGCTAACAGTGTAGAGAAGAGCGTGCTTCATTGATTGATTTTACAACATGTAAGTAAATTTTCATATTTTCAATAAATTTGGTTTAAAGGGATGGCAAAACATTCAACTCCGATTTTGTTCACATAGGTCCAAACTCCTTTGAAATACCTAACCTTTCGATTAAGCAGTTTCTTGTTTGATTGTCCTGGCAGCCATCTTTCATACGATCTCTCCTGTGGAGTTAGTTGGCTCTCTTAAACTTTTTTTTGGATCAGTAGCAATTCACAAAAGCAAGGTAAACATAAACAAAGGTGAAACTACTAAATGTTTTTAGTTCCAGCGAGGAGGATTAGAGCAATATTTTCTATGCAGAAAGTGACGACAGTCTAAACTTCTAGCTTCTTCTATTGTCATTCTAATTTCCCTTAAAAGCTGTTAAAAACCGATTCAAAATTATTATACCATTATAGTGCAGCTTTTAATAACAATAATATCTGTCAGGCAGTACTTGAATGAGATGGCTAAACAACTCCACCATCTAGGCCAACCTGCCCCACATAGGTGGTTAATTGGCATACTCTGGATTGACGAATTCTTCAATTTTCTATGATCTTAGTATTAAATATTACGTGTTGAAAAAAATACTTGAAGTACTTTAATACTTTGGGTTTACAGTGGTATCAGCCTTATTGGGATTATATTAACAGGAACGATTCAACAATCAAAAAAGTGAAAACTGTTGCTTCGCTCTCCCCTATAGTTCTTAAACGTTTACTTCTATATTTATCGACATGCAATTTTATTCACCTACGAAACAATGGAAAAAAGTACTTTGAATAGAGCGAGACGAATAATAGATTAGTGCTTTGGGATAAGATTGAATAGTAAAGACGTTGAGCGGAGGAGACCTTTTAAAAGATCCGTTGCGAAAGGCACGAAGCAGACTTGGCCTATCTTAGAGGCACCGGATCACGAAGCACCCAGCTGGTGCCTACATCATCCATTCGTCTACTCGCCGTTACTAAATCAGTCTTACATTCACATCTTTGTTTTCTAACCTAACTTCTAATCGTCGAGATGATCAAGGAACAGGAAAAATTGTTTACTTACCACAGTTCGGCTTACTGAATATCGAGGTTATCATTCGGCTTATCTGCCGATATGTGAATAGGAAAAATCAACCCATCTAGGTATTTATACATAGGTAACCCCAATCTATGTATTTATTAGACAAACTTACATGTTGATTGTGCACAAGGTGAATAGAGACAAGGTGGGCTCACTTTGTAAGGGGCTGCCCGAGACCTGGGACGTAGTTGGACGCATCTGTGAATTTATCAATGGATTGACAATGAAGTGATAACCATGGATAGCCAGTGGGAAGGCAAAAACCAACCAAAAAAATTCACCACAATTATCATAGGTAAGCTTAAGTCTTGAACTCTTAAGAAATATAAAATTGATTTATTTATTGGATTGTATTGTATGTTCATGTAATTTTATAATTTGAACATATATGTCCATATAAATAAATTGTTTAATGCACGTTTTTGTTTTTTTAATTTCTACATTATCATTAATAAGCAATACATTTTATTGATGTTTCTTTACCTACAATGGATTTTTATGAATTTTATAAATAAAAACTATTTCTATAACTTCTAGGTTTTTATTTATTTTTATTAATAAATCTTTCCTGGTTGAAATCATTAATTCCATGTACATATTATGTACAACCTAATTTGTACATAATTGGCTGTTTTTTGTTATTGGCACGTACCGACACACAGATTTTTAACTACAATACTGGGTTCATTTGCCTCGTTTATCTTTAGATAAGACGAATTATAACCTCGATAAGACGATGTTCGGTAACACGAACAATTTTTCACAGTTCGTCGAAGATCGAATTATCGAAATTTTACTGTGTATCCTTGAATAGCTTATAATATGACTTGGTTCAATATTCAGTAAAACCCAAAGGTACAAAGAATGCTGATTGGAATTTCAGAAATTTAGTAAGTAGGTATATCAATGACAACCTTTTAAAGTGAATAAGCCTATTTTTAAAGTTTACGCTTCAAATAATCTTTATTTAAATTCATGATAAAAAGTTTTAAAACTTTATTCAATTTTGCTACAAAGCCCTAAGAGGAGTCTAAAGGTGGTAAAATTAGTCCATTAGTGAGAGAGCTTGAACCTGGTTAACGGGGTGGCTGCTTCGTTAAACCTTTTCCCTCGGGAAACTGCCATTAGGTTAACTTGAGGAAACTTCGACCATGGCCTCTACAATTTCCCCAACAGGCAAAGGATCCGATATTAGCATCATTCTCCCCCAATCTTGCGGCTGGCTTCGTAAAGGGGTTAAAAGCCTTCTTTATAGTCTCGGATTTTCTATTATACACCTTTCAAGATATAATCAAGTACCATAGTATCATAGAGTTTCTATTAGAACGAAAATTTAATATAAATATTTTTTTATTATTTATTCATTTATTGATCCGTTTCAAATACAATATTTATAGTCATTAAAATATGTAGAAGTGAAAAAAAATGTATATAAATATAAATATATACATACATAAACATCTAGAGGTGAGAGATAGTCATCTGTTATCTTTAAAATAATAGGCCCATCAATCATTCAAGGTTAGGTTAGGTTGTTTTGATTATGGACACTCAACTATTAGGTCATTAATGTCCTATGAATTGTATTTGTTTATTTATTTTATTCTATTTAATTTTTTACACTATTTTTAATGTTAATTTTAAACGGTAAATATGAAAAATATAGAGTAAACATATAGAGGAGAAAAACAAAAATATATTCCAAGAACTCATAAAACACATACAGCCCACGCATGCGCAGTACACCTTTAATGACAGTCCATCGTTTATAATTAAATGCGTTCTGTTCATGGAAAAGAGTTGTCAACGTGTTTTTTCTGAGGTTCTTAGGGGCTTAAATGGGGCAGGTGATTTTTTTGTTTTACTGTAAAGGACCTTTTTTTTTTTTTGGTTTTCTTATAAGGAGGAATTGACTGTCTCTAGTTATACCAAAAAATAAGAAATGACTAAATCTATATAAATAAAGATGGAATTCTGTTTGTTTATTTGTTTGTTCTTTATAGCAATCCATACCGTTTGTCCTAAATTCTCCAAATTTCACTCAGTGGTTCTTTGATATTAGGTGCGAACACCTGTTCATATTAAAATTGCATAACTTCAGCCGATCTTCAGCTGATATTCTTTGTTGTTATAAAAATCGTAATGATCTCGCTTTACAATGGTTCTTTACGAAATCGACAGTTTCATTAGAAAAATGAAATTCCCCGGGTGAAACCGGGATATGCAATTATAATCTATGTAAATAAAGATGAAATTCTTTTTGTTATTAATAGAAATCCATACCAGGTGCGAATACCTGTCCATAATAAAATTGCATAACCTCAGCCGATCTTCAGTTTAAATGGGGAAGGTGACTTTTTTGTTTCCCTATATATATTTTTTTTTATTTGCTTTCTGAAATACACTAAAGATTTCTGATTTTATGATTCTCTATTTACTCGTTGAAAACTTCAGTCAGTTACCAAGGAAACAAATAATTTCCATTACGTTTCATAACATAACTCTTCTGGATAACTCTTTCTCTGTCTTCAATTATAAACAAAGGACTGACGTTAAAGGCGTACTGCGCATGCGTGGGCTCAACGTGTTTTATGAGTTGTCGGAATATTTTTCTTTTTTTCTCCTGTATATGTTTACTCGATTTTTTCACATTTCATATTTAGCCATTTCTTATTTTTAGTTATAACGAGCGATAATTAATTTTTCCATATAAACAAAAACAAAGGTTCTTTATAGGAAAACAAAAAAGTTCCCTTCCCCATTTAAGCCCCCTCAGAACTATTTTATGATGATAAAACATACCTGATCTTAAAGAATACTTGATTCTAATTGAACATGACATGAGTTTGATCAGTATAGTTAGAGCGTTTTTTTAGAAAATCGGAAAAAAACTTAAGAATAAGACGAAATTTATTAAATAAAGTGCCCCCTCGGTTTGATCAATTTTAATGAAATTTTTGCTGTCACGTCGCGGGTATGTACCTACACCAAATACCCAATTTCAGGTCCGTAAGGTGCATCTTTTTTGAGCTAGTCTGTTCTCACATGCATAGTGTTTTGATTAATGGACAAAAATATCAAGTTTTAATTTTTTTTTTGCATTTATATTTAGAATGTTCCTAAAGATGTAAATGATCAGCCAAACTTTTGACTTTAACTAAAAAGGACGCAAAGGGAGTTCACTTATTTCACTGTCACGTCATCTGTAAAAATAGAGCAAGCCCAGGAGGCCACCAGAAGCGTTACCTGATAAATAATTACAATAACATTAATAATAAATATAACAGGAACTCCAATTCCTACAGTAGTTGGAGGAAACTGCGTCAAGAATGGGCCTTGAGATAAATGAAGACAAAACGAAGTATATGATGACTTCAAGGCAAAAAAGACGGGTAGAAAAGTCTATTCGCTTTACGACTCATGAATTTAAGGCGGTGGAATCTTTCAAATACCTGGGTGTCACTGTTACCAACACTAATGAGATAATGGCTGAAATTAAAACAAGAATTGCAGCGGGAAGCAGATGTATGTTCTCGTTACAAAAGCTGCTAAAATTTCGGAACCTGTCTAGAAAGGTAAAATAGTAAGGTAATAGTATATAAGACAGTAATCCGACCAATTATGACATACGACTGTGAAACATGGACTCTCACCAAGGTCATGGAAAGAATTCTTCTGGTATGGGAGAGAAAAATGTTGAGGAGGACCTAAGAAAAATGAGAGTGAGAGGATGGCGGATGAAGGCGAATGATCGTCAGGAGTGGCTGAAAATTGTGGAGGAGGCCAAGGTTCTTCAAGAGCTATAGTGCCCGTCAGTAAGTAAGTAAGTAAATAAATATAACATACTTTTTACAGTTAACTATCGTTTAAACAATTTTCGATAAGTTATTTCCTGTAGAAAACTTCTAGAAAGTACTCCTGGCAAAATAACAGTCCCAGATCAAGATCGGTTCGAACCGTTATGTTTGCATAGACTTCACTTAAAAGACATGAGTTGAAGAGAAAGTCGGGACGAGAAAATACTAACTTAGAGGGCTCCTGCAAAGGTCAAACGTTCTTCACATCTACTGCTTAGTTTTTCTCTTGGGGAAGGTCTAAAAGGTTTCTTCAAATTTCTTCGATTTCTCATTTTTTAAGTTTTCACCTTTGAATAAAACATATTTTATTTTGGGAGGCTTGGAAAAATTAGTCATTTTTTATTTTATAGAGGAACGACCTTTCCCGGGCATGCGTCGCGATCGTTCAGTAGCTATAATGCGTTCAATTAATTATATTCCAATCATTATAATATAATCAAATCAAAATTCACTGATAAAGATAAAAACGTTTCAGCTAATTTAAAAACTAACGGGATTTAAAATAGAACTTTACGCCAAATTTATAATTGTTTGGTAAAGAATTTAGAAGGGTTGTAGTTTTTGTTTTTTACATCTCATATATGACTATAGTAAGTATTGATGATCCATTCATTAAGTAATTACTGGTTTATTTCACTACAGGCGAGATAACATATAAATTACACACATGCAAAAGGAAGTGATTAAGAATATAATTGGAATAGGGGTTTGTACAATCAAATAGAAAGCAAAAATGTACTGAATTATACATATTAATTAAATCTATATAAATAAAGTTGAAATTCTGTTTGTTTGTTTGCTTATTTGTTTTTTATAGAAATCCATACCGTTTGTCCTAAATTCTCCAAAGTTCGCTAAGTGGTTCTTTGATACCAGTTGCGAACACCTGTCCATATTAAAATTGCATAACTTCAGCCGATCTCCAGCTGATATTCTTTATTCTCCAAATTTCGCTCAGTGGTTCATCCAGATCAGGTGCGAACACCTGTTCATATTAAAATTGCATAACTTCAGCCGATCTTCAGCTGATATTCTTTATTGTTATAAAAATCATAATGATCTCACTTTACAATGTTTTTTTTTTTTTTTTACGAAATCGACCGTTTCTTTAGAAAAATGAAATTCCCCGTTATAAACCGGGATATACGAGTACATCTATAATCTATGTACATAAAGATGAAATTCTGTTTGTTCTTTTTAGAAATCCATACCGTTTGACCTAAATTCTCCAAATTTCGTTTAGTGGTTCTTTCAGACCAGGTGCGAACACCGGTCCATATTAAAATTGCATAAATTCAACCGATCTCTGGGTATTTTCTTTATTGTTATAATAATCGTTTTGATCTCTCCTTACATTGGTTTTTACACAATCGACCGTTTGACTCGATAAAAGTCTCAGTTCATAGATTTTATAGATTTAAAAAATGAAATTCTCCGGGTGAAACCGGGATATACAGCTAGTTTAGAATATAACACATAATGATATGGGATATCGTATAGTAGGTTGTACCTGATATAGGTTACCAGAAGCGATTTTGGTTAACCGGTCTTTTCTATGAACCCATAGAATTTTTTTTTTTAATTTATTTCATTGTCATATTTACATATTTATAAAACAGTGGAGGCAAAAGAAAAGTTTAAAGAGGGAAATGAATGAATGAATTTTAAATTATATCCGGGAACCCAAAAATTTTTTTTTTTAATTTCAAGCGATTTTTTTTTTTTATTTCACTAACTTTTTTTTTTTTTTTTTTTTTTATTGGTCCTTCCCTTCCTCGCCTTGTAATTTAAATTTAAAATAAAATTATTCTGAGTTTGAGAAAAAACGAAAGATGGATGTTTTTGTTAGTTCACTTACTTCCGTCATTTTATGGCCTATACTTTGTTTTTTTATCGATTTAAGATGAGCCCAACTCTACTGCCTCTTTTTAGCATCAGTTAAAAGTATTTTTTTAGTTTCGCCACGATGATTAAATCATTTGCATAAGCTCAAATTTCACAAGATGCTAGGTAATCAGCATCGTATTATAAAGCAAAGTGTACAATGTGCACGCCGATAAAACTAAAAGGCGGCTTCAGGTACGATCAAGAAAGTTATATGGATTTGTAGGCCTACAACCTCTATCCATGAATGAGGCCCTTTTATCTAAAGTGTGTGATATTGTGTATTTAAGGGTTGGAATTTTATCCCTCTCGCAACATATAATTATGTATAATCTGTGCATGAAGGACGGGTTACTGAATAAAAAAATTTAGTTCGATAACGGTCAGTCAGATTAGTTCTTTATATATAATTAGTAGTTCATTCATGATTGTTTTCTGATTATTATTTTACATACTTTTCATATTTAGTTACAGGTTTTTTAAAATACACTTATATTTAAACGTACCTACATACCTGGTCCTTATATCTGTTATAACTTATACATTATCTATCGTACAACTCCATGAGCAAAGCCGGGCACTCCAGCTAATGTGAGTATAATACATTCACAGATTGCAGGGTAACTACTGCAATAAGCAAAATGGAAAAGTTAAGTAAAATGCTAAAAAGCAGTTAAGAGGTGCATGAACGCTCTAATATATGCATGCATTGTTTCGATCAAGAAGTGACGGGAAAAGAAATAATTATTCCGTCGAGGGAAATCCCACGTCGGGGTTAAGAGCTCAATTAAACTTTCAGGCGAGAACTGGCGCCCAACAATCTGCCATTGATTTTGGGCTCTATCATTCTCCTATACTCTTATAAGCCATATTATCTAGGCTTAAATTCATAATTTATGTTTGGTGAACTATGATAAACTTAGGTAATATCAGTTACAATTTGTGTGTACACATACAAATACCAACTATTTTTAATTATTCATTTGTTTATTTTAATGGTTACAGGCGATTGCAGGAATGGCAAGGGTGATATTTGCCGACTTATGATGTAGTATGTTAATTTTTAACATACTACTAATAACAGTTCAGTACAGTATGGTAACAGTTCAGATGATGATTTAAAAAGGTAGAGAGAAAAAAAAAGGAATATTTAAAGATACTAACAAAAAGCAAATCAATGAGTAGGTAGTTAATAATGAAATAAAATTTGTATATATTGGGGTGTTTTTAAATCAGTTCATATATCGTTTGTTTTAAGCATCCGAATAACTCAGAGATGTACGTGCTTTCGTCATTTAGTAGGGTCGCTAAATGGTATGGAAGATCCGTACTTAGCAACTGTCTGCAGTCAGTCAGTAAGTGTTTAACTGTCAAAGGTATGTTACACTGTGTACAGGTTGGTCTTGGTTTTCCAGTCAGCAAATGATGATGTTTGAGTAGTGTATGTCCAGTTCGTAATCTTGTTAAGATAATTTCTTCTCGTCTGTTGTTCCGAATCGATGGTTTCCATGGTCGTATTGAGTGTTTGATTTCACGTAGTTTATTTTCCCTAGTCTTAGTCCCATTTAATTCCATATGGCTGTTATTTTTTATGTTATTACTGGGTATATTTCACTGGGGGTTGTAAGACAGTCAGACGGTGGTATTAGCGACGCAACTTTTGCCGCTTTATCGGCTTTAAAATTACCAGGTATGTCATTGCTTATAAAGCAGAGCAAATATTAGAACTAATATAGGGTGCGTGGATTATACATTTTTTATAGAATCTAAAGAGCTTAAAGAATCAGTTTTTACTTTCTCTATAATAAGCCTCTCTCAGCCCCAGATATATCGCTGTCAATTCTGCGGTATATGTACTTGATTCAGAAGGAAGGCTAGTTTGAACTTTGATACCATTAACTATTGCTATCATATAACTATTTTTTTTAATGTACATAATTTTTTTCTTCCAATTTTATATTTATTTAGCCTTTTTTTTTTTTTTTTTTTTTTTTTTTTTTTTTTTTTTTTTTTTTTTTTTTTTTTTTTTTTTTTTTTTTTTTTTTTTGATAGGCTTAATGAGAGACAATCTATTTCTCCATAAAACAATATCAAAGGTACTTTATTGAAAGAAAATAATATTCCTTCGGCATTTAAGCACCATCAGAACGTTTCTATGATAATAAAACCTTCCTTATAAGAAAGATTACTAGATTCTCATTAAACATGACGAGTTCAATCAAAATCATTAGAGCCGTTTTTGAGAAAATCGCATAAAATGTAAAAAAAAAGAAATGTGTAAAATGAAATAAAATCCCTTACGTAATGCATGAACTTTCTACTTTTAAATTTAGCACACATTTATAAACTATCATAATTTATTATTTCTCAGAGCCTTTTTTTTTAATACTTCATCAAATTTCATGAATGAGACTTCATTTTAAAGCTTCCCTTAACCGCTAAACCGGAAAATACAATCAATACCAATCACTCATTTCGTCTTCGATTGCGAGTTATACGTAACCGCGGTTTTTGCGAGAATATCAAAATGGTCGTAGAGGTTTCTAAATGGTGTCAATATTTTCAGGTTTTAAGGAGAACATTTTCGGTTATATACATTTTTTCTGTTAAAACCTTAGTTTGCAAGTATTGAGCGAAAAACTGCAATTCACAGCGAAAATTTTAAGATGGTCTTAGGGCTTTTTCGAAGGTATCATTTCTTTCAGTTTGTCGAGTCGAATATTTTTGGTTATACACACTTTTCCGATCTCGCTGTCGTTTTAAATTTTCTAGGAAAAACATGCGATTTCGGTCAATAGAATCATCGCACAGGCATTCCGCGAAACCAATATGTGTATTTACATGCGTATGTGGCGTTTTCCAGGGTGCGTTCTTTCAGTGACATGTGTAAAACAAACCCACCAACAAACAATCACAGATATTGTAATTTCAAACATAATGTTCAAAGAGGTCCTGTAAACACGTATATGCTATGTAAATATCCTAAACTTATGTTTTAATAAATAAATAATCTACAATTTAAACACATCTATTCTTTACTTCAACCCACAACTATGCCCATGACGCACTATACCAAACTAAATATACGGTGTGTACTTTGAGTAAGTGGGATTTAAATAGGTTAGAGTACGAATGCTTCGCACCGGTCAGCTATTATGGTAAAATAATATATACTTAAAAATAGAAAGGGTAATTTTTCAAAATTTAAAAAATAACTTTTTTTTTTTTTTAAAACAATACGATCATGTTTTATATCAGGAGAAAGAACATATAATACTAAAAAATACGATACCTCTTACAGTTTATCTAGCTCAAATATATTTTGAAATATATCTTAAAAACAGCTTAAAAAAACGCATTGTTTTGCTTTGATTTTTGTTACTTCAAAAATTTTCAACACAAAAACCCTGAAAAGTCTGGAATTTCATATTTTTCTTCCACTAGAACGTGCCGGATCGCAGGACATAGAATAGTGGTTCCGAGCCTGTACGATGTCAGATACTCGTTAAAGAACCCTATCCTAATTATCCCTGTTTTTGCATTGTATAATTGTATAATTGTAGCATCGTCCGATTAGCCTTATTGACATAAAGTGTCGTTAAACAAATAAACAATTAACAAACAAATAACCGAGAAATTATTAACCCTTTGCACTCGAGGGCTCCGCTACGGATACATTGCAAATTATTTTCAGTTTTTAACATATAAGGACATAAACAAATCGTAAAAACTATTTATAGGATATTTCGCTTTTGGTGATAGATGACGGTCGCGGCTTGCGGTGTTTTTCATTATTTTTTGTAGTACGTTAATCTTTTAACCCTTTGCACTCGAAGTTCTTTCTTTCTTCATTCATTACCAGCAACTCGAAGCGATTTAAGAGACAAGATCATTTTTACATGTAAGGTAATGAAATACGCATTAGTAGAAAAGTCATCGTTGTATGTAATCGTTATAAATAAAATTATAAAAAATATATAAAATTTAAAAAAAAATAATTTTTTTTTGTAACTATGTGTTCTTGAAGCTTCACAAATACATATAACCTAAATTTCATTACAATTCCTCTCTTGGTTCTAAAACTTTATAATATTACGTTTTCAGAGTGTACGTTTTCTCTAATAAGTAACGGTAGGTAACGTCCGAAACGGTGCCAAGTGCAAAGGGTTAAAATTCAAGATTAAACGTTGATTTGATATTGTATGACCTTCCTTGTAAACTTATTTTTTCAAAGAAAGAATCTCCTAAATAAGGCGCCTGCCTCTTAAAAATCAAATTTCGCTTTGTTATTACTGTTATGGCACGAAACTGAGAAGATGAAATTTTTCAATGTGGATATACAATAATTTTTATTGATTCCATTCCTCTGAAGGTTTTACTCAGAGATATGCCTGATGAATAGACGTGTTTAATGTGTGTTGAACCCTTGCCTTCTTTATATAGATTTATAGCCCATATACCTTTTTACAACAACGAGTAATAAAATGCCATAGAGAGTACTATAATATAATTTCACACAATATAGTAGACATTATTAGCCGTGACGTATTAGGAAGTGAACCCTGACCCTAGGCAACATGCGGGCTGCATGCAGCGACCTTACTTCATTTAACTTGGGATCGATAACCTACCATTATACTCGTACGTACTTTAGAAGTCGAGTTTTGTAAGTTGGGTAGTAAATGCATTTTTTCTTTTTCTAGTTTTCAGTTTAATTTAATTCAGTTTAAATTCAATTATACAAACTGTGTGATATACAGGTAACGAGAGTAGTTATATTCAGTTGATTTAGTAGCCCATCTTTATCTTTATATATATATATATATATATGTATATATATATATATATATATACATATATATATATATATATATATATATATATATATATATATATATATATATATATATATACATATAGATATATATGTATATATGTATATATGTATATATGTATATATGTATATATATATATGAATTAGTTATATCCTATTGTTTTACATAGTCAAATCAAATTCCAATGGGATTTAAAATAGAACTTTACGCCAAAATTAAAATTGTTTGGTAAACAACTTTATTTTTTACATATTATATTTGACCATAGTGTGGCAATGCACCTAGGGTTTAGTACAATCACAATTGACAGTTAGCAAAAATGTGCCAATTTAATCTTTTGCCACAATACATATTAATTAAATTCAGAATATAACATATGATGATATGAGATATCTTATTAGGAGGTTATCTCATATCATCATGTGTTATGGAGGGGCACGATAATTTGTGTTAACCTGTCTTTTCCTAAAACAAACAGATTTGATGTTTTCCCCACACGTGAAAAAGCGACACATAATTTGCCATGGGGAAAACACAGATTGTCCTAGCCCAAGTCGGAAAAAAATATATTTCTGCTTACCCTCCCTAAAAATCGAAAGAAAATGAAGTGTTGTGTCAATAAATCAGCTTACACCGCGATCTGTTGGAAATTTATGGAACTTACAAATAATCACACTCAGTCGTAGTATGATAAGCATTCAATTTGCAATAAAAGAAATATTGAGGACAATAATCGAGATAAGACTATTACGATTTTCATAAATATACTGATAATAATGTTTGTAGTGTCCCAATGTTTGTAGGGGGTAAACTCAGAAACTACTCAACCGCTTTTGATGAAATTTGGCTCATTTGTGTATAGTTTTGTCCAACTTAAAATATAGGATAGTTTTTATCTTGATTATTCACCTCGATATTTCTTTTGTTGCAAATTAAATGCTCATTATACTACAATTGAGTGTGGTTACTTGTAAGTTCTATAAATTTTCAACAGATGGCGGTGTAAGTTGATTTATTGATACAACACTCCATTTTCTTTCGATGTTTAGTTGTTTAGTTCAGGGTATCCCGAAACGTGGATATCCCTAGTCTAAATTTTTCACAATCTCAATACTTTCCCTTACTATATATTTCATATAAAGGCAAGCGAAAATAAAAACTCTGCATATGGATAAATAAATACGGATGCATATGGATAAAGAAAAACTCTGCATTTTCAACAACCAACTATCGAACAACACATACAAACCCTTTATTCACGCTTCTGCGTTAAATTGCACGGACATAACTACAGACTTAGTAACGATAATACGATACGGTTTTGAAACGCCTAGTTCTATCTAATATTAGGTTAACGTTTATAAAGGGTGTTTTTTTTTTGGAGGTGTACAACTTAGAGTTGGCAACACTGCTTTATTTGATAACATATTCAACAGCTGATAGTTGCTTTTTGTTTATTTTGGTTTGTCATTTCAATGGTTAGACATACACCAGAGCAACGCTTACAAATTGTTGAAATTTTTTATCGAAATAATGGTTCTGTTCGTCAAACTTATCAGGCACTTCGTCCATTTTACGGTGTACATAATCGTCCTTCAGAGCGGCTAATTCGAATAACAATGGATCGTTTTCGGACCACGTTTACTCTTAATGATAATGAGCATCTCATGAGACGCCGAACAGTGCGCACTGAAGAAGCTGCATCCGCTGTACAGGAAAGCATTGAAGATAATCCAAATCAATAGAATCGTCGCCGTTCTCAGCAACTTGGGTTGTGTCCTTCCACTTTATGGAAGATTTTACGAAAGGATCTGGGATTAAAAGCTTTCAAGATTCAACTGGTGCAGGAATGAAAGCCGAACGACAATCGCATGTGCCGCCAATTTGGCGAATGGGCTGAAGCACAAATTGATATGGATATTGAATTTCCATTCAAAATTTTGTTCTCCGCTGAAGCCTATTTCTTTGGGGTTATGTCAAGTCATTTGCCTATGTCGATAAACCACAGACAATTGAACACCTCGAAATCAACATTCCAAGAGTTATTGGCGATATACGGCCGCAAATAGTGCGAAAAGTTTGTGAAAATTGGTGTTCCAGATTGCGCCTTGTACGCGCTAGCCGTGGAGGCCACATGGCTGAAATCATATTTAAACATTAATGTCATTAAGTTTTCTATTCAATAAAGTTCCTTTCATTGATATTAAAAATATATTTCTTTGTTTTATTATAATTTTAACTTGTACACCTCCAAAAAAAACACCCTTTATATAGGGTATATAAATGTTTATGTAAGAGCTATGTTTATGTTTGGACCCTAAACCTAGTCGTGAACTATTAGTACGAGGAAATGAAATGCAAGGACAGCTGTCGACCAGCTGCACCAAGAAGCGATACCTGGCACTACCTACGTCAGCTGTCTCCATTACAATAATATCTGTATCAATAACTATATCAATTAGGATATGACTTCAACATTTCAGAATACGAAACTTAGAATCTGTGAGTTTCAGTTGGACAACTTACATAATATCAATTGAAATTAAATATGCTACCGTGACTCTTGGGTGACTTTGCTCGTAGTGGGTGCGTAGATTTATTGACACAGCACTTGGTTTTCTTTCGATATTCATCCAGTAGCCAAATCTATTTTTTCCGGCTTGGACTAGGAAAATCCACGTTTTTCCAATGGCAAATTGTGTAACGCCTTTCCACGCGTGGAAAAACATCGAACCTATTTGTTTTAGCAAAAGATATTTTGCTAACCTATTTCAGGTAGAACCTACCGATATGATATCTAATCTCATATCATCATGTGTAAAATTCTCAATTAAATTAATATGTAATATGACAAAAGATTAATTTGGTACATTTTGGCTCACTGTCTATTGTGATTGTACTTAACCCTTTTGAAGTTATATTCTTTATTAGTTCCTTTACATGTATGTTATTTATATTTAATCTTACTTCTGCTGCAATAATCCAGTAAGTGCTAAATGAATAGAAAATATAAAAACTTTAACCCTTCTAAATAACATAGTCTAAAATAGAACCCTTCTAAATAGTTTTGCTCGTTAAATATAATTCTAATAAACAAAAACAGGTAATTAAATACACAATAATTTTCATTGTTATTTAAGGTGATTAAATAAAATTATGTAATTTTAATGATTAATGTAGGTTAATAAGTAAACTACAACAGTTTCATTCCAAGATATAGAGACTCGTTAAAAACTTTTTGGTACTTTATTAATAATAATAATTTTCATAAAGGTATTTTTACCTTTAGTCTTAGTATCCATCTGGACTCAGTAGGTAAATATCAGATTCTATTTTATCTTGTTAACCAGCCTCTTATTTTAATATTTATGTATACCATCTTTTATATTATTATCAGTTCTGTAATGTATCCATTTATTGTCACCCTCTAGCATAGATACTCATATATTTGTTTTCTTTTAGCCCTGATGAAGATCCACAAGCTGGATCGAAACGTTGGCTTACCATAATAAATATCATTGTAAACTGAAAATCCTGACCATTATTTAACTTAACTTATAATAATAATTTTCAATAAATTATGCTTAAATATCCAACAATTATAACGAAACTTGAATACTGAACAGGATATACGAGTATGTAGTGATAAAGTCCAGCTGCAATGCCCCTTGACATTTAAAGCGATGCAGAGTTCATTTCACGGCTATTCATAAAGAGCATGCATGACATTCCACTCGCTCCGTCACTTAATAATCTTATAATCTCCAGCTTCAATAGATGAGGACAATAATTCAATTCCTCTTCGAAGAATGAATATTTATTAAATTCTTATTTTCTATTTAATAATTTTTAGTGTAGTTACCATACTCTCAGGTTGATTCTCTTCTGCAATGCTTTTGTTTAAAAGTATACTGACTTAGAGATTGACAATGTTTTGAAATCATATATACGTGTGTGTTTTTATATTTAGATATAATATATATTTTATATATAATATATTCACTCACCAACCAACTAAGATTAGAAATCGAAGTATTTTGATAAATATCTAAACGTCATTCAGTAACTTCACACATTTTTCCACATTCATTTAGTTGTTTTTGCTTGCATACGTTATAGAGTACTGTTTGTTTGTTTGTTTGTTTAACGTCCATTTTTATGCTACTAAGGCTAATCGGACGATGCTACAGTGGGAGTCCTAAATTTTGCCTATCCAGGTATAATTAGGATAGGGATCTTTAACGAGTACCTGACATCGTACAGTTTACGTCGAACCATTTTACGTCCTATCCGAGGGACGGCATAGCTAAGGATTTTTTACTATAGAGTACTGTGGTTTGTATTGAAAATTCTGTATACTTTTCGATTCATTGTTGTTTATTTATTTTTTTTTTTACACTAAACGGCCACATTGAGGACCAGGCGATATCACTGACGAATCTTCCTTCTTCCTCCTTCTCTGTTCCCAGCGCAGCTTTATCATTCTCGACTGCTCCTCTCTTCTTTCCTTTGACCACCCAATACCCTTCACTCTCTTCTTTAATCTGACTTCATTGTTAATTACTTTCTTGAAAAGATCCCTGTCATCACAAAGTTCTCTTGATAACCCAAATGTTTCCAATTCTTCTTTAATTTGCCTAGGATATCCCCCCAAATTTATGTACTTTAAAATTTTACTGAAAATTTCTTTACATAATCTTTTTTCACTCAGTTCTCTCCATGTGCCCAAAGAACATTAACCTCCTAATTCTCATATCAGTTTCTAAATCATTAATTTGCCTGTAAATTTCCTCATTTGACCTCCTCCTGAATTCTGATGTTTTCTTTGGTCCATAAATCTTGTTGTTTATTTATTATTATTTTTATTATTATTTTTATTTTTTTTTTTTGGCATAAAATAATTCTTATTCCATCAACGGACGAGTCTTTTTACTGCGAGTTGCTTTTTCTACGTATATCGTGATGGTGAATCGATAGAAGGTTTATTTACAGTTTAGGGTTTTTAGTTTTTGAGCGAGTCTGTTCAGGACACACAAAGACCATTTTGCAGAACTTGGTTATTTAGACTCAGGGGACTCCAAAACCAGTATTTCAGTTGAAAACCGGAAATTAAAATTTTTCAGGAATGCAATAATTTACCTAACTTTATATTTCATATATAGTTAAGTAAAAGTAAAAAATTGTAAGTTTAGATTTTCGGTGCCAAGTCAGGCCATTTTATGGTTTTTATTGAATGTGAGATACTCGCAATGTTATGCTATTTCTTCATATTATTAAAGACTGAACAAAAGATTTATATATTTTCTGCAAAATCTAAAAATTTGAGAACATGAACGTGCCTTCTAATGCGCTGAATGATTTATTGTAATGCTAACCACTAAGCTCCTGGTGACCTCACTGTTTTTTGTTATTTTTCAATTATGTTTTAACATATATGTAAAGTTAGGATTTATGGCACTTATTGAGAGTTTGATCCCTCATAGATTGATTTGATAGTGTTTTAAATACCGTAAAATGAGGTGACTTTGTGACTAATGGGGTGACTTTGTAATAAGCCTATTCTTCAATAGTTTTTGAAGTTCCCTCCTTAAAAAGAATCAGGTTAGGCAATTCAGTGTAATTTTCAGTTGGTCAGCAATGTGCTGCAACCTAATGGCCACATATAACTTCTTTCATTCCATTTACCATGGTGCTTTATTTCATATATGTTTGATTGTTTTCATTTAGTTGAAACTTTGAAATAAGGCACCATGGTAAATGGAATGAAAGAAGTTATATTGGATAGATGATAGTTGACCGGATATAGGATTAGGTAGAAAATAGTCCGGGGAGGCGGTCAATAAAATACAAAACTATTTTATTGTTGCCGACGTTTCGACCCAACTATGCAGGTCTTCGTCAGGGCTTATGACAGGGATGGATGTCACGGCCAAAGTGTTGAAAGAGGTTATATGTGGCCAGTAGGTTGCAGCACATTACTGATCAACTGACAAGTACCCTGAATTGCCTAACCTGATTCTTTTTAAGGAGGGAACTTCAAAAACTATAGAAAAATAGGCTTGTCACAAACTCACCCCATTAGTCACAAAGTCACCTCATTTTACGGTATTATATTTTTCTCTGTGATAAATGCGTTAAATGTGCCACTGAATCCTGATATTTCATTTCAAATCATTATGAAGGTTTCTTTCTTAACCAATTCTCTCGCAATTAAATCACAGTTATATTTGGATCTAAATTATTATTCTATTTCTGTTCCATGATTGACTCAAAACGGGAAGCTATTAACCTTGTTGTAAGCATCATTTCTGCTAACAAACGAAATAAACTTTAATAAGAGGAGGAATTTTAATCTTAATATAATCCGGAGTAACCTTGCCACGTAGGAAGTTATGTCATAGCCTGTTATACAACATTCGGATGTGGTATTTACAATAAATCATTCAGCGCATTAGAAGGCACAAAAATTTTGCAGAACATTTTTGAATCTTCGGTTCAGTCTATATTAATATGAAGAAATAGCATGACTAGGCCCCAATAATATAAACTTACAATTTTTTACTTTTACTTACCTATATATAAAATATATAGTTAGGTAAATTATTACATTCCTGAAAATTTTCTACTTCCGGTTTTCAACTGAAATACCGGTTTTGGGGTCCCCTAAGTCCAAATGACCAAGTTCCGCAAATGGTCGTTGTGGGTCTTGAACAGACTTGCTCAAAAACTAAAAACCCTAAACTGTAAATAAACCTCCATCGATTCACCATCACGATACGACATACTCGTATACGTACCAAAAGCAACTCGCAGTAAAAAGACTCGTCCGTTGATGGAATAAGAATTATTTTAGGCCAAAAAAAATAAATAAAAATAATGATAATCTATATAAATAAAGATGAAATTCTGTTTGTTTGTATGTTCTTTATAGAAATCCATACCGTTTTTCCTAAATTCTCTAAAGTTCGCTGAGTGGTTCTTTCATACCAGGTGCGAACACCTGTCCATACTTAAATTGCATAACTTCAGCCGATCTTCAGCTGATATTCTTTATTGTTATAAAAATCGTTTTGATCTTGATTTACATTGGTTTTTACGAAATCGACCGTTAGAGTCGATAAAAGTCTGACTTTATAGATTTAAAAAATGAAATTCCCCGGGTGAAACCGGTATATACAGCTAGTAATAAATAAACAACAATGAATCCAAAAGTACAGAGAATTTTGAAGTTTTTCAATACAAAGCACAGTACTCTATAACGTATGCAAACAAAAAAACTGAATGAATGTGGAAAATGTGCGGAGTTACTGAATGGCGTTTAGATATTTATCAAAACACGTCGATTTCTAATCTTAATTGGTTGGTAAGTAAAAGTTGTGTGTTGAGCGTATCGCAACACATTTTTCTCTTTGATTTTGTTTTTATGGAGAAAATAACAGTATCTCATTGTGCCCAGTGATAAAGAATGGCTAAATATGAAATATGAAAACAGCTCTCAAGAGCCACAGGAATCAATATTGTAATTATCGCTATAAATAGTTCGATACAATCGATACAAAGTTTGTTTGGGGGAAAAGATAATTAAAAATCTTGATTAACTTGTTACATTTCAATTAAAACCTTTTGAGGAACCCTGAGACGATTTTGATTTTTAAAAATGTTTCCACAATATCAGCTTATTAGCATCACTCCTTTGAAGGAAGAGGAAGTGAAAGACAGGTAGGTTCGGAGAAGGGGGAATGATAACATTAAAAGGTATGCTCGAATAGAAAAAGTTTTCCTAACATTGCATATATCTCGGATGTATATATGGAGAACATCAATACAGTAAAACCTCATTATTACGAACTCGGATATAACGAACACCTCGATATAGCGAACCAAAACACTATCCCCCCAAAATTACCATTATATTTCTTCTGAACCCCTCGTTATAGCGAAATCACTCGGTTAGTGCGAACTACGAACTAAAGTTGATGCCTGAGAATTATTATATTCTGTTATAACGAACTGCTAGAATTTTTATTATTTTTTTTTTTATTTTTTTTTTTTTACTGTAATACGGAGAATGAGTGCGGGAAGACGAAGTAGCTCCAGTTTCTAGAATTGTGGTGTTTTTTTACTCTTAACTAATCCGATTTGCTTTTGCTCTCTCTCTGATTCCATTGACTTTTTTCTCAAAACTAGCTCAGTTCTGTTTCGACTTCTGTATTATTCGAATCAGTGGTCTGTAGTGTTTTTTAAAATACACAATGAGTTCGTTGGTAAACGTGTGTCAGAAACGTAAATCCTTATCAATCGAGGAAAAATTAAAAATTCTCCAGGACATTGAATCGGGAATTCAAAGTAAGAAAGCCATCGCAGAAAAATATGGAATTCCGAAATGAACATTGTCAACCATTTTAAAAAACAAAGATAAAATAGATTCAACCGCAGCCCAAGGATTAACTTCAGCATCCAATAAAAGACTGCGCTCTGCCGCTCACGAATATTTGGAAAAAATTGATAAATTGCTTTAAACAAATGAGATCTCAAATACCAATTTCAGACCCTCTTATTATAGCTAAGGCTAAAGAACTCTCAAGTGAACTTGGCAGGTAAACTTAAAGTAGTTTATCTAAAAATTAATTATATACATGCGTTTACGTAATTCCAATGACTGGATTTCCTTCGAAATATGATCAAATTAGTGCGGTCATAAACTAAAAAAAAATATTAAAAGAAAGAATCCTCGGTTATAACGAATCTCGTTATAGCGAACTAAGAAAATCAAACCCCCTAACAGTTCGCTATATCGAGGGTTTACTGTAACAGGAAGTGGATTTACTAACGGGTGGTTTTTAAATGAAGTAAAGAAGGATTTTATGAATGGAAGGAGAAAGGGGTAAGGAAATCTGAAAGGAAGCAGTAATATTAGAATTTCTATACAACGAGGAAATATGTTGAAGTATGTCTCAATATGTTGGGATCTTCTATTCAAAATGTAAATTCAATAGAGTTTATAAGATGCGGAATGTAGGAAGTTATTATTTTATTTTTTATTCTAAAAGAATGGAGAGAAAGACTAAGAAATGGAAGAGGTATTCCGTCAAAAAGTAACAAACACTATACTTCTATATACTTGTTTGTTTCACTTTATACCACTTAAGGGAATCGGACGATGATACAGTGGGAGTCCTAAATTTTGCTTATCCAGGTATAATTAGGATAGGGATCTTTAACGAGTTTCTGACATCGTGCAGGTTCGGGGCATCCATTTTATGTTCTTTTATTTACATTTAAGCGACGATGCTGTTTCTGGCTTTGTTATGAATAATTGACTTCAATCACTTTCATTTTATAATCTTTCGCTAATATTATTTTTAAACTTGATATAATGTACACATGTATTATATTATACCCAAAAATAAGTTTCGGTTTTAGCCCTGAATCAGGTCAGATTTTGTTTCGGTTTCGGCTAAAAATTGGTTTTGGTCGGACACAAAAAAAAAATACTATGGCCCCTGACTCTAAAACTGCACATGCCATCTGTTTGTTTGTTTAACGTCATTTTATGCCACTAATGCTAATCGGACGATGCTGACGTGGGAGTCCTAAATTTTGCCTATCTAGACATCGTACAGGCTCGGGACTTCCAATTTACGTCCTATCCTAGTAAGGGCATAACCAAGGATTTTTTATTCTCTTTAAAAAATCCCAGGCCTCCTCGGGACACGAACCCGTGACCTTAAGTATTGTAGGCTGCTATGCTAACCATTACGCTCCAGGTGCCCCCCCTATTTGTTTGTTATTTTTCAATTATATCCTAAAATCTATGTTATGTTAGGATTTAGGACACTTTTTTATATTTCATACATTGATAGGATCGGCAGTTTTTGAAATATATTTTTTTCCGTCAGTTAAATGAGCCATTGAGATTTCAGTTCGAATCAGTATGAAGGTTTCTTGACCAATTCCCTCGCAATTAAATCATTGTTATATTTGGATCTAAATTCTTATTCTATTTCTGTTCCTTGATTGACTCAAAACGGCCACCTATTAACCTTGTTGTAAGCAACATTTCTGCTAACGAACAGAAGAAACTTTAACAACAGGAGGGATTTTAATCTTAATATAATCGATCAATAGTTCGAATCAGTATGAAGGTTTCTTAACCAATTCCCTCCCAATTAAATCATAATTATATTCGAATCTAAACGTACAGGCTCGGGACGTCCATTTTATCTCCTCTCCTAAAGATTTTTTGCTCCATTTAAAAATCCTTGGGCCTCGGCGGGACGCTAACCCGGGACCTTTAGTATTGTAGGGTTGCTATGCTAACCACTACTAACTAATATACTTTATAGTTATACTATATAGTACTACATTTATACTCTATTAGATTAGATCTAAGACTCGCTATACCTAATTAGACTTATCACTACTTCAGGATTCTATTCAGTTTTTTAACTTTTTTCTTCTAGAATTCGTTTTTTTTCATTTCATTTTCAGTTTAAGAAACCTGACATGTCAAATATTCAAATGATTGGGAAAGTGAAAAAAACCGTTTCTACTTTTGCATTAAGAGATTTCTTTGACTTGATTCATTTTATCCGACACATATTCTTACTTACAATACATTTTTCTTGATTTGATTAAGCTATGCTCATTCGATTGATCTGAGAAATAAATGTTTTTTCGACATGTTGGGTTCCTCTTGATTATTGAAGATAAACGATTGTTACAAACCTTATATTTTAGTATATGTATATGGTATATGTTCTTAGTTTGTTGAACGTCACTTTGTGCCAGGCTAATCGGACGATACTGCGGGAAGTTTATTTAGGATAGGGAAAATTAACGATTAGCTGACACCGTACAGGCTCGAGACTTCCATTTTATGTCCTACACGAGGGACGGCATAGCCAAGGAATTTTTATTCCCATTAAAAAATCTTAGGGCCACCGCGGGACGCGAACCCGCGATCTTTAGTATTGTGGATTGCTATGCTAACTACTACACCACAGGTGATCCCATGGTATATGTTCGAGTTGACTGTATTAGTTAGAATTGAGCTGACTGGAGGACTGCACAACTATAATTATCCCAAGCATTGTTCTAGATCCTTGTACGTGCTCATTTTCACATCCTTCCTTCATTCCTTACCCACGACCGTTTTCTCATGATATTTCCAGTCAGTGGATATGCTAATCGATAATCGGATAGGATGTAGGAATCGATAGCTATTATAGCTATATCGATAATCGATAATTCTTCATGCCTTTTGTTGTTGCCTCATATATATTATTTCAAGGGAAGCTGACCTCCCTTGCCCACTGTGCGGAAGCCCGTGTTAGTTAAATAGTAATGGTTTGTGATATTTAAAATTGAATCATTATTACATGTATATTCATTTACCTTTAAAATTTATATTTCAATATCTTATTTTTGTATTTAGCCCTGATTTGGACCTGAATCTCGTGTAAAAGAATTAGATAACAATAAGTAATTATTAAATCTAAATTATAATAATTAAGATCTAATTATTCAGTGTTATTTAATCGGACCACAATACGAACCCTTTTCACTACAAGTATCTACGTTAAAATTCAAATGTTTACTCAAATAAAGCCCCGTGGATAAATTATTTAAGGCAGTCTCATCAATCATCAATTCCAACTGCCATGACAGTCATTATATCAATTAGCTAGCTTGGAATTGATATCATTCACTCATTCAGTCCTGATTGACTCAATCAATAGGAACACTGATAGCACAACCAGTGAGAAGTAGAAACTTATCACAAATACTCCAACTTATCACAAATGTTCCAAGCCCTTATGTTAATTTATTATGAACATAGTTATGTTTGCAGATTGGTTCGGTGCACGGAGGGACGAAAAATTCCTGCCGTTTCACGTCAAATTTCCTACCAAAACGTCCAGAAATAGTTTTATAGATAAAAAGTTTTTAATATACAAAGTAGTGCCCAATTATGGCTTACCTAAGGTTTGAAGTACTATACCTCGAAAGGTACCCAATTAATTCGCATGAAATTAAACTCACGGAGCGATCAATCTATCTACTTTCATAAACAGCAAATTTGTTTTGTTTTTTAGAAAAAAGTTTTGTACCATATTTTTGCGTTCTTTTGAAAAGTTACCTTTAGGTCATATTTCGACTCCGGGTGCCAAATATGGCCTATGCACTAAATATATTTTTGGTTACCAAGGAAAACGCAAATTTATAAATCAAAACGTGATTCTAATGTAAAAAAAAAAACTTCATTCAATTATAAATTTTCTAATTTCAGTCTAAAAAAAATGCAATATATATATATAATATAAAAATATATGTAATATAAATGTATAAATATATAAATGCAATATATATACACTATAATTATGTAATGGTAAAAGAAATATAAAAACAAAATTTGAACAATAATAATTAGTTTTGATTTACAAAGAGCAGGATATTTCTTAATAATTGTAATGCTTAATTAAAAGCGTTATATACTTATAAGCCGTTATGAGGTACAAGAATAAACTGTTCCAATTTTTACAATTCATTATTTCTGTTCAATACATTACGTATTAACAGTGGTATTTTAAAATATTTTATTCTATATTCTTTAAGGATAGGACACACGCAGATATAATGATAAATATCTTCAATCGTATTTAAATTACAAAGACTACAGATTTTTTACTGTTCACTCCTCATTATACTATTGTTAAGATAGACTAATTGGCCTCGCAATTTAAAAATAGCCTTAATAAAATTCATTTTTTTTTATATCTTACAAATAATTTCTTTCACCTAAGTCTCTGTTTAATTGGCGGTAAAGCCCGTGAAAATTAGACAATCGAGCTTTACCTAATATGTCTGCCTTCTAATTTATTTTTTAATTCATTCAGAACACGGAAAAATATTTTCTTATTTTGGTATTCTAATGAAATATTTAATTGATCAAAAGTTGTCTTTATACCAACATTGACACGAGTATGAGAATAATATAGTCTAGAAAATTCGCCATAATATTGTTGTTACATTCTTAACTAAATCTCGAGTAATATAATTCCCTTAGTATATATATATTTATACTCATATACACTCACACAGAGAGGAATCCCATAGGCGGTGGAGCCCTCTGCAATTGGATCCGAAAAGCTATATCAAGGTCAGTACCGAACTCTTTGTCTTCATTCCCTAAAACACAGCCACTGTTTTCCATCTGCTTAGGTTCAATTGAACCCTATTTGGAACAGTAACCGGTTCCAGCCCCATGAATTATTTGAATAACAGCTTCAACAGAATTATTTTAACGAGCTGCTGTTTTAATGAGACTTGGGAAGCGGATACATGTACTGATTTATGTCTGTGATTTACTTATTTGCTCTAGATTTATTGGTTATTGCTTATAGATAATAACCAATGCCAAAAGAGAGGAATATATGATCGATATTATATAGTATATACCGTTAGTGATACATGGTATTCGCTTGTTGTAAGAACCTATAAAAAAAAAATCTGGTGCGTGCTCGCAACACACAACTTTCACTTACCAACTTACTTAGATTAGTAACTAATGCGTTTTGCTAGTTGCCACTTCTCAAATGAACAGAAAGGCTTTAATTATGAACAATGGTCTGTCATTAAAGGCGTACTCCGCATGCGTGGGCTCAACGAGTTTTAAGAGTTGACTGAATATTTTTCTTTTTTTCTCCTCTATATGTTTTCTTTATTTTTATCATATCTCATATTTGGTCATTTCTAATTGTTAGGCGTAACGAGAGACAGTTAATTTCTCCATATAAACAAAAACAAAGGTACTTTATAGGGAACAAAAAAGGCCCCTACCCCATTTAGGCCCCCCAGAACATTTTAATAATGATAAAGCTTACCTGATATTAAAGAACACCTAATTTTCATTAAAAATGACGAATTTGATGAAAATCGTTAAAGCCGTTTCTGAGAAAATCGAAAAAAAATGTAAAAATTGGAAAAAATTATGAAATAAAGTCCCCCCTCCTGTTGATCAATTTTGATGAAATTTTTACAGTCATATCTCGGGCTTATAAATACATCAAATACAAAGTTTGATCAAAATCGTTAAAGCCTTTTTTGAGTAAATAAAAAAAACACGTGAAAATGATACAAAATTTATTAAATAAAGTCCCCCCTCCGATTATTTGATGAAATTTTTAGTCATATCTCGGGCATATAAATAGATCAAATACTCAGTTTAATCAAAATCGTTAGAGCCGTTTTTGAGAAAATCGAAAAAAACTTAAAAATTTATTAAATAAAGTACCCCCTCCCTTTGAGTAAATTTGATGAAATTTTTGAGCTAGTCTGTTCACACACACACACACACACACACACACACACACACACACAGACCATTTCGCGGGAGTTGGTTATTTCGACTCAGGGGACCCCAAAACGTGTATTTCTGTTGAAAACCGGAAGTCGAAAATTTTCACGATCGCAATACTTCCACTTACTATATATTTCATACATACGTGTAGGTAAGTGAAAGTAAAAAATTATTGATGGATGGTGAAGTAGTCTGTAAAATTTCGTATGATTTCTCTATTCAATGTTTAAACAATTCATTGATTAATTGTACACTGTATAGTCTTAACTCTCAATCAGGGGTTGTGTCCTCAGGTATATTTTAATGATATTCCCATTCCTACTTCCCAGGAAGTACGATACTTGGGACTTCACCTGGACAAAAGACTGACATGGAAAACCCATACCACACTAATCAGAAAACAAATAAACAAACTCCATATCGTTTGTTAGATATTTTGTAAGATTACTTGACAGACGCTTTGAATTATCCTTAACCAACAGACTTACAATATACAACATGCTCATTAGACGAATTCGGACATACGGGATAGAGTTAGGGGGCACTGCAAAGCCATTTTATATCCAAAGGATCCAATCCGTTCCATCAAAAGTATTGAGGATGATAGTAAATGCATGTGACTAATGACTTACTACACAAGGACCTTAACATCCAAACAGTAATCGAAACAGCCACACTATACTACAAAAACTTCCATCAAAGACTAACTTTCAACATGAACCAATTAGCAGAAACACTTAAATCCACCACAAATCCACACAATCCACCCCGACGGTTGTTGAGGTGGTGGCCTAGAGACTTATTGGAATAACTAACGCCAATGTATCACACATACGTGTAGAGCACAGATTTGATAATTGCAAAATTTTTGCAGAAAGCATATTTAAAACTTTATTTAGTTACCATGGAATCGAATAATTTCCATTAAATAACGTCTATATGGAAAACTCTTTTTCATGAACAAAATTTTTACTTATAAACAATGGTCTGCCCTTAGAGGCGTACTACGCATGCGCGGTTGCAACTTGTTTTATGAGTTGTCGGAGTATTTTTCTTTTTTCCCAAGACAAACACACACACGGACTTGGTTATTTGGAATCAGGGGACCACAAAGAGGTGTATTTCCGTCGGAAGTCGAACTTTTCCGCAATGGCTATATTTACTATATCTTACTTTACTATATATTTTCTTTATATATATAAAAATCTCGTGTTCCGATGTTTGTCGGAGGTAAAATCAGAAACTACTCAACCGATTTTGATGAAATTTGGCTCATTGTGTGTAGTTTTGTCCAACTTAAAATACAGGGTAGTTTTTATCTCGATTCTTAGCCTCAATATTTCTTCTTTTTTTTTGCAATTTAAATGCTTATTATTCTACATTTGAGTGTGATTATTTGAAAGTTCTATGAATTTCCAACAGATAGCGGGGTAAGTTGATTTATTGACACAAAACTTAATTTTCTTTCGATATTTAGGGAGGGTAAGAATAAATCTATTTTTTCCGGCTTGGACTGGGAAAATCCGTGTTTTTCCCACGTGTGGGAAAACTTCGAATCTATTTGTTATAGCAAAAGACAGGCTAATCATAATCATTGTGCACCTATTAGTATAATCTGATAAGATAAATCATATTATCATGTGTTATATTCTGAATTTAATTAATATGTATTACGGCAAAATATTTGGTACATTTTTGCTTTGTGTCTTCTATTGTGATTGTACTTAACCCTATTCCAATTACATTCTTTATTAGTTCGTTTTACGTGTGTCATTCATTAACACATTATGGTCAAATACAGGATGTTAACAATAAAAACTTTAACCCATCTAAATTATTTACCGATCAATTTTAAATTTGGCGTAAAATTCTATTTTAAATCCCGTTGATTTTTAGATTAGCTGTAAAATTTTATCAATCTCAATTACTGAATTTTAATTTGACTATAAAATAGAATAGGATATAAATAAGTCAACGCATAATAGCTACTTAGCTACAGCAACGCGTGGTAGAGTGAGTACGTATTTCATATAATGTAAAAATAAAAGTTTTTCAGTCACTATGAAACTGATTTCAACGGAATTTTTGAAGACGAAAAAGAATTTGTTTTGCTTGTAAACAAGTTATGGATTAGATTAAATATAAACACAAGAAATGAAATAGATTCGAAGAGTTAAACTTATGTTAGTTATTGATATGAATAAGATTCCCTTTTGATTTAGTGAGCATAACTCCTTCGGCAAAGAATGTTATAAAGAAAAGCAAGCCATCAATTTGACACATGGGTTCTAAGAACTATAAATATCAAAGATATTATCTGCCACCGTTTCTTTTAATCTATTTTTTTTTTTTTAAATATTTTGATTTCCATTACGTTATTTTGCTTATCATTCTTTATGTACAGTTCCTCAATGATTCATCGGCCTAACTCATTCGATAAGTCAAGAATCCTCTTCTTAAAAAATCACGTACTAAATTCGTTTTCTTTTATTTCTATGAAAATTCGAATTTAAACAACTTTTTCTCTAGTTTATGTGATTTTTTTTAACAGGAATTTCTTAGGCCAACAATATCTTAAGTATCGATATATTTTCGTATCTTTTTATTAAATAAAAAAAAAATCAAATTTATAATAATATTGTATATGTTTAATAATTTTAAATATATTTGTTTTCTTTTGTTACTATTAGTAATAGTAACTTATTTTTTCATAAAAAAAAAAAAAAAAAACTGAAAAAACAGATTCAAATACATAAAAAAAAAAACTTTACCACAACAACCCTTGAAGTACTGTGTTAGGAAGCACCAGTCGTATTGGTCAGCGGTCATTCAAGGAGGTGATTTGACCGTCACCACGCTCAACAGTCAGGTTTGTCCTCTTAATTTTTCAGCAAGAGTACTTATCTTTACTATCTGATTATTAAGAGGGACCTCCGAGATGATTTGTGATAGGATATTAAAGAACCCTGCTCCCCCACTCAAATATAACAAAACATACACAACACTCTAATATAACAAACCATACCTATATATATATATATATATATATATATATATATATATATATATATATAGTGTTGGTAGGAGTGGGAGTGATGAACCTTCCCCGTGTATCTCATCGAGAATCGTGGTGTGGTTTTCCAGGATGTCAGTAACCCCCCGGAGGTTTGGTTCAGGGACGGTATGCTTCAGGGAAAGAAATATAGGTCCTCGGGGCCTGCTGACTCTGAGCTACCATAATCCTTGGACCTAGACCAGTTTGTCACTGTCCTTGAACCCGAGAGAGCTGACGCCATCGGCGGGAAGGACACTGCCAAATTGGCCCCAATGGGATTGGTTATGGAGTCATGAGCAGTCTGCCGCTGTACCATGGTGACCATGGCTTGCAGCAACGTGAGGTTTGGGCTACCCCCTCCAGGCTGT
Organism: Aelia acuminata; assembly: GCA_911387785.2. Classification (NCBI taxonomy): domain Eukaryota; kingdom Metazoa; phylum Arthropoda; class Insecta; order Hemiptera; family Pentatomidae; genus Aelia; species Aelia acuminata. The sequence goes on along the minus strand of OU426982.1, from coordinate 134,234,315 downwards.
CTGTACTCCCGCAAGCAAAAAAAAAATGTCTGTAAGAAGGCCAGACTGCGCGGCCAAAGGTCTCATTAGGCCTAATGCGCCAACCGAAAAAAAAAAAAAATAATAATATAGTGTTGGGGCTAGCATATCAGATTAAATACAAAAGGTCGCGGATTCACATACCACCAGATGGCCCTAGGAATTTTCAAACGGAGTAAGAATTATGTAATAATTATAAGTATTCCGTGCTTAGGATGCCAAGTAAAAAGAATGTACCGAGCCTGTGCGATGTCATCTGCTTGTTAAACATACCTATCCTTATTACACCTGGTACTTAGTACTACCAGTGTAGTCCTATAAGCCCTGGTGGAGTAAAGTGAAGTTCAACAAAATTAAACTGATATTATTCAATGTGAAGACAGGAAGCATTAATATTCAAAGTTTTTAAAATTACAAACATGATTTTTTTTCCGTGGCTATTAGGGACTGTATTCGTGGTCATGATGAATAAATATAAAATATTGATTGAGTAAGAGTTTAGCACTGTTGCTTAATTTAGAAATAATTACTTACTTTGGGCATTAGTCATTTACCGGAAGGTTTAAGTGAAAGTTATATCCATTATAATTATAATTATATTTATTTATGTTACACCTAAAAGTGCAGTATATTTGTTATCTCAAAATAGGAGTATATAGAAAGTAGCGTATGGATAAATCTGAAACATTTACAGAACGTAGCTGTTTAGCCATAAAACAGCCATATCTACATTATTTTTGTGAAGTTGTAGCTTTTTATCTCGTACAAAAAAAGTTTTTTTATCCTATGTTTTTCTACCATTATATCCGTTAATATCCAAAAACAATAACTTAGCGTTTAACGAACCGTAAAAAACTATCTATTTTAATTTTATTGAAGTACTGCTAATTATAAGTTGTACTATTGCAAAAATATACAAAAAACTCATGTTTAGACTGTATTTTTAAACTCAAAAAACTGTAGTAGAATGTAAAATAGGGTACGTGCGGGATTAATATACAATTTGTTCTTGGAATCTCAGAACGATTCCAGGCTTCATGTTCAAAAATATTTGTTTGTTTGTTTAAAATCACTTTATGCCACTATCGCTAATCGGACGATAGTATAGTGGGAGTCCTAAGTTTTGCCTACCCAGCTATAATTTGGATAGGGATTTTTGGTGAGTACCTGCCATTTTCAGGCTCGGGATTTTACGTCCTTTCCGAGGGACGGCATAGCCAAGAATTTTTTACTCCCTTTAAAATTTCCTTAAATATTTGTGACCGGTGCTCACCCGCCTCCTAACCCCAGTGGTGGCACTTCAGTTATCTTACCTAGCAGGTTACCTTAAATGACATCGGAATAGTAAACGTTTATAACAGCTCAAAGGGTAGGATATGATAAAAAAAAATAGGGCACATTTCATGAGCTGCCTGCTCCATTGGATAAAAATCTTACTTATAAGGTTGTGACAGCAACTTAAAACGGAAAGTGATGATTCCCAAGTGCTGTAGGTAGCAGAGAACCTAGACAAAAAAGGAATCCCGGAGAGCAGCCCTCGACAATCAGTCCTTGTCAAAGCCTATGTGATATTATAATATATTATAATGATAGATAGCACCTGGCCTGAACTTATTATCATTTTCTTTATACCTGTCATCCATGTGCTACCTCGTCCCTCGCTATGCGCTGTGGTCACGTTCTTATCCAGGCTTCTTTATCGTTTCTCTATGTGCGTCACCAGCACCAAATTATTGGGGGGGCAGCTAAATATTTTCCTAGATAGAGTAGGTAGAAATCTGAGGGACTAAAAGTTGTTATAATAAGCCCTAAAAACAATTGTTGGGACATTTAAATTATCCTCAAACGCCGTATCTCAAAGGTATTTATATTCTCTTAAAGTTTATCAATTTATGCCTTATCCATAAAATAGGAAGTCGTTATGGCTTAGTGTTGAATGATGTGGATAAAAAATTCATAATTGAATCCAAGTTCTACTTCTTATCCTGATCCCACTAATTTCATTGCTTCCCATCAAGTTCTATAAGCTTCATCGAATAGATGGAAAGTAGGACCAAGCTGCTTGGTTTAAAAAATAAATGGAAACCAATGTCGGGGATACAACTTTGTTACAGAATCCATAAAAAAAAAAAAAAAAAAAAAAAAAAAAAAAAAAAAAAAAAAAAAAAAATATGCCTGACGATATTATAGAAATGTGACCCGGCGCCACTTTGTGAAAACCAAATATTAGATGGAGAAATTGGGTCTAATCAATCAATACGATGTGCAGTAATTAACTAATATTTAATATTCATATTTTATTAAATTTGATAGGTTAAATTCGTAACATCGCATTTTTATATATTTTTTTACATTGGGTCCTCACCTGCCAAAATATTAGGGGGGGACGCGTCTCCCCCAAAAAAACAAAAAAAAAAAAACTATTTAATTTTGAAACTTGTATAAAGTATTAAAAAATTGGGAGAGCAATGAATGAAAAATGAAAGAACAACAAATTACAATGACATTGTCGAAGAATTACTTTCATTATATAGGGCCACGGGTTGCAACGTGACATTAAAAATTCATTTTTTGCATTCCTGTTTGGATTACTTCCCTCCTAACTCGGGACCAGTTTCAGATGAACAAGGAAAAAGATTTCATTAAGAGATAGCCCAAGTGGAAAAAAGTTATATCGGTAAATTTAATGAGAAGATCCTTGCAGACTACTGTTATACACTACAAGGGGAGACACGTGTTGAGAGTACAAAAGGAAAAAGTACATACATTAATTATGTTCAGTATATAATATTACAACGTGAGACAAAACATATGATTTAAAATAGTAAGTTTGAAAAAACTGACTGATGTTTGTGACTACAAAGTTCGAGTACCATCTACGCTAGCTTAAAACCTTCCAGACCTTTCTTCTTTGGACTAAATGTAATGAGCAATGGACAGCAGAGTTAGTCTTGTTCTGAAGCTCAAGCCATATGGTTATTTTTGTGTTACTGTGTCGTTAAAAAGTGATACTTTTTGTAACTTTCTTAATTATTGGTATTTTCATAGTTTGTGTTGCATTGTTATATCTTTTTTTCGTCCAATGTCTCCTCTGGCTTATTATAAAATCAGACGGCTTGGAGTATTATGCTTGCATTGCCGAATTATCACAAGTAAAATCTTTTATTTGATAATAAAAAAGTTTAGTCTACTTAAGAGAGCCTTAATTTAGTCTATTGAAAAATTTAGTCTACTTGAGAGAAGCAAATAAAGACAAAAATAAGAAATGAATGTAGAAAAATGCGTGACTGTGAGAAATGGGAATTAACAAAACACGTCAATTTCTAATCTAAGTAAGTTGGTAAGTGAAATTTGTGTGTTGCGCGCATCGCACCAGATTTTTTATTCATTTTTGCATAACGGTGTTATTATTCAATATAAACATTTAAATAAAGTAAATAAAGACGAAGTTCCTTCAAAGATAAGAATGTTTCTTTCCATCAAATGGTAATCCTTCTACATTAGGATTGGCAGCTCTCGGCTGATTACGATGGCAGGCTGTTAGGTCTCCTTTCGGAAGGCTCCGCTGCAGCAAAGAGCCAATTTGAATTGTAAATCGGGAAGGGAGGAAGGATCGGCAAATGTGATTATCCACTTTGGGGAAACTGCCTCATTGTATTTCTCTCCTTCTTATTAAAGGGAGGGGGCCCATCAATTGTTTATTCATTCATAATGTGCAATCGATACTATTAATATAAAATTTAATACAGTTAACAAAACTAGAGATGTGTAGTCACCTATGGTGTAATGATTAGCATAGAAACTTACAATACTAAAGGTCGCGGGTTTAATGGAAGTAAAAAATCCTTGTACAATGTTAAAGATCCCTATCCTAATTATACCTGGATAGGCAAAATTTAGGACTCCCACTGAAGCATCGTCCGATTAGCCATAGTGGCATAAAGCAGAGTTGGGCAAATTGTAATCTGAATAATGATAAATGAATATGAATAGTTGGTAATCATAAAACAAATGAAAAATGAATAACCATTATTCATAACCAGTACGAAGTATTTTTAATGATTATCGAGTGTTTATGGTATTCATTTGATGTGAATAATGAATAACTAAAAACCAGATATTCGTTATTCATTTCAAATGAATACCATAAATACTCAAAAATCATTAAAAATACTCCGTACTGATTATAAATAATGGTTATTAATTTTTCATTTGCATTAGCTCCTGTTCGACTTTAGCCATTTTACCTAACTCTGGATCGATTTAGCTTATTCGCTAAAATTTTATATCGCATGTCATTTATCTTCTTAACGCATTGACTCATGTTGATAATGAGAGCAATATTTGCAATACATAAATTATTATGATAATTCTTTACTGTTTTGAGGCTAAGCAGATATTAGTCAAGTTTTTTATATAGATCCTTTTATTAACCTCAAACTTTTATAATATTATGTTCAACGTTTCGGCACTAAGCCATTTTCAATATAAACATCTAAAATTTAGAATTTCAATAAATTTCAACTTAACAAATTAAATTAAAAACAATTAAGTACTGAAATATGTTTATACCCACCTGTGACCAAAATTTTCAATAAAATAGGCTGAGTTTAGATTATGATTACCAATTATTCATATTCATTAATCATTATTCAGATTACAATTTGTCTAACTCTGGCATAAAGTGACATTAAAACAAACAAACCAACTAGAGATGTGTAATAGTCATCTGTTTTTCTTACGATTAATTATTAATGAGGGTTTTCAGTTTGATATTTTTTATGTAGGAACGCCAACGTTTCGATTCTTACTGGGCTTCTGAGTCCAGAGTAATCAGAGATACAACGATGCGTATGGAACGAATATGGAACAAAAATTTTGAATAATAATATTCATGGTTGATTGGTTGGGTTTTGATTCAAAATTTGGCGGTAATTTGCCAAGTTATACTAGTGAGCTGTGCTGCCATCGACATTAGTTTGATGAAAATTCAAGCTTATTTGTGAGAGGTTATAATGGCGAATTTTCTTGTGGTCTGAAAACTTTGTTTCTGTTACCCTGCTTCATTGGGATGGAAGTCAAGTTGAATAAGCTTTTTATTTAGTATATTTGAGTTCAATTATGTTTTAATTACTTTTATGGTATTCAGTAAGTTCATGCGAATCATTTGATATCCTTTTTAATATATTAATACAATGTTTTAGGGCTTAAATGTAGGTGTCAACTATTAGAACAGAAATTAATCCATAATTTCAATAGTTGATATTGATGTCGACTACCGTCAGATATAGCAAATAGTGTTTCATCTGGGGCTGGTTTATGAAAGTCTGAGACTGTATGGATGACAAGTTTCTTATTTTATGATTTTATAACTAGTGTGCTCTATCCATGAATCATTGAGAGCAAAATTGCATTGCCAATAATCCTATTCCTTCATTTGAGTCTCTCTACTTCCCAATTTGCAAAGAACATGTGATACTTACTATTAGTCACACTCTATCAAAATACTACACATTGCGTCCAACCACTGAAAGTGGCCACCTTTATTTGTCTAAAAGAGCACTGGAAGAGTGAAGTTCATCATTGGAAGTTTAAAATTGTGCAAACCCAACATTAAAAAACGAAATTTCTGGCCATTACTAAAATCTTTCCATCATACTCGATTGGATGATATCATTTTTCGTTTAAATATGTTATTGTTTTTTTTATATCATTTAAGCTTTTTATGTATATATTAATTTAATTGTGGAAATTTAATTTTTTTTCTATTGTGAATTTACTATTTTATGAATAAAAAAAAAAATTAACTATTGTTGCAGTCCTTATTACCTATTAAAAATCATAGGAAATCAAAAATTAATGCATGTGTCAACTTTAAAACCATAAATGTCAACTTTCTAAACCTTTGCATATTGATGTGTCAACTATTGGTTCATTTTAGAAGTTTCTAAAAAATCATTTTTTATAAAAACTGTAAATGTAGACAATAGGATATTGTATTCTTAATTTTCTAGATGGATTGGCCTAACTAAATCCGTAACATAGATTATCCTAACATCAATATATTAGTAAGCAGTGTCAATAATATATCTTTTGTTTTTAAACTCAACTATTGGTACAGTTACCCTATTTCTAAAAATAAATAAATACCTAATGATAATCTGTTATAATTTTGTATACGAAATTATGAAATCGTAACCTTATTGAAGGCCCATCCATATGTTTTAGTATATTAGGATTTTTCATTGTATACAGTATCTCAGATCCTTTATTGAATGCTAGATGTATGATAATTGTATTAATGAGGGGGATAAATTGTTTGGATCATGTAGATTGATATAAACAAAAAAGTATTCTTTTATTTCTGAACTAGCTAGGGTGCCCGCTCCGGTAGTTGTGTGGTAGTTTCAATAACAGAAAGACTTTACAATTAAAAGAAATATAGAACAAAATTAGCAGTTTCTTGAAGCTTTTAACATATTATAAATATTAAAATTCGAGATCTGCAGAGTCCGCCCAAATAAGGAACCCTATATACTTTAAAGGGGGTTGAAAATGGCGAATAAACAATTAATTTTGCTGCAACTTTGTCGAGTCATGCATCGTTTTTGATGGTTTCTGTGATTCTGAATCCTATATTTCTATATTTCTATATTTCCTATATTTCTTTTTATCCTGAACTATGAGGGGTGATAAAATCTTATTGAAAAAATGCTGTAATTGGAGTTAGTCATTTTATCAACTGGAATGCTCATCATACATAGTAATAAAACCATTTTTCATAATTGCATACAATAAGAACACTTCAAACTTTTTATTTTCGATTTATAATCAGTCAATTCAGCTCTTCTTTTTTGCTTTATGTCTGTTTATTTCGCTCACTGTACTACTAAAAAATGTTCAGTCATATTGCATTAAATTTACTTAAGTAGATGTTATATATTGATTAAATATAATGTGTAAATCAATTAACCTTCTTATGAGAAAATTAATTTTGTAAGGTATCCTGTCGGTTTTCTAATTGATTGCAGATATGTAAAATCATTATTTTATTTAGAAAGAAATGGTGAAACAATTTTAAAAGTAATTTAAAAAGAACAGCTGAAAAAATATTTAACCTTTAAAAACCGAACGGAATGAATGAACAATAAACATTGAGTGAAAAGCACCCTAGCGCTTCCTGGTAGCCTGGAGCTCGAACTACATTTTTCATTCATAACCTCGTATCTCAATCTCAGAGAGGCTAATTAAATGGTGCGAGAGTCTTAAAATTCCAGTCCTTTTCTCTTCAATTTTACACCCTTAAGAGAAAAACAGAAACCTTCTTCTCCGTTGTGGGTTTTATAGCAACACGCTGACATAACTCTCTTAAACGTGGGTTGAGTCGTTTTTGAGCCTTTTCGGCACGCACATTGTACACTTTGCTTTATAATATATATTGATTACTCATTTATGTATAATAATAATGACTGATAATGATGAATGATAATAATGAATTATATTATTATAGGCTTTGTATTATATCATTACGAGCAGTCCCGGCTACGCGTTGCTGTGGCTCAGTCTAAGTATAGTGCATTAAATTAATTATATTATTTTTAATACGCTCAAATCAAAATTCACTGATAAAGATGACGTTTCAGCTGATTTAAAAATCAACGGGATTTAAAATAGAACATTACGCCAAATTTAAAATTGTTTGGTAAAGAATTTAGAAGGTTTTATAATATTTTTTTTTTTTTTTTTTTTATAGATCTCATGTTTGACTATAGTAAGTATTAGTAATCCCTTAATTTAGCACTTATTGGATTATATCAGGCCAGGCGAAATTAAATATAAATGACACACGTGTATAAGGAACTAATAAAGAGTATAATTGGAATAGGGTTTAGTACAAACACAATAGACAGTTAGCTATAATTTACAAAATTATTCTTTTGTTCTAAAGTACATATTAATTAAGTTGAGAATATACCACATGATGATATGAGATGTTGTCTGCTTGTTGAGGTTCCACCTGAAACAGGTTTTGAAAAGCGAGCAAACTCAAACCATGCTGAATGTTCTACATGCTACTTATAAAAACATAAAAATTTAATTTTATGAATTAGACAGATAACGTTAATTTATAACTTTATACAACATTTATTTATTATTAGAATTCACAATCTCTATTTACTAGTGCTAATATGTACACAGTGATTTTGTCTAACCTGTCTTCTGCTAAAACAAATTGATTTGATGTTTTCCCCACACGTGGAAAGGCGGAACATAATAGCCCATCGAAAAAACGCGGATTTTCCTAGTCCAAGCCGGAAAAAATAAATTTATTCCTACCCTCCCTTAATATCGAAAGAAAATGAAGTGTTGTGTCAATATATAATCTTACATCGCCATCTGTTGGAAATTTATAGAACTTACAAATAATCACGCTCAAAAACTGTAGTACAAGAAGTATTTAATTTGCAATAAAAAATAATGAAAAAAAAATAATGAAGCCAATAATCAAGATAAAAAAATCCTATCCTTTAAGTTGGACAAAACTATACACATTGAGCCAAATTTCATCGAAATCGGTTGAGTAGTTTTTTTTTATTTTTTTTTTACCTCCGATAAACATCCGAGACGAGATTTTTATATATATGAGGATTATATTTATCTAGTTATACTTAATGCTTAATTTTTTCGTTAAGAAGGGATTAAACTGATTAGGATTAGAATTAATTTCTCATCTGTTATAGGGAAAAAGGTGTTTGTTTATTGTAGGCCAAACGAGACAAGTGGGAACTCCTGGGGTCGAAGTTTCCCATTGGGTTCAGAGCCCGACCCATTAAGTCATGTGCTTTGAATTCGATTAGTCCAAACCATTATGGGATTAGTTTTGTCTGGACAGCCGCTACAACGAACCCATATTTTCATACAAAACATCAGGCACGAGTCCGCTGTAAGTCTTGCGTAAACAACTAACAGTACGATTCGATTCCAATCTGCATTATTAAATGTTGTGCTTTCATCTTAACGAGGTATTCAATAGGAATATTTTGAAACTTTAATAATTGGAACAATAACATGAAAAACAACAGCAAAGAATTTTCTTTTTCTTCCCTAAAATAGTAATAGTTTATTTTTTATTTGAACAAATCAATAACAAATGTTTTTAATGCAAGTCTGTAAAACAAATTCATCGCAATAATACCACTTTATACCGTATATCTGATTTCGATGAACTTTGAACGTTAGGTGAAACCATTGAAGAAGCTCAATTAAAAAAAACCCTTTTTTGGAATAATCACATGTGTACTCCCACTGTAGTATCGTCCGATTAGCTTAGTAGAATAAGGTGTCGTTAAACAAACAAGAATGAGTAAACACATACAAGAAGCTGTGCTTTTTCAATGTAGCAGATTAAATGAAGAGTGTTCCCATTTCTGCCCTTTTCGAAGATGCAGTAATGTTTGTATATGAACAGACTCTCTTTTTCTTGATACAAAAGTAAGTCAATTGTTATATATAAATCTAATCTTAAGTTATGGGTGATCACCATTTTTAAATAATTTATTTTTTGAAGAGAAAAGATTTGGCTCCGCCGGGAGTCGAACCCGGGTCTCCCGCGTAACATGCGCGGATGCTAACCACTACACCACAGAGCTCGGCCCCAAGTAGAGCCAATCCTTCCTCTTACTGATACCTACTCCCCCTATCTCGCAATTTTTTGCGAGAAGTAACGGGAGGTGGACAAATTTTGTCCAATTTTTTGGTATTTATTGACATACGTTAATTTTAGATTAATATATAATCATTTAAAATTTACGTATGTCAATAAATACCAAAAATTGGACAAAATTTGTCCACCTCCCGCTACTACTCGCAAAAATTGCGAGATAGGGGGAGTAGGTATCAGTGAAGAGGAAGGATTGGCTCTACTTGGGGCCGAGCTCTGTGTTGTAGTGGTTAGCATCCGCGCATGTCACGCGGGAGACCCGGGTTCGACTCCCGGCGGAGCCAAATCTTTTCTCTTCAAAAAATAAATTATTTAAGTCAATTTTTGTATTTGCATATTCATATTGTCCGTGATTTTTTTTCTAGAACTGTTATATGGCAACTATGTTACATATACGTAATTTATTTATCATATAAATATCATATCATATAAATTTATCATTGAAACTATTTATTTTATTTTTACTTTTACAGATCCTCTATAGCACATTTAACAAATCTATTGTCTAATTCTTTTGTTTTTTACTTTTTCCAGAAATTATATCATTGGTGTTTGGTAAAAAGGGATTAAGTCATCGAATGTGAAGGTTAAACAACGATTTACCAAGCTATTGAATATCATTATAAATTCTTTCTGATGGTATTACGTTATTCCAAAATAATAAATGAAACTATATTCATTCAACAGAGACTGTAATAAATTATGAATAACGAATAAATTATAGTCAATTATGAATTTTAAGAAGACGAGACAAAAAAAATTTTTTTAGACTTAAGCCCTTTTGCCCAAACATGAATGATATTGTATAATACTTTTGTAAATTTACTAAGAAGGAAAAAAAATCATAATTATACAAATATATTTTAAGGAAAAAAAAAATTCAAATCGTTAAAAATGTTTATTAATATTTTCTATTACATGTTTTTTTTTTTTGTCGTGGTTGCCTGAAATGACTGTGTTGAATAAATGTTCCAAGGTAAGTAGGGGCTGTAAATATACTCATCACAACTTAGGGATTCATCCTGTTTTATGAAGTAGAGAAACTTTCAGTACATTAATAGTTATTTTAGAATATCAGAAAAAAATAGTTCATAGTAGGGTAAACCATACAGTTATTGGCACTCTGTACAGTTATTGCAACCCAACTTAAACTTGAAGTTAAGTTTAAGTTAAAAGTAAACAAGTCCTAATTTTATTACAAGATATACATGAGTCTAATGTTTGAAAGGTCCTCTAAGTCATCTATGAAGTAAGACTTTCACAAACTAACCATAGGGAAGACTTCACAATTAAATCAACAGGGTGCCATTAACTAGATTTGGCACTTTTAACAATAAATATTGCTATATTGTAAAACTATTGAACTTTTGACCCAAAAAAACCTCTTGAGCCTTTATGGGGATAGATAAAGAGGAGCTATAGGAAGTTTCTAGTTTATCCCTTTATAAAAAGTTTTTTTTTTTAAATTTAACCACAGAAATATGGTCTTAAGGGTGCCAATAACTGTACGGTTTACCCTATATATATATATATATATATATATGCACTCAATTTCCTATTTTGTAGCAAATATATGAAAATATATACAAATATAATGATACCACACTAACTCATAAAATTCAACAATTCTACCTCCCCTTTCCCGGGCCTCCACCATTAATAGTATCGATAGTTTTATGTCCGATACTGTCGAAATTATCGATAGTTTTACGTCACCAGTTTGAATTGAGAAACCATTTTCATTCATATATGGGCGATTCTCATTTTAGGGACAAGTTTTAGTCTATTACAACTTTTACTTAAATGGTTAAGCCTAACCTGTTTTGTTTTTTCCATTGCTGTACGATGAAGGTATAAATCTTCATAATAAAATATTAAAAATGAAAATATTAATCAGTAGTATGATTTTATAATTATTTAAGATAATAACATGTCATTACCACGCAATGTCCCACTCGCGATTTTGTAGTAGGGGAGAGCGGGGTAGGTTGGCCATTGGCTTATAGTTTCCGTCCACCTGTCGTGAAGGCCCCACTATTGTACCATGTCACCCGCTCGACCTGGGGGGTCTTGTCCTGAGTTTTCAATCCGATGCTAACAGCGTAGAGAAGAGTGTGCTTCATTGATTGATTTTACAACATGTATGTAAATTTTTATATTTTCAGTAAATTTGGTTTAAAGGCATGGCAAAACATTTGACTCCGATTCTGTTCACATAGGCCCAAACTCCTTTGAAAAACCTAACCTTTCGACTAACCAGTTTCTTGTTTGATTGTTCTCCCTGTCCTGGCAGCCATCTTTCATATGTTCTCTCCTGTGGGGTTAGTTGGCTGTTTTCAACTGGGGATTGTTGGCGCAGTAGCAATTCACAAAAGCAAGGTAAACATAAATATAGGTGAAACTACCAATTGTCTTTAGTTCCAGCAAGGAGGACGAGAGCAATATTTCCTATGCAGAAAGTGACGACAGTCTAAACTTCTATCTTCTTCTATTGTCATTCGATTTTCCCTTAAAAGCTGTTAAAAACCGATTCAAAATTATTATACCATTACAGTGCAGCTTGGAAATTTATTTCCACTCATAAAGAATAACAGAAGCATTCTGAATTATATTTTTTGTTAATTCTAGTTAACTGTAAGTATGTTTAAGTAGTTTCGAAACTTTGTCCCTTCACAAACAATCACTTTGTGAATTACCACTCACAAAACAAAACGGCAGAGATAAAGCCTTGAAAAAGGAGGAACAGTGGGGAAATTTCTCTTTGAGTATAGTGGTCACCATAGAGTTTAAGGAAAACCACCTGTGGATTAACCGATTTCAGTTGGGAGCCGGCCTCCGCGCATGTGCCTCGTAAAAAAAGTCACGTTCTTTTTTTTTGCCATTACCACGGCATATATTAACACACCTTCTTTTCAAGTTATTTCATTCTTTATACCATATTTGTTTGACTATCGTTTGTCCAAGTTAGTTGGCAAAAGAAATAATCTCAATTAGTTACACAGCGGTTTTGGCCGAATAAAATACTTGGAAATGTCATTACCAAGTTGAAAACTCGTGTCATTCCCACGCCCGAATATCAGCTCGGTAATGACATAAATTGTGCCGTAAATGTTTTTATGAAAATTTCCCATAATCTGAGAATCACCCTTAAATTGATTAGGTGAATAAAGGACAGATTTTTGCTTAAATTATTTTTCGATGCCTTTTAAAATATATATATATTTTTTTTTTTGGCTTCATAACTTTAATTTGCGCCTGTCAATAAACATCAACAATCAGCAAATGTGAGCTAATTTGAATAAGGGCATGTTAGGCATAGGGAAGGATAGCACCCAGCGGTACCTCTTGTCTGCCTTGTTTCAGGTAACCTGGATTTTTAACGAAGGAGATCTCTCATCCAGCGCCTTTTTTTTTTAATCTCCTAGGTATGGGCATATCAGCTGTTGCCATGCCTCTAATCAGTTGATTGAAATGACCGTGTAAGTGTGTATGGAAACGTTTGTAGAGTGTCTTTATATGTTGGTCTACTGTTTGCATTTGTAAGTCAGTATGTATTGTAATGTTGTTCATGTACCCATGGTGCTTTAACTATGAGTCTTAATATTTTTGATTGAAAGGTCTGAATTCTTTGTAAGTGGGTCTTTTTGGCTGTACCGTATATCTGTGAAGAGTAAGTCCATATTGGTTTCGGTAAGTATAAATAGGTATTTAATTTTTGTCGTAGTCATAGTTTTGTGGTTTTAGAAAAAAGGGAGTAAAGTAGGGTGAGTCGTTTGTTAAGTGTTTTTCGTTTCATCTTAACATGCGGGCCCCAGGTCATCCTTCTGTCAAGAATAAGACCAAGGTAATGTACGGTGTCAGTTTGAGAAATTTGGACATTGTCGATATAAATTGGAGGGCAGGTATTTTTTCGAAGAGAAAAATTAATATGGCAATTCTTATAGTATCATCCGAATCTGCATTAAATGTGGAATAAACTAAACAATAAATGCAATTAAGGCAGTTTTACAATTAGTCATTTACGTACGTAACTGAAATCATTGCCGAGGCGGTGAAATTATAGATTTAATTATCTGAATATCAAGCAGTGATCATGAACTGCTATTATGCTAGATTTGCTGAGGATGGGTCCAAATACATGTACATTTTTTTTTTTTTTTTTATCCACGCTAAAAAAGTTCGAAAATAAAATGTAAAAATTGCCCGTAGTTTGAGAATCACCCATATTTTACAGCTCAATAGAAAATGAGTAATAATATCCTTGTGTCCTAGATCCTTCAGGAGGAATCAAATTTAATGGTTTTTCCATTAGGGCCAATGCGTGTAACTTTTTTTAATGCCATACGGAGTTGAGCAAGAACTCTCAATTTACTTATTTGGGTTTAAAAACAGATGTACGTGACCATAATTACCGTTTCAGGAATTGAAGCCCTATTCCTCATGTCCTCAGATTATTTCAAATCCCAATCACAATTGTTACTGGTTACAGCTGGGAAAGGTAAGTTTACATCCAACTGCATGTAACATCTAATGTAGGGGTAATGCAAGGCATCGTATTCGAAGCTGTTGGGTGCTAATTTGTTCTGGTTATTGACCTATAAACACAAAAAAAAAAAAAATAAAGTTTAGATTAAAGTTCCATAATTACTGAGAATTTTTTTAAATTAATGCAATGAAAAAAAAAAAAAATACCTGGAATTCAACTCTGTCGACTAGTGTAATCCTGTGCCTGAAACCAATCGAATCCGCTGCCATTCTCAACATCTTGTAAACGTGTGGGGTAATATTTTCATTAATCAAGCCCTGATAATTAACCTGCTTCTAAAAAGTTATACAATTTATTTGTATATGGATAGATTAATTTATTTTTCTTTGGGATAAGCCCACATATAGATATAGAACTTGGTTGGGTTAAATAATGATACATTTTAGTAGTTTATACATGTTATCAAATACATGACATAATAAAAATATTTTACATAAATGATTTAAATATAAAAGATTGCTTGATTGACCTTTAATTTATCTAAAACTAGCTGACCTGTACGAAGCACTTTAACCTACTTAAAACCTAATTAATTAAAATACCTGCACACCATATATTTAGTAACGTATACTGCGTATTTAGTGCTTCATGGGCATAGGGGAGGGTTAAGAACAGATATGTTTAAATTGTAGATTATTTAATTTTTGAATGATAAGTTTAAGGTATTTACAATTTTCATAGTATTAACATGTTTACAGAAACTACATAGTTAAGTACACATTTCGGTTTCGCAGAAAACGTGTGCGCTGATTCTATCTACTGAAATCGCATGATTTGATTGTAACTCGCAAAGAACGGCGACAAAGGAAACGTGTATACATGTATCCGTAGTGTTCGTCTCGACAAACTGAAAAAAATGACACCTTCGAAAAAGCCCCGCGACCATTTTCGTTTGAATTGCAGTTTTTCGCTTACAACTCGCAAACGAAGGGGTTAATCGAAAAAATGTACCTGACCGAAAATGTTCTCATTGAAAACCTGAAAAGATTGACACCATTTGGAAACCTCTATGACCACTTCGATTTTATCGCGAAACCCGCGGCTTATAACTCGCAATCTAAGGCGAAAGGAGTAATTTGTATGTTTTTCCAGTGTAGCGGTTAAGGTAAGCTTTACAATGATACCTCAATCATGAAATTTGATGAAGTATTATGGAAGAAATGACGCTATTAATATTAAGGAATTTATGGCGTACCAACAAACAAAAAAAAAAAAAAAGTTTTGAGATATAATATATGGTTTTGAGAAAATTTCTTTTGTACCAACCTGTACAATGTTGCATCATATATGAAGTGGCATGGAATGCGCTGTTAAACCACACCAATGTCATAGTCCTAGTCGAATTTGGAAAACATCGACAGCTATTTTTAATCATGATTTTTTCTTTTTCTGGGCCTAATTTTGAGGGCTTTGCAGGTCCATAATTCAAAAACGGGTGGCCATATCATATATATTATTTCTCAAAACATTTTTTTTTTGTCGGTACGCCATAACTTCCTTAATACTTCATCAAATTTTGACTGAGAGACATCCGGTTTTTCAATCAACTATTGTTTAAAACCCAGCATCAAGGCCTCTGATAATTGTCAGGGAAACCAATAGTTTTCGTTAAATAATCTGAAAGTAATAATTATTATCCCCATTCTACGTTTTACGAACATTATTCGTTTCAGTGAACTTATACCATGTTTTAAACTAAATATTGTTATTCCTTAAATTCTAAGCTAGCCAACAGTGTATTATAAATATATATTACTATATATATACTACTTATATTTCTGGGAATTAAAATTTTTAATACCGGAGAGCGTTTAATTTTAAGCCTTTTTTAATGCGACCCAACTTTTCAGGTATAAACGTGTGTAGATTTTTCAGGCCGATTTCGTTATTCAGAGTGACAAAAGAAGAAACTTATCTAACATACCATCTGAAACGTTGTAAGGAATCCTTAAATAATCCTGGGCATATTTACTTATTTATTAATCAATTATTAACATTAGTTTTAAATAAAGAATTGGTTACCTCGGCCAAAGATACTCCTACAACGCAGAGAAATAATATCAGCGACTTCATGGTGACCAATCTGAGGAATAGCTTAGAACTCATCTCTGATCGGGTATTTATACGAAGAAATTCGGGGAGGGGCAATGATGAATAAATATTTTATTGCCTCGTAATAAGTGATTTAAAGCATTAATAATCAATTTCAAATTTATCGTTGTAATTAGGAAAATCCTTGGAAATTTTATAATTCAGCTTTTTCTTCTGAAACTGCACATCTTCGCCTACGACTTCAGCGATCATAGTCTTCTATTTCCTCTAGACAAAATACATACAAAACATTCAACTTATAGTATACTTCTACTTAGTGTTTAATACTTCAGCAGGTATTACGAAAATAATAAAAAAAACAATATCCGGTGCGGTGCACGCACCACACCAATTCACTTACCACCCTCCTTGCTTTGATTAAAGTAGACATGATTTTTTTTTTTTTTATGGCGTACTTAAAGTGCTTTCGGAGAGGGGATATAAAACTTTTTTCCTCAATGACAATTGTTTTATTTTATTTTATTGTAAAGTACTTCATACAGGGTTGTGCCAAGAACGAAGTTTGAGCCCCACTTATTCATGAACATCCCTATTTTTTTTAGGGGATTATAGAAATAATCGAGTTTTAGACTGAACGATCGAGTTTATCGTCGATATATGGGAAATAGGAATCGATAGAAGGGGTTCAAAATAATGGCTGATAATAATAATGAAAGCTTAGCGAACCTAAGGTTGGATGCCGACACCTTAACTGACCCAACTTCGCCAGATCTGCTTTCAAGCAATCATCCCACCTCCGTCTCGGCCCACCCTTCGGACCCCGTGCTTGGTAAAATTTCATATCGCATGTCGGCAAGAAGAAGGTTACAAATCAAAAACATGTTTTGTTGTATAATCACATATGAAGTTTCAACTGCATTATCATTTTTATTATGTACCTACAAACATCAATTAGGCAAACTAGGCTTTGATCACCAATAGTCAACAATTGGGACATTTAGTACCACTGGTACTAAATGTAACTCTAAAGTAGCCCTCTATCTGCCTTAACACGATTTTCCCCTCCTTGAAGGAATATGGTATATTGGGCCTTACCCTAACGGAACTATTAATACCATCGTGTTTGTAGGTTTTGTCATTCTGATTCCAACGGTATGCACAACTCAAAATCGATATATTTTGAGTTGTAAACATCTTGCCTGCCGACCTTTATTTATTAATTTATTTATTTATTCGACCCTACCGTACCTGTAAGGTAATACGGGTTTTTGCAACTGTGATATGATGTGCATGCCTGCATAACATATCGCTGCTGCAAGTACATCATTATACAGTTTTCACTGCAATATATTCTTCTTTTCTTTCAATATGAATTAACATCTCCCGTCCTCTTCTTCGCCTCCTCTGTCCCGACTTATCTTCTACCCATGGTAAAGTGGGTTAGACCCAAGGCTTCCTTCCATCCGCATACAAAATTTTTGAAGTGCGGGTAATTTTCCTTGGTCAAGAGCTGAGAGAGGTCGCTCTCAGACAGAATGTAGAGCCCACTCAGCAGAGTGGGTGAGTAGTTGGATGGTCAGGCATCCAGCTGCCCAAGTTGTCTGGCCGGAACTTATTGAACTTTGTCAGGCCGACTTCTTGATTAAACTGCAATATTGATCCAGAGTGTTTTTAATGTTTTTCTGACGTGATCATAATTTAATTTATATTCTCACTGATAAAAAATAACTTATCCCAACAAGGGAACATACAGTTTTTGAAAGGGATTAAAATAACCTTGCCAATGCCGTCCTTCGGAAGTGACGTTAAATGGCGGTTTCGAGCCTATGCGGTGTCAGCAACTCGTTCAAGATCCCTACCCTAATTATTATAGCTGAATTTAGTACTGTAGCATCGTTCTATAAGCCTACCGAAGGACGTTAAACAAATTCATCCTCTATGAAAACATATTGTTATTTATTTATCGTATTTAAATCAAGAGCTATGGAATTTTAGCCATTGAATCGTTATGTTTTGTCGTTCTGGATCAGTATTTAGTTTAATCAAGAAGACGGCCTGAGAAAGCTCAATAAGTTCCGACCAGACCATCCAACTAGCCCATATACGCAGGAGGCTTCAGGGGGGGACATCTGCCCCCCCCCCAGAAATTTTTAGAATTAATAACTGTAAATTAGACTATTTTTCCTAGTCGCTCTTTATAGGTTCATAAGAAAATTGAGAAAGCAGTTGAAACTTCGCCTGTGATTGTCCAAAATCAGTTTTTTGAGTTGTAACCATCCTGCCGACGCGCTATATGTTTTGTACTTGACATATTTTTTGATAATCCAAGTTCTTTACCGGCTTTTATTAGTGTAGTTGTATTAAGTTTAATAGTTAATAATTTTAGTTATCACACCCCCTAAATATCTAAATTTTTCTACATTTTTAGATATATTCTCCTCTACATTAATATCACAACAATCGTCCCCTTGCTTATATTACAGTCCTCAATTACAGGTACACTGGCATGATAAAAGACCACGGTATCTATCAGATACCCCAGTGTTTGTCGTGCCCATTCGTGTGAATAAGGCCGGCAAAGGAATACTCAAAAGTCATCTGACTCCGTCTTCAATCTTTAGGTGATTTATAAGTATACAATTCCTACTTGTTTTTTTGATTTAGAACTCTTATGTTGCATGTTATTTAGGATGTAATTAATTTACATTAAAATAATTTTTCGCATTTATATTAATGATTAAATTCGTTTGTTTAATTAACGTAACTTTAGTCCCCTAAGGCTAGTCGGACGATGCTACAGTGGGATTCCTTAATTTTGCCTATCCAGGTTTAATTAGTACAGGGATTTTTAACGAGTATCTGACTCCGTCAGGCTCGGGGTCTACATTATACGTTCTTTTCAGGGGACAGTATAGGCAAAGATTTTAAAGATTTTTTACTCTCTTTAAAAAAAATCCTAGTATTTCGTAGGTTGCTATGCTAACCACTACCCGGAGTTCCTACTTTGAAAATCTCTAAAACAAATTCAGAGAGGACCAATGACATGGTTATGGTTAGACTCAATTATAATATTTTCAAGGTTCATAATTACGCAGATAGATTTAAAATTAAATTCAAATTGATTATTATTGTTTTTAATTACCGTTACGAGGCTATAAATCACTTTATTGGTCCTAAATCCCTCCTCGAACCCCGCCTTATAAATACACGGCCGAAGATAAGCTCCGTACTGTTCCTCAACCCGACCACCATGAAGTTGCTACTTTTGTTTCTGTGCGTAGTTGGAGTATGCTTCGCCAAGAAGGTAACACATTTATTTTAATTTGAAGGTATGTTCCAACAAGCAGTCCTGGTTCCAACAAACTTTTTTTCCCAAGTTTGACTTGACTCGAACGGGTAAAACATCCAATCAAGCGCGGAATCTTAGAAATACAAACTCGACAACTAAAAATTAAATGTAAGCATTAAAATGCAACCAGTCCGCATTTATCAATATGCCTATATAAATGCCAATTTTATATGAGAAGCCAATTTTATATGAGAAGCCAGTATACATATGGAAATTTTAATTTACAGAAAAATATAAGTTTTAAAACACGTTTAGCGCTGAGGATGGCCGAAACGTCTGCTGTTATGAAATAAATATAATTTGTAGAGGTGAGAGATAGTCAACTGTTATTCTTTACGATTGGTTAAATGATAATCAGGATTTTCAGTTTGAAAAAAAAAATTATTTTCGAAAGCCAACGTTTCGATCCAACTTGTGGATCTCCATCAAGGCTTTTGAGTCCAGGTAGATAAAAAGACTCTTTTACAGTCTTTGTATCTACCTGGACTCAAAAGCCTTGATGGAGATCCACAATTTGGATCGAAACGTTGGCTTTCGAAATAGTATATTTCGTACCAAGGGCCGAAAGTGGGCGTTTGCCGGCCCGAGATATTTTTTGACCGAGACGTAGTCAAGGTCATGAAAAGTTCGAGGGCCTGCAAAAGCACTTTGGCCCGAGGCACGAACGCTATTTTTCACCATACTACAATAAATATTAATACGATATAACATTAATCAAAAACAGTGTACCTCTTTGTTAGAAGGTTATCTTGTGGTTATGGGTACATGATAAATGTTTAATGTATGGATTGTTTTACGTTATGTTATTATGTAAGTTAATAAAGAGAGATGAACATATGTGTGTTTCATTTAGTACAACTGATATATTTCAAAATGCTAAAAAAAGTTAGTTCGTAGGTTTTACATTTTCCATTTTTAACCAGTTCAAAAACTTTGTATACTCTTCGTCATACCTAACTTTTGATTTTGCTGGTAACAAATCTGCTATGATTTCTTTTGCTCTTCTATTTATAGATTCTGATATATTATTAGCCATATTTACTAAATAACTAAACAATAATACGAGCAAAACAAACTTATGTAATGTATATAATGAAATGAATGAATTAAAATAATAAACAGCTTATTTTGCTGCCCTAGGGCGAAATATTCATTTTCGGCCCTAGGGCGGCGAAGTGTAGCTTTCGGACCGCAAATTAGGTGTGTAAAACAGGTGATTACATCGTAGTATGGTGAAAATAAATTGTTTTTCAAACTGAAAATCCTTATTATCATTTAACCTATCGTAAATATAATTTGTTGAGACTAAATAACTGGTCGCATTTTAATTCTCAAATTAAATACAACGAAATTCTCAAGAAAGGGAAAAGAATGCATTAAATTAAAGTGAAAGATCAAACAAAAACCTTGAATGTACGATTTATTTTTTTTTTACAGGTTTTTATTCAACCATGTTTGATTCTGCTATGAATCTTACCTTGTTTTTTTTTTTTTTTTTTTTTTTTTACTTTTAATGTATATTCACTTTTGCTTTAGGCGTCACCTTAGTGTAGTGGTTAGCATAGCAACCTACAATACTAAAGGTCGTGGGTTTACGTCCCACGGGAGCCGTAGGATTTATAAATGGCGCAAAAAACCCTTGGCTACGCCGTCCCTCGGATAGGACGTAAAATGGAGGTCCCTGTAACGCATGAGCCCGTAAGATGTCACGTAGTCGTTAAAAATCCCTAGCCTAATTATACCTGGATAGGTGAAATTTAGGACTCCCACTGTAGCATCGTCCGATTAGCCTAAGTGGCATAAAGTGACGTTAAACTAACAACAACATTTCATTTTAAAGGTATCATCCAATTAGTACTTAAAACACAAAGACAACTATTTCGCATGCGTAGTACGCCTTAAACGCAGTTGTTAACAAAGTGTTTTAGTTGGGTGGCGGGATGGCCGAGTGAGCAAACGCGTTAGAAAATACGCGTTGCCACGGACAACCGGACAGATGATTGAGAACCAGAACATGGCAAGTTCAGAACCCGGAGCCAGGGGAAATTTAATAATACTCGGCAATGATCTCACACCATCTCCCCTGGTCCGGGAAACACCGTATAGCCTAAACGGTGAGGAAGGGGAGGACCCAAAAAAATATTTGCTCTAAGTTAGTGAAGGCGTTCTGCCCATGAGAGTTTCCCATGTGTCCTAACTGCTTGTTGGAACATAACTTTTAATTTTTAATTAAATAGCATTTTTAAGCGTCACCTGTGTTGAAGTTTCCGCATCCCGCCAATTGGTCATATTATTTTTCAAATGAATCGAAAAATCATTGGCTAAACCGTATTTCGGCGGGGAAGTGATTTGGCGGTTCTGTATGATGTCTGATACCTGGATGGACAAGTAATCAGTAGCCAAAAAAGCCTTTCAAACAAACCTGCACGATTTTTACAGCTCTAATACGGACTACAAAATACAAGAATTACAGATTTTTAGCCACTAAAGGCGAACAAAAGGATTGTCCATGAGTTTTAATTACTCATTGGAACGTAGATGTAAAAATCAGGTGTGACTAAAGATTGAAAATATAAAAAAAAAAAAAATGGTATCGATGGTGAAAATATCGGATATCAGAAGAAAAATATCGATATTTTCCAATGTCCATAACCACCCAAAGGTCTGACTCACGGACTGGCTGAAAAACGCTACCATAGTTCTGGAGCATTGGCGGTTCCAGGAGGACTGATGGGGCTGCAGCAGCCCCCCCCCCCCCCACTTTTAAAAAACTTTTGTCATATAGAGATAGATATTAATTTTAATGAAATTAAGAAAATAATGCAAAAATGCAGTAAAATTAGAATTTTAGTTGTGGTAAACGAACATAAACGAGGTAAAGAAAGCTGAAGAAGCGAAAGGGGTATGGTGCTACAGCCCCCTTTACAAACGGCTGGATCTGCGAATGATCTGAAAAAACTTAAAATAAAAGTAAATTTTAATATGGTACGTATCAGAGTTGGGCAAATTTAAATAAAAATATAATCACGATTATAACTAATAATCAAAAATGTGAATAACGATTGTAATCATCATTCTTTAGCGCGGAATCATTAATCATGAATTGTATTAATCACTGGTCGTGGAGTATTCATGGATGTAATGTATTCAATAATCTTGAATGACTATTATTCATTATTAAATGTTTGTCAGTAATCATGATTAAGAAGAATTCATTATTCATGAATACACATTACTCATTAATCATGAGTAACGGGAATTCACTACTCATGATTATAGATCATTCATTAATCATGAATAATATAAATCTTACTAGTAATGAATGATGATAAAAAATTTGTTTGCTCTTTCCATTCTTGTCAATAGACCTTTACTAATACCGATTGGAATTAGGATCTAATTCTTTAGTTGTGACTTCAAATGCTGTTAAGTTGACTACACCCACTCTTAGGACTTGTCCTTGCTCATTAGGACAACTTTTAATTCAGAAATGCATCCTCGTCTTATAAATTTAAACGAATAATGATTATGAATATATCATATCCATGATTGATGATTGGTGAATATTTGTTTTCATGATTCATGAATATTACGTATTCGTGATTGATGAATATTATATTAATCCTAGCTCATGAATATAATTTATTCATGAATAATGACTAACTGAATTTATCTGTATTTATCTGTGATCATGAATAAATGAATACCAGTTATTCATTATTCATTTCCAATGAATACCATAAACACTTAATAATTATTAAAAATACTCCTCATTGATTATGAATAATGGTTATTCATTATTCATTTGTTTTATGATTAAAATTAGTCATATTCATTAATCATTATTCAATATTTTAAATTACAATTTGCCTAACTCTGGTACGTATATAGCAAATATTAATAATTCTGTAGTATTATAGCTTTAAATATTTATAAGTTTTATTTATTTTTTAGACCGAGGAGCTCAATTATGAGGAAATGATGGATGCCTTTATCTTTCCTAGCGTAGATGCCTTGGTTCAGAGGGCAATCGATGCAGACATGCCAGCCGAACTTAAAAGAGTAGACAATATCGTGTTCGAGGTTCGTCATGGTTCATTTACTAAATGCGAAAGGAATTTTCAACTTTTAGTTGTTGATTTTATTACATATAAATGTGAAAAGAACAGCGATGGTAAAATTGTATCTGCAGGTACAACAGATACCGAAAATCGTTTTTGTAAATAATATTCCTGGATATTATATCCAGATAGTATCTATATCTGACTAAGATTTTAGTACATTTACGAGTAACGGTGAGCTACGAATACCTGAGTATCTGCGAATACTTCCGGTATTTGAATACATTTTTTAGGGACACTATCTCGGATACTTTTACTTATGGGGCTTACTTTTAAAAACTTTTTTATAATTATTCATCATCATCATCACAGGCACTACAACCCGCTACGGGTCTTCGCCGCGTCAAGTCGTCTCCTTCATTCTTCTTTGTCTTGAGCCAGGGTCTGCCAAGCTCGGGTGTTCAGGAGCTTCAGTGCGTCGGCTTCGACCTCATCTACCCATCTAAGTCTTGGCCCTCTTTTCTTTCTTCTTCCTTCCACATACCCGAATATTAATCTCTTGATTGGGGAGTCACCGTCCATTCTTGCAACATGCCCAGCCCATCGTAATCTTGAGAGCCTTATAAAGTGCACCACATCCGGTTCCCGGTAAATTTGGTACAACTCTGCGTTGTGTCTCATCCTGTACTGTGTGCCATCTTTTATAGGACCAAACATTCTTCTCAGGATCTTTCTCTCAAAAACCTGTAAGCTGATGGCGTCTGCACGCGCTAAAGGCAATGTTTCTAAGGCGTATGTCAGCACAGGTCTGATCAGCGATTTGTACAGAGCAATCTTTCCAGTAAATGACTCCTTAATATTTTAGCCAGGCCAAAATAACACCTGTTCGCTGTCGTTATGCGTCTCTGCACCTCTTGGCTAGGCAAATTTTTCGTGCTAACTAGGGATCCTAGATACACATAACTGGGAACGCTTTGAACGTGTATCCCCAAAGGTGACAGTATGTGGTGGTGGTCTCAGAGGGTTGGCAACCATATATTTTGTTTTAACTTGGTTAATTTGGAGCCCCATGTTCTGACCCGCTGCCACTATTGCTAAGAAGGCCCGTTCCAAGTCCCTCTGTGATCTTGCTATAATGTCAACATTATCTGCATAGGCTAAAATTTGTACTGACTTAGTGAGTCCCTTCCTTTACCCCGTATAGCCTGACAGGCGAGGAAAGGAACAAAAAAAAAGCCCAATCATGCGTAGTACGCCTTTAATGACAGACATTGTTCATATTATTCAATTGAAGCCGTTCTGTTCATTTAATGGAAATTATTTGTTTCATGGTAACTAAATAAAATTTTCAACAAGTACATAGGGAATTATAAAATCAGTCGACTTAGGAGTTTTATGCTTGCATTGCCAAATTATCTCAAGTAAAAACTTTTATTTAATAATAAATGAAGTTAGTGTTTTTTAAAGAGCAAATGAAAACAAAAATAAGAAATGAATGTGGAAAAATGTGTAGCTTTGAGAAGTGGCATCAACACAACGCATAAATTTCTAATCTTAGTAAGTTGGTAAGTGAAAGTTGTGTGTTGCGCGCACCCACCAGATTTTGTAGAATTCCTTTACACTCCTACTCTCCTAATACTAAATAAAATTCCCGACCTCGCTTCGGTATGCATGCAGGGCCGGTGGTGGATTTTTTATATATATATATATATATATATATATATATATATATATATATATATATATATATATATATATTTATTGAAATTTACTACAGCATTTACACATTATGAATTAAGTAAATGTGTTAAAATAATTTCTTCAATAAGTAAGCAAGTAGAGAAACTATGCACTGATAGTACTCAACTAGTATCTAACTTAAAAGATTTCGAGGCCATCTTCTTTTCAGACGTCTTGGAGCAGTGTTTGGAGCAGAGGAGGCAGCGAGGGTGGATGCGAGTTCTGATGGGTCTGGAGTTTACTATGAAAGGAATGGTGTCGGGATCGGGCTAAATCGGCGACATGTGGAACATTAAGGCCTTTTTCTTCTTCTTTACCTTCCTGTTATGCCATTAGCCAGCTTCGAGGAGCCTCAACCCAGCGTAACCACTCTTCCCGGTCTCTGCTTAGCTGCTTCATCTCATGATTAAGGATTTGCCTCTTTTACTTCCAATTCTTTGGATGTACTCTTGGTACGTGATTCTGGGGCGTCCGCGTGGTCTCCTTCCAGTGGCTCGAGCCTCCAATACCTTTATAGGATTCATCTCCTCATTCATGCGGCAGACATGTCCGAACCACTTGAGTTTCCGTCTTTCTAGAGTGGCTTTAAGTTCTGCGACTTCTAGTTGCTCTCTAATACTTTCATTTCTAATGCGATCCCTTCTGCGAAGGAACCTCATTTCCGCTGCCGTTATAAGACTAGAGTGTCTGTCCAGTATTGTCCAGCTTTCTCCGCCGTAGGTGAGTGTAGGTAGGTAAACAGACTTATATACGTGCATTTTGGTCTTCCTGTATACTTCACGGTGGCCGATGATGCTATTAGTAATCTAGCAATACACTTGGTTTGCCTTACATATTCTGTTTGATATTTTGGCATCTATCTTACCCGAGCTGCTAATTACGGTCTCTAAGTAGGTATATTCATTCACTACCTCAACTGTCTTTAGTTAGTCGGACATCTTCCTGTTCTTTCCTCACCATAACCAGCACTTTACTCTTGGAGGTGTTGATTTGCAACCCTTTCCTGAGCAACTCTTCTTCCCATTCCACCAGAGCTTTTTGTAGTTTGGTTTTGGTTTCGGCTATTAGGACTATGTCATCCGCGTATAAAAGGCTTTGTGTGAGGACAGTTCTCATATTCCATTTTCCAATTTTTGTCCACGCAGTTCGGCGCTTGCAGATTTTGTGGATTTCATCAATAACATTTATAAATAGAAGGGGACTTAAGCTATCTCCCTGTCTAACTCCTCTCGCAATTGAAGAAGGTTCCGATTCCATACCGCTTATTCTTACCACAGCCACGGCTCCTTGGTATGGCTGCCAGCATGTCTCCAGGTACACCCTTGGCTCTTGGGACCACATCAAACGCTGACTTCAGATCAAGGAATGCAAGATATAGATTCTTATCTCTGTCCCAAGCGTTTTCAGCAATATTTCTGAGTACAGAGATGTGATCCTGGGTCTCTCGGCCTGGGCGAGAACCAGCCTGTTCCGCTTCTAACTGCCCTTCCACATTCCGCCGGAGTCTCCTTTCTATAAAAGAGGTGTAAAGTTTAACATTAAGGTCTTTGTGGGTTATTTTATCTGTTACAAAATAAGAAGCATTTAGGATTAAAAAAAAAAATATTAATTTTAAAAACCGACAGGGTGGAGTTAATAGTTTCTTTTAGGTTAATTTCTTCATTCTTCATCTATTGGCTGTGAGCCTGCTTCCTCTCATCCGTCCATTTAGGTATCCATTATCAGGTAGTACCTGTACACTTCTTGCTTGTGGAAGACAGTGGAAAAGCACCTAGCAGGATGGCCTGTCGGTATTGAGTTCGGTTCATCGTTGTTTCAGGTTGGATCTGCAGTTCCTCTGAGTCTACTTGCCACTGTGAGGATCCTTTTGGTGGGCTTGGAGTGATTCAGGTGGATCATGTGCCTATAGAAGATCAGTCGTGTTTTCCTCATACATGTGACTATGTCTTCCTGATGTTCGTAGAGTTCGTTATTGTGCCTCATTCTGTAGGTACTGTCTTCATCTCTTATGAGTTCTAGTATTCTCCTCAGAATCTTCCTCTCTTCAAGATCTAGTTTCCAGTCTTACAACTGAGTTACAGTGTTTCAGCGTTATGTTCTTGGATAGGCATACAGGGTGTTCACAAACCAAACGGCCAAACTTCGGGGATCGATAGAGGATCGAAAATCTAAGAAAAAAAAGTCCTCTGGTATATGCCTCGTTTTCGAGAAAATCACAAAAACGCCTCACGCCACTAGATTTCTTCGTGTGAGGGGGTACTTGAAAGAAAATGTCTACCGAGAGCCCAAGGGATGATATCGAACGCATCAGAATGGAATGCAACCAGCTCACCGCAGAACAATGTTTAGATGCAGTGCGATCTAAGAAGTCGCGATGTGATGCGTTTATTGCAGCGAGAAGCCAACAACAGCAGTTCGAACATTTACGTTGACGCTGCCGAGAAATTAACCATGTAATTTTAGGTAAAACCTTCAAATTTTCAGGTAGTCCCATATAAAAACTGAAACATTTATGTTTTCCTAGTAAGAATATTTATCTATTTTATTATTTTCTAAATTTTTTTTATTTTTAAAATTAATTAAATTTTTGATTTTTACTTTCACTTACCTATATGAAATATTTAGTAAGGAAAGTATTGCGATCGTGAACAATTTCGAATTTCGGTTTTCAACGGAAATACACGTTTTGGGGTCCCCTGAGTCCAAATAACCAAGTCTCGAGAAATGGTGTGTGTGTGTGTGTGTAAACAGACTAGCTCAAAAACTATAAAGCGTACGAACCTCAAATTGGGTATTTGGTGTATGAATATGCACGCGAGTAGGCAGCAAAAATTTCATTAAAATTGGCCAAACGTAGGGTACACTTTACTTAATAAATTTTGTCTCACTTTCACGTGTTTTTTTTTTATTTACTCAAAAACGGCATTCATGATTTTGATGAAGATGGGTATTTGATGTATGTATCTGACGATGTGATAAATTTGAATTTCATAAAAATTGGTCAAACGCAGGGGGCTCTTTATTTCATAACTTTTTTCCAATTTTTACATTTTTTTTTGGATATCTCAAAACCGGCTTTAATGATTTTGATTAAATTAATTACATTTGATCAAAATCAAGTCATCTTTTTTATATTATTTATAGAAATTGCAATTAAAAAAACATGTCAGTTTCTAATCTAAGTTGGTAAGTGAAAGTTGTGTGTTGCGCGCATCGCACCAGATTTTTTTATCTTCAGTTTTCGTTCATAATGTTATGTTCTTTAAATAAGTGATTTTCTTTATACTATGAATAATTGAATAAAAAAGTATTTATTATTTTTTCTGAATAAAAAATATTTTTTTTTTCAATTATCTTTCTATTAGAATTTGAATAACAATTATTGTTAAAATTCATTCAAGGGATGAAATCCGCTATCCATGGCTTTAACTAGTTTTCGCACAACTATATTTAGTTTTTTGTGATTTTCTCGAAAACCAGGCATATGCCAGAGGACTTGTTTTCTTATTTTTTCGATCCTCTATCGATCCCTGAAGTTTGGCCGTTTGGTTTGGGAACCCCATGTAGATTGGAGGTATAGATGTTCTTACAGAAATAATTTGCTCTCTCTAACTAGTATCTATGGCCAAGTTTCCGTTCTCAACTATCCCACGTACCTGACTGCAGGAACTTCACATTCTACGTGTGAAGAAGCCAACGTTCTTCTGAAGCCATTCACCACCTACATTAACCTTGGAACATATTTTCAACATAGACATTTCGATCAACCATGTTTCCTGGTGGGACTGTAGAAGAAGCCCAATTTTTCTCAAAAAAAACCTCAAGCCAATTTTTGCCACAACATTGTAGAGGCCCGGTAGAATAAGAGTCTATTATTACAATTGTACGGGCGTAAATTTTGAAAATAATAACGATTTCAAAACTCGATTGATGGAGATGGGGTGGTTCACCATTTAATTTGGGAAATTATTCGCAGATACTCTGGTATCCCAATAACAGATACGAGTAGTATTCGTAATTGTATTGTATCCGGTTACAAAAGTATCTGTAACTTTTGTCTAAAATTCCTTTTTATTTGGATAGCAGCCAAAACTGGAGAAAAAAAATTCTTCAATTAAAAACTTTTTTTATTTTCTAGAACATAAACGGTCACTTGGCTATTAGGACCGCTAAATATGAACTTAAGGGCCTTCCTGAATCAATGAAATGTAACATGGAATTGTACCCGAAATCATCGTACCCAACTTTGAGGTCCAATTTGTGTCAAGAAGTACATTAAATGACGCAGGTCTAATGTTCAATACAGCATTTGATACGGTAACAGTATGAATTTAGTTTTATGAGTTTTTATTTTGTTATATTTTTTCTCGATTTTAGAACATTTTCTAATACATTTTTCTAATATTTCCTATTTAAAAAACAGGATGAAGCCAACGTTCTTCAGAAGCCATTCACCACCTACATTAACCTTGGAACATATTTTCAACATAGACATTTCGATCAACCACCATGAATTAATGTATTTACAAAAGCTAATAAAAGTGTTTACTTAATGATTCGAAATTTGATTTTCGTCATAACTTAAATTTTAGTACCATGATATTGCTATTTTCAATTTATTTTTGTCAATTTAAACACTTCGGGATGAACTAATAGCATACAGTAAATACAGAGAAAACATAGATTCAATTTGGAAAGCAACAAGACGAATGGTGAAGAGGAAAGACATTCAATATCCTCTACGACTATAAATTCTAACGAATACGACTATCCTATAAATTTTAAACGAAAAATTAGAAATAAAAAAAATAACAAAGTTACAAAATATTAAATAGCAGTGACTCAGAAATAACCGTATTTTTCACTATCCAATGTTAGACGGTCGCTTCTTAAATGTGGTCCTCTAAGGAACCAGCCAGAGAGGCCTAGAACAATCCAAACATGTGATCACGAACTCAAACATGAGAATAACCATTACGTTACAAGCAGTTCCAGAACTTTGTAAAACAACAGAAATAAACATCTGTTTGGTGTCACATAAGTTTTAAACTTCTTTCTATCTATCTAAATATATATATAAAAATCTCGTGTTCCGATGGATGTCGGAGGTAAATCAGAACTACTCAACCGATTTTGATGGAATTTGGGTCGTTGTGTGTACACAACGATCAAAATTCCATCATAAGTCCAACTTAAAATATCCTTGGGAATATAAGTTAGACATGAATTAATAATTTGCAAAAGATTGTTTGTTTTTTTATCGTCCCTTAATGCCACTAAGGCTAAACGGAGGGTGCTACAGTGGAAGTTCTAAATCGTTTCTAGGACGGGGAAACCTTCATGAGGAAAACCCAGACTCTATAATATATATCTTTATATATTTAAAAAAATCTCGTGTCCCCATATGCCCGAGATATGACTTTAAAAATTTCATCAAAATTGATCTACGGTAGGGGGGACTTTACTTAATAAATTTTGTATCATTTTCACGAGTTTTTTTTATTTACTCAAAAACGGCTTTAACGTTTAACAAAAATAAGATATGAATGTAGAAAAATGTGTGACTTTGGGAAATGATATGTAGCAAAACACGTCAATTTCTAATCTAAGTAAGTTGGTAAGTGAAAGTTGTGTGTTGCGCTCACGCACCAGATTTTTTATTTACATCTGTTATCAGTCAGAGACTATACAGAGGTAGTTGGCATATTTATAACATAAGCATATAATAAAATAAAGCCACATCCTTATCTCCAAGACTAAGAAATATTAAAAATAAACATCATTTTAAAAAAAAAATAAAAAAAGGAAAATCATGTGATATAAAAAATATTGAGTACAATACAAAACATACTTACATACATAATCACAATAAGAGCTTTACTATGAACAGAACTTAAAATAAATACAATAACAATCCTCCAACTGAGGATAGATTTAATTACAAACCTTAATCAAATAGGTAAAAAAACAAAACAAAAAAATATTTTGTAATTGTTAATTAATAGAATCTATTTTCTGGCCTCAAATAGCTTAATAAAAAATATATAAAAATCATCCAATTTATTTAAATCCTTCGGCTCCGAGAAATTAAGTAATTTTCTAAGTTTTTTGTAAAGTTTTTTGGCAAATTAAATGCTTATTATACTACAATGGAGTGTGATTATTTGTAAGTTCTATAAATTTCCAACAGATGGCGGTGTAACTTGATTTATTGACACACTTCATTTTCTTTCGATATTTAGGGTGGTTTAGCATCCATTAGTCAAACCTATTTTTTCAGACTCGGACTAGGAAAATCCGTGTTTTTCCTAGGGGAATTATGTGTCGCCTTTTCACGTGTGGTGAACACGTCGAATCTATTTGTTTTATCAAAAGACAGGTAAACCAAAATCATTGTGCATCTATTAGTATAACCTCCTGATAAGATATCTCACAGCATCATGTGTTTCATTCTGAATTTAATTAATATGTATTATGGCATATGTTAATTTGGTACATTTTTGCTAAGTGTCTTCTATTGTGATTGTACTAAATCCTGTTTCAATTATATTCATTATTAGTTCCTTTTACTTATGTCATTCATTAACACATCATGGTCAAATATAAGATGTTAACAATAAAAACTTTAACCCATCTAAATTCTTTACCAAACAATTTTAAATTTGGCGTAAAATTCTATTTTAAATCCCGTTAGTTTTTAGATTAGCTCTAATGTTTTCATATCAATTAGTGAATTTTAATTTGACTATAAAAAGGATAGAATATAATTTCTTCAACGCATTATAGCTACTGAGCCACAGCAACGCGTGGCAGGGTGTCGTATATATATATATATATATACACGTATATTTATATATATATATATATATATATATATATATATATATATATATATGTATATATATATATATACACCTCGTGTCCCGATGTTTGTCGGGGGTAAAATTAGAAGCTACTCAACCAATCTTTATAAAAGTCGGCTAATTGTTTGTCGTTTTGTCCAACATGAGAGATAAGATAGTTTTTATCTCGATTATTTGCCTCAATATTTCTTTTATTGCAAATTAAGTGCTCATTATATTACAATGGAGTGTGATTATTTGCAAGCTCTATAAATTTCCATCACATAGCGTGTATGTTGATTTATTGACACAACACTTCATTTTCTTTCGATATTTAGGGTGTGTAAGCATCCATTAGCCGAATCTATTTTTTCAGACTCGGACTAGGAAAATCCATGTTTTTCCCGTGAACATTTATAAACCTAAAAAATAGGTTAACCATAACATTGTACACCTATTACCTCTACAATAAATATAAATTGTAAATTATAATAATAAAAAAATGTAAATTATTATTATCAAAAAATATAATTTAACGTTGTCTATCGAACTAATAAAATTAAATTTTTATGTTTTGATAAATTGTACTGTAAGAACATGCAGCACGCTTTAGACTTCCTCATGCTCGCTTTTCATAACTTGTTTAGGTACCTTTACAATCGATGAACTTTACCTTCGAACACCACACAGCCTTCACGTCGAGTGTTCGGGTGTTCTAGGTACTTCATCTGTTCGCCTGTTTTCGGGGGTAGCGCTAGTGTCACTTTTGATTTTGGTTTTCCCAGGTGAAAGGAGTTGTTTGTGATATTAGTCCGCCGCTCTAATTCGTCTCCTATTTTTTTATTTTTCAGATAAAATAAAATATATTGATAATGGAGATTTTTTCTTCATCATAAGCTAGCGTTGGGTGCATCAGCCATATTGGTTCGCTTAACGTCACGTTAAGTATAAATGGCTGTTCGTTTAACGCCGG
Source organism: Aelia acuminata (assembly GCA_911387785.2). Classification (NCBI taxonomy): domain Eukaryota; kingdom Metazoa; phylum Arthropoda; class Insecta; order Hemiptera; family Pentatomidae; genus Aelia; species Aelia acuminata. Next base: position 134,201,013 of record OU426982.1, on the reverse strand, counting down.
TACGGCAAGGTTCGAGGAAGAACCTGTCGAAGGTGAGGTTCGTAAGGTGTAAAGGCACCTTTTCAGGTAGAACTTACTGATACTCAATCTCATATCATCATGTGTTATATTCTGAACTAAATTAATACATGTATTAGTCAAAAGATTAATTTAGTACATTTTCGCTAACCGTCTATTGTGATTGTACTAAACCCTACTGTAATTATATTCTTTGTTCGTTCCTTTTACATCTATGCTATTTCTATTTAATCTCGCCTCTGCTGAAATAATCCAGAAGTGCTAAATGAATGGATCATTATTACCCACTTCAGTGAAATATGAAATTTTAAAAATAAAAACTTTAAAACTTCTAATTTTTTTTTCTATTTTAAATCTTTGATGCGCGGTCATAAGGGCTTAAGTCAAAATTTTGAATTTTTCAGGATAGCAACAACAAAGTTTAAAACATTATGTAAAATCTAATTATTGATATTATTTGTGATAGTCATTTATATAAAACAATATAATAGTAATTCTATCTGAAGCATACATTTGTTTCTTAACTGATCGTTTCTGATTAGGTACTTAGGACTTATTTTGACAGAAGTTTTTTTTAGACCTCAAACCTCTTCACTTTGATGCGCGGTGTTTAGGGCTAAAGTCGAAAATTTGAATTTTTCAGGAGAGCAACAGCAAAGCTTAAAACATTATGTAAAATCCAATTGTTTATATTATTTGTTATTTTTATAAAACAATATAGTAAGTAGTAAGTCTACCTAACATATACTATTACTATCTGACGCCTACATTTATTTCATGTCTGATCATTGACTGACTGCACACCTCCCTCCTCACTGCACACCTCTTCATGAAGTACTTATGTTGTACCTTATGTTACACAAAATAAGTTCAGTAAAATTTCAATCGCAATGATAATAAATTTATTATAAGAAATAAATTAAGTAGTACTTACAAAAATGATAGCAACTCATTTATTTTTTAATTTGGGAAAAAATAAATCAGAATACAACATTAGAAAATTGTATTAAAGTTGTTTATTAACGAAGTCAAAATTACAATTTGGGAATTAACAAGGTAACATTTCATTTGTTTAACATTTTACCGTTTATAATCGCGTAAGCATGTTAGGACATACATAAACCATAGTTGTGGTATAGAACATATTATTAATTTTACATTAAAAAATATACTAATGGCCTACATGAAGAAATACAAAATTAACAAATCTCAAAATTCCATTCCTTTTATTTGAGACTTTTCCAGCTCAACTTTCGGAAGGTCAGGATCCTCCGCTTGGATAGCAGAATCTGTTGGGAGTTGTATATAAAAATTGTGAAATAATGGTGGTATCAGAGGAAGTAAGTCCATGAGATCATTTTTCTTTACCTCAGGTATAGGAACCATGGACTTGTACTTTTGTTGAACCTATGGAAGGCCTCCCTCTTTTTCTAAAACACATTGACTTGAAGGTTCTTCTGTTTAGGAGTTCTTGTACAACAGAGTACCGTAGTCGTGAGTGTATTGAACATTATGTGCCAGGAAAATAAGTCCACATCCGAATTCTTCTTCCTTAATCAATATATATTATAAAGCAAAGTGTACAATGTGCGTGCCGAAAAGGCTCAAAAACGAATACACGTACTGTCAAGAATGTTATGTTGTCATATTGCCCTATTGCCCCTAACGATGAAGAAGGTTTCAGTTTTCATTTTAAGTGTGTAATGTTGAAGGGACAAGGGATGTAATTTTAAGGCTCTCGCTACATGTAATTAGCCCCTCTAATAAGCCCAGGCGAGTTAATGAATGAAAAAATTTAGTTCGACATTTGGAAGCCAGAAGCGCTAGCTAAGCTCAATTCATTAGGTTATCGTTCATTAGTTCGGTTTTTTATTGTTTTAGCTTCAGCTGTTTTCTTTACATTACACTGGATTATGTATAAATAATTATTTTTTCCTTTTTATTTTTCAATAAGGTCATTACATCTCTGCAATTTTGTGAAATTAAAAATAAACAAAACCAACTGGATTCCTAAGCGAATTAAGTTTAACAGAAGAGGAAAGAATTGGTCAAAACATTGTCTTTAATCAATATACAATATAATAGTAAATTTAAAACAAAAGAAAAATTGCTTATTTTATTACACTGAATAAAATAGATAACCTATAGATAATATGATTAAAAGATATAACCTAATGGAATATATACCAAAAATAAAGTGTTCAGATAATATTTCTGTTTAATAGTTCTGTTCTGTTCGTAAATTTTCAACCGAATTCGAAAAAGGGGACGTTACTCAACTTGATAAGGATGCGGTACCGTCATGAGAATGGTCTCAATGGAATCAGAACATAGAAACCATAAAAAATGGTACATACCAGGACATATTTGCTGCCAAAAACATTTTTCTTAATCTAGAAAAGGGAAGAAAACGCATTGAAAGAACCGCATTAATGGGGTCTCTTATACCCAAACCATGTATGGGCGGACTCTGAGGTTTCGAAACTTCCACTAATACTAAGCTGAAGTTTCAGGATGGTACAAATTTTGTTTTAATCTTGATTAATTTTGGTCTATTTTTCTGTACTATTACATTTTAAAGTTATTGTTTCATTCCACCTATTCCACAACTCCCTGAGCGAAGCCGGGCCCCAAAGCTAGTACTAAATATGTCTTGAGAAGCTCTGAAAAAACCAAGGAAATCTTCTTGTTTCATTTCAATTACTTGAAATGAAACAAGAATAACCAATCGTGAGGATGATAAATTGGGATTTTTATGTGTTTCTTTTTTTTTTTTTTTTTCTATCATTGAGTGGTCAACAACACCCCACGATGTACGTCATCTTCATTCATACCAGCTTTACCAATGTTGGAGTAGTCGAATAAGACTGTAGCGCCAATAAAATTTATTTAAGTAGTGAACGGCATTAAAGCCATATGTTGACTTAAGACCTTAATACCGGGAAGGAAGTTATAAACTTAAGGCTATAATATCAATTGGTACAGCTAATAGATTTTTAAAGTTTGACTTAAGACTTTAATACCAACCGGTAGGTCTGATTTCCTGCTATAATATTTCGACATAATCTCCAATCGCTCAAAAAGGGACTTAATCCCTTATGACCGCGCATCAAAGAAATACCGTTGGTTTTTAGATTAGCTGAAACGTTTTTATCTTTATCAGTGAATTTTGATTTGACTAGGATAAAGAATAGGATAAGAGGGCACCTGTGGTGTAGTGGTTAGCATAGAATCTTGTATAGTAAGTTTCGCGGGTCGCGTCCCGAGGTGGCCCTAGGATTTTTCAATGGGAGTAAAAAATCCTTGTCTATGCCGTCCCTCGGATAGGACGTAAAATAGAGGTCCCGAGCCTGTACGATGTCAGGTACACGTTAAAGATCCCTATCGTAATTATACCTGGTTAGGCAAAATTTAGGACTCCCACTGTTGCATCGTCCGATTAGCCTTAGTGGCATAAAGTGACGTTAAAACCAAAAATCAAACAAAGAATAGGATGTAATTAATTCTGTACTGAGCCACAGCAACGCCTGCACGTATTTTTTACGTTATTCCTTTATCTCATTGCGTTGGAGTTTCCAAAGCTTTGGCATTTTGTGATATCCGTGGCAGCTAGATGTTCTTAAAAAATTTTTGGGGAATTTAGGTGGAAGGTGGTTTCGATCCACAATATCCCCCTGGATCGACAATGATTCAGTGTATTTGGATAATGTAAATTATTTTATCCAGAACCCTTGAAATGTTAGCTATAACACCTGCCTTGCTCGGATGAGAGAGCATTGACATTCGATGAGTGGAAAGTCAGGCTTCACGGTTTGATCCTATATCTGTGCCAAGGTTTGTGGCTCAAGGATCAACATCAACCCGTGTACACAACAACAATTATTTATATAATTTTATAAATAAATTATATACATATACATATGTTTGTTTGTATGTACATATTTGTAGAAATCACAATTTGATGCAAATATCGCTCACTCTTTTCTAGTGATGTAAAACTATCCATAGTTTTTTTTAACGATCGAGACTATCGAGTTTTTTGAAATATCGATAGTACTATCGAAAACATTATTTTTAAAGGATATAGTGTTAGCCTCTGCTTCTAAGCACCCATTTGCTGTATAAATCATGGATATGAAATATAACAAAATATAACAGTGTAATTTTATTTATATTTCTAACAAAAAATGCTTGTCTAGTCTATAAAAAAATATTAACTACACGCAAAAATTTAAGATTGAGAAATTGGTTGTTTGCTCATATATACCTTCCAACAACATTGAATATCCCTTTGGACTCGGCACCGTTTCGGACGTTTCCTACCGGCAACTGGACGCAACTTATTCGCGAAAATATATACCCTGAAAACGTAATATTATACAGTAAAATTTTAGAAACAAGTAAGGAATCGTATTGTAATTTAGGTTATGTGTATTTGTAAAGCTTCGAGAATACGGTTACAAAATAAAATATTTTTTTTTTAATTTTATATTAATTTCCAAATTATTTTTTTAAAATTTTAAATTTTTTTTATAATTTTATTATTATTATTATTATTATCATTATTATATATAAAAGCATAAAAAATATAATTGGAGAAATAAAAACAGTTAAAAAAAAATCTGGTGCGTGCGTGCAACACACAACTTTCACTTACCTACTTACTTGGATAAGAAATTGACGTGTTTTGCTAAATATCATTTCCCAAAGTCACACATTTTCTACATTCATATCTTATTTTTGTTAATCGTTAAAGCCGTTTTTGAGTCAATAAAAAAAACCCGTGATAATGATACAAAATTTATTAAGTAAAGTCCCCGCTTCCGTAGATCAATTTTGATGAAATTTTTACAGTATTATCTCGGGCATATAAATACATCAAATACCAAGTTTGATCAAAATCGTTTAAACCGTTTTTGAGTAAATAAAAAAAACACGTGAAAATGATACAAAATTTATTAAGTAAAGTCCCCCCTCCGGTTGATCAATTTTGATGAATTTTTTACAGTCATATTTCAGGCATATAAATAGATCAAATACTCAGTTTAATCAAAATCGTTAGAGCCGTTTTTGAGAAAATCGAAAAAAACTTAAAAAAGTTATTAAATAAAGTACCCCCTCCCTTTGAACAATTTTGATGAAATTTTTGCTGTCACCGCATCGTCGCGGTGCATATACATACACTAAATACCCAATTTCAGGTTCGCACGGTTTATAGTTTTTGAGCTAGTCCGTTCACACACACACACACACACAGACACACAGACACACACACGCACACACAGACCATTTCGCGGGACTTGGTTATTTTGACTCAGGGGACCCCAAAACGTGTATTTCCGTTGAAAACCGGAAGTCGAAAATTTTCACGATCGCAATACTTCCACTTACTATATATTTCATATATAGGTAAGTGAAAGTAATTACGAGATGGGACCCTTTTAGTTGAAGTTTTTTCAGATATACAATCAGAAAAGCTCCTAAAATGTGAAAATGTACTTAATAATTATCCGGTTAAAGTAGAAGCACATGGGAGACTAAATGAAAGTAAAGAGATTATTTGGTGCCCCGAACTAAATTATTGTACAATTGAGGAAATAAAAGATGAATAAATACCACAAAATATAGCCGATGTTAAAAGATTAACGTATTATAAAAATAATGAAAAACGCCGCGAGCCGCTACCGTCATTTATCAACAAAAGCGAAATATCCTATAAATAGTTTTTACTTTCACTTACCTATATATGAAATATATAGTAAGTGGAAGTATTGCGATCGTGAAAAATTTCCGGTTTTCAACGGAAATACACGTTTTGGGGTTCCCTGAGTCCAATTAACCAAGTCCCGCGAAATGGTCTGTGTGTGTGTGTGTGTGTGTGTGTGTGTGTGTGTGTGTGTGTGTGTGTGTGTGTGTGTGTGTGTGTGTGTGTGTGCGAACAGACTAGCTCAAAAACTATAAACCGTGCGAACCTGAAATTGGGTATTTAGTGTATGTATATGCCCGCGATGTGACAGCAAAAATTTCATCAAAATTGCTCAAAGGGAGGGGGTACTTTATGTAGTAACTTTTTAAGTTTTTTTCGATTTTCTCAAAAACGGCTCTAACGATTTTGATTAAACTGAGTATTTGATCTATTTATATGCCCGAGATACGACTGTAAAAATTTCATCAAAATTGATCAACCGGAAGGGGTACTTTAGTTTATAAATTGTGTCCCACTTTAATGTGTTTTTTTTTCATTACCCAAAAACGGATTTAATGATTTCGATCAAACTTGGTATTTAGTATATGTATGTGACCGAGATATGACTGTAAAAATTTCATCAACATTGATCAAATGGAGGGGGTACTTTACTTAATAAATTTTGTATCATTTTCACGTGTTTTTTAAATTACTCATAAAAGGAAAAAATAAGAAATGAATGTGGAAAGATTTGTGAATTGAAGTGGAAAGATGAAGTGTCAATTAACAAAACACGTCAATTTCTAATCTAAATAAGTTGGTAAGTGAAAGTTGTGTGTTGCGCGCACGCACCAGATTTTTACGATATGTTTATGTACTTATATGTTAAAAACTGAAAATTATTTGCATTGTCTCCGTAGCGGACCCCTCAAGTTTGAAGACAAAGTTTAAATTGTCCTTTATTGTTATTATTAAATTGGAGACCTCGAGTGCACAGGGATAATAAAAAAAATAAAACAACTGATCGCCTGCCAGACCCTTGACTCGAAAATTACTTAATAATGGCATTCGAAACAAAATCACAGTTTTCGTAACAAAATATTTTTGAATCAACTACCTGAGAACATTTTTTTGCAGTATTCGCGTTCCAAGTTATGTCTAAACAAATGTCACATCAGCATCCTTTTTCTTCAAAAACTCCGACACATTCGAGGATTGCTATCCGAATATTGTCATGTCAAATTAACTACTTCGTCAACTGGGAATTCTGGTTGCATGGTAACTTGAAGAGGGTTAGTTATAGCTTTCCTCAAAAAATAGTATTTGCGACCTTTTAATTTGTACCATGGTAACTATATGAAGTTTTTAAAACTACATAGAAAATTATAAACTCGGACGCGTAAAAACTTTTATTTAATAATAACAAAATGTAGTGTACTTTAGAGAGCAAATACGAACAAAAATAAGTAATTGAATGTGGAAAAGATTGTGACTTTGAGGAATGTAGACAATATCTTCAATTTCTATTCTAATCAAGTTGGTAAGTGAAAGTTATGTGTTGCGTGCATCGCACCAGATTTTTTTTTTGTTACAAATTTTATTTTATATAATGTAAAATAAAATATAAACATCGCTAATCAAATTATCCAATCCTATAGGAGATCCTACCTTTTAGTAATCTAATAAAACAATGACACAATCGATTATATAACCTAAACGATTCGATGAGTAACAGAAATCGATCAGTTTGGCGGGCAATGACCGAGGCTAAGTCGTGAATACGTTAGTGACAGCTTATGTAACTGCTGCACTCAAATTCTCTCAACGGAATATCGCGTCACTTTTTTCTTAAATATTGAACATTCGGCTTGTAAACATTATTATATAATATAACTATTAATATCTATAACTAGTGTTTTAAGAGTCAATTAACAAAAATAAAGATTACCTAATTCATATATAATTTTAAGGGAAAAAACGGCATTTCGTCCAGTGTTAAAAGCTGAATTTTTTATTTACACTTTATAGTGGCAATCAGCAAATTAGATGTAGTATACATTTTATCTCAAACTTTAGGCATGAGGGAAAATAGTGCCCAGCAGCAAATCATCTCGGTCTTTCAGGAGAGGTCTTTCATTCAACTCCTTTTCAGCCAGCTCAGATAAGGCATGCCTGCCGAGGACTTGCCATTAATAAGTCTATTATTATGTTCGGGGTGGTTTAACATTAAATCGCAAATAAAGGGTTTCTTAGTCGATTGGTCCATAGATAATAGGTTCAGTTTGTATGAAAAGTTTTGTTATTTAGGTACATACCAGGGAGCGTCTGTTATAAGTCATCAAATTTTGGATTAAACACTTTTGTAGTTTTTTTAGGTGCTTTTATTTTATTTGTAAACTGATGTAACACGAGTATATATTTATTTAATATATTTTTATGTAGTTTTTAAAAACTTCATATTACCATGAAACAAATAATTTCCATTAAATGAACAAAACGGCTTTAATTATAAACAATGGTCTGTCATTAAAGGCGTACTCCGCATACGTGGGCTCATCGTGTTTTATGAGTTGACGGAATATTTTTCTTTTTTTTTCTCATCTATATGTTTACTTAATTTTTTTTCATATTTCATGTTTAGCCATTCCTTATTTTTAGGCGGAAAGAGAGACAGTTAATTTCTCGATATAAACAAAAACAAAGGTACTTTATAGGAAAACAAAAAAGGCCCCTTCACCATTTAAGCCCCCTCAGAACATTTTAACAATAATAAAGCTCCCCTGATATTAGAGAAGAGTTGATTTTGATTAAACACGATGAATTTAATCAAAACCATTAAAGCCGTTTTCGAGATTATCGAAAAAAAGGTAAAAAACGTTTCCTTACTACAACAAATATAAATTTTTCAACATTCAACATCTAAAATATCTAAAAGTAATAACTATACAAGTAAGTTTTTATTCTGTTTAAACGAAGGATAAAATAAGATATTAGCGGCAGTTCAAGAGTCAGGGTTGTGGCTCAAGCGAAAGGTCAGAGGTCAGATCTATACTCCCACACTCTTGGAAAGAAAAACATTGTTTTTCCTTAACTTTTATATTTATTATATTACAATGAGTTGCGGGAATAATATTAAAAATCGGTGTAACCGCTCTTACCCACCCCCTTAACCCTAATTTATGGCTTGGGTTATCATACCTCGAAAGCATACAAATTGAACGAGAGCGGAGTGTTAGGCAGTATAAAAATTGCTAAATCCGGCTAAATATCATTGATGGAAATTGGATGAGGCCAAAAATAGAGGGGTTGGTGCGGGAATAATATTAAAAATCGGTGTAACCGCTCTGACCCACCCCCTAAACCCTAATTTATGGCTTGAGTTATCATACCTCGAAAGCATACAAATTGAACGAGAGCGGAGAGTTTGGCAGTATAAAAATTGCCGATTAGATCGAAAGAGTAAGAAGGACTACTTGAATCTTAATAATAAAAAAAAAAAAAAAAAAAAAAAATCGAGCGTAGCCACGGCTCTAAGGGTAGAAGCTAATTATCCGTGATGGAAATTGGATGAGGCCAAAAATAGGGGGTAGGTGCAAGGTAGTGGAAGGAGTCCTTGACTGGTTGACTGCGGGTTAATAGTGTGTGTTTAACTGTGTAATAGTGTCTTTAATCTTTAGTTGTTGTTCATTAGTTTGTGTTATTATTTCCTGTTTCCAATGTTTTCTTGAGTTTTATTGTTGTTTCAGTTTATTGCTTTTTCTTATTTTATTTTTTTAGATTTTTAGTGAAACATTAGGTTAGGTTAAACCAAGTGGTTATCTACGAGGTTTATACTTCCTGAACTGGTCACTAATAAAGACATTTGAATTGAGGAAAGGTAAGAGACTAGTCAAGTTTTTGATTTAAGTTGAGTTTCGTTGAGACTTTTTTTCCTAACTAGTTAATCTTAAAGAATTTATTACTAGTTAGGTTAGTAGTTAATTTGGTTTCTTATACTGCTTATTTTTATAAATAATCGGTCAAAAGTCCTCCTAAAGTTTGTAATAAGCGTGTAAAGATGGAGGAAGACTGTGTTGAAGATGAAGGCACTCAATCACAACAGCCTTCTGCCAAAAGGCCTAGAAGCAGAGTTTCTGATTTGTCGGAGGAACCCGAAGGAACTGCTTGTCTGTTGCAGGAAGCTAAATCAATTCAAGGCAACTTAACAGTTTTCCTACAAAATCTTGATAAAAAAATTAGTAATAAAGCGAGGAATCATATAAACACTAAGATTAATCGATTGGTCGATATCATTGATACGGTATTCACTAAAAATAAAGAATGTGGCCAGAAATTCGCGGAGCTTCCGGTCTCGGACTTGGTTCAGAAGGTAGTAAAGGAAACCCTTATGTCTCCCTGCGTCCTAAACTTTATAAAAGGTAAAATTATAGATAATACGTTGCCCATGGTAACTGAAGTGCTACCGCGAGAGGAGGTTTCAACTCAAAGCCCTAAGCAGCCCATTCCTGGACCATCTTATAGCAATGTACCACCAGAGGGTAGTGAAAGTTTTCACGTTGTGGCGAGTAAACGAAGCCGAAGGAAGGCAAAGTCGCGCCGAAACGGCCATACAGAAGAAAATACCAAAACTGATGGAGCTTTATCTGAGACGTCTCCTCGTGATGGTTCATCTACTAAGGTAAAGGTTAAGACACTGGCAGACATAGTAAAGTCACTGCCTACAAAGCCGACTCCGACATCCAAACCGACCTATCTCACAATCGGTGGATCTGGTAAGAGCCCAGTGGACATTATAAATGGGTTGCCATCCCCTACTGAAATTGGGGTCAATGCATCCATAGTGCGAGCAACAAAGGGAGGCTCGATCTTGGTCCGCATAGAAGACAGCTCCCACGCCACAAAGGTCATTGGGTGGAAGGGGCTCCGCGATAACGGCTTACATGCCAGACTGGCCTTAAAGAAAAAGCCGAAACTGGAAGTTAAGGGTGTACCTCATGCATGGGGCCCAGCGGAATTATCGAGGTTTTTGTGGGAACGAATACCTGATAAGTCAGTCCCCACTCCACTGGTCCATGACGATCTTCGCCCACTATTTTCCACTGTATCTAGGAATGGTCTCACAAAGACGTGGGTGCTAGAGGTACACCCCATAGTTCGTTTCAAATTGTTGGAACTGGGTACATTGAATGGAGGATGGTGCTCTTTATCATTCAAGGACTACCTTGATGCCCCTCGTTGCACTAAGTGCCAGGGCTATGAGCATACTAAAGCTGCATGCACGGCGGATAACGTAGTTTGTATTTGGTGTGCAGCAAATGGACATATCATGAAGGACTGTCCAAAGAAAAAAGCAATGGCTGACCCTACTTGTATAAATTGCGTCCGGGCAAATGCTCGACCCAGCGAAACAAAACACAAGTCTGGGAGCCGGGAGTGCCCTGTGCACTTGACGTGGTGCAAAGAAATGGCGAAAAGAACATTCTATGAATAAACTAACTATCCTCCAGCTTAACATGGGCCGAAGGCGAGTTGTAGCAGAAGAGCTTCGCGCTCTTTCTCATCGCTACGACATTATGGCGGTCCAGGAACCCACTTGCCGTGGGAACATGGTCACGGGGTTTGGCCTCACGTCGAAGGTTATAGCTCTAAGCAGTGGAGAGAGGAGGCCTAGAGCTGCTATCGTGGTTAACAACCCGAACCTCGACGTGATGGATCTGAGGCAATATTCTATGGCAGACAGAGTTGCGTGTTATGTCAAGTTGGGCGCAGTCGCTTTTACGCTACTCTCGGCATACTTACCTCACGGAAATGATATCGAAGAAGACATATCTGCCATAGAAACGATCATATGCCATAGAAAGAACGTGATCGTTTGCTCAGATACCAACTCCTGGAACACGATCTGGGGATCCAATCGAACAGATAGGAGAGGTGGTTTATTCGGTGAGTTTATCACAAGAAACCAGCTGGTGGTAATAAACGATATCACTGCCTCCCCTACGTTCTCTGGTGGAATGGGGGAGAGTTGGATTGATGTCACGCTGGCTTCACCAACACTCGCAGGGCGCATAGTCGATTGGACCCTCAGACCTGAAACGAGTTCTGACCACAAAGTCCTCGCTTTTAGCTTGCAACAGGATATAGATTATTCCCACGGCATTCAAAAGGGTTTTGTGACCCGCATTAGCAACTGGAGTACCTTTCGGTGCATGCTGGAGGGTAAAATTGTCGATGAAGATTGGGAGGAGGGGCATTCTGATTATCCTGATGACCTGGACTACAGAGTGACCAGGATCACCGATATTATCTTAGATGCCTCAGAGAATTCCCTTCAGCACCGAAAGGTGAGGGTCAAACCTGTCCCATGGTGGACGCCGGCCCTAACAACGATGAAGAGAGAGCTCTACAAGGCCCGGCGTTCGTACCAGAAGTGCAGATGTGACGAGAGGCGCACTGCACTTCGGAGCGAGTATAAGTCCAAGGCTAAGGTGTACCGCAACGAGGTGCGTTCACGGAAGCGAAGATCCTGGGACGAGTTTATCGTCGATGAGTCCATCAAAAACCCTTGGGGTATCCCATACAAGGTCGCGTTGGGTAAATTAGTTCCTCCGCAGCCGCTAGGTTCATCCAACAGCAGAGCCGGTTTAAAAGCTGAAGCAGAACGATGCGCCAACCTGATAGGAAGATGGTGTGAGGCGAAGAAGTTGAAAATGGCAGCTGAGAAAACTCAGGCCATTCTTCTAAGAGGGAAAACTGACAGGGCACACCCTATAACTCTCGTGATTGAGGGTTCAAGAATACGTCCAAATGAGGTAGTCAACTACCTTGGTGTGAGATTCGGTAGGGGATTTAACATAACCCCTCACTTGGACTACCTCAGGAATAGGGTGGCCCTAGTCTTAAACGGGCTGAGTCGTCTAGGGGGCGCCTTCTGGGGTCTCAGATTCCCTGCGACGATGACCATTTACAACGGATTAATACTGGGTATTCTGAGATACGCGTCCCCCGGATGGTTCAAGAATCCCTCACAGCGGCAGATACGCAGGTTGGCGTCGCTTCAGCGTACTGCTCTGCTACGAGTCACAAAATCATACCGAAGTGTTTCTCATGAGGCGGTGCAGGTCCTAGCAGGAGGGGTACCTCTCGACCTTCTCCTGCGTGAAGATTCCTTAAAGGATGTCCTTAAAAGGGAAGGCTCAGCAGCTCTACCGGAAAATATCCGCACGAGAATTGCTGAAAACCCAAGAAAATGGAAAAGGACAATGCGAGAAGTCACAATTGATGAATGGAACCGGAGGTGGGTGACTACAACGAAAGGAGCTACGTTGAGGAAATATTTCCCCACCGTCCGATCACGGTTATTGGCGACTTGGGTTATTCCGGATTATTGGGTTTCGCAATTTCTCACGGGGCATGGGGGTTTCCGCGCCAAACTGCACAGTCTTGGAAAGGACATAGATCCCCTATGCCCTAGATGCAGGGTTCCGGAGACGGCTGAGCACATCATTGTGGACTGCACACTCTTTGAGGCACTTAGGGCCAAACTGTTGAGGGAAACTGGACTCTACGTAGTGGCTGAAAACGATTTCCCTCAGCTGGTAACTGAGGCAAACTACCCGTACTACAAGTCCTTTGTGTACGGGTGGAAAACTGCAATTGGCTTTGCCCATTTCAATTTGACAAGGCAGGGACCTTTGCCTGGAAGACCGCCTGAAGGAGGAGATGAAGAAGAAGGCCAGGAAGAAGGTGATTTGGGGAGCTGAAAAACTGAAGTAGGAAGAAGAGGAAGAAGGAACAGAAAAAACAAAACAACATCAACTGAAGTATACCTCCAACGATTCCCAATAGCAACATTTGAAATGTTGCCAACACCCGTGTTGCCGAAAGGCAAGGAAGGGCGAAATAAATAAATAAATAAATAAATAAATAAATAAATTTATTATATTACATTTAATATTCTTCTTTTTATGTTAATTTTTGCTGGTGAATTCTTTACCCTCGGTTACAAAAAAAGTTAAAAATAAAATGAATACATCATCAAAAAAAAAAAAAATAAAAGAAAAAAGATTGGTTTTTTTTTTTATCTCCTTACTCCATCTGAAGTATGAACTAGAAAAAATAGATTTATCGATGGGTGATTTTAAAATTTTGGTGGTATTTTGCTCTTAACTTTTATGGAATTTCAAAGTCATCTTTTACACGGTGGGCCAGACGTTCACGTTTTCATTTGTATCTCTACGCAGAAATGAGTTAATTTTAAAATCAATGTTCTTGTTTTATGCTAAATTTAATGTTCTAAAACTTTTATCTGTAGCATTTTTCATTTAGAGTGACAACTTCGTGGATCATAGACCGTTAGGTGCATGAATACTTACAGGTTTTAATTGGTTTTCCTCCCTAGTTGTGGTTTAATTTTAAATTAATCATCAAATAAATATATATATGCATCGTGTAAGTGTTAATTCATTAATTGTTCTGAGCTATTAAATTGTATTATGAATAATTTCTACATATCAACGAACAAACAGAACTTTTTATCTATCTTTTTTATTTTGGTTGGTTTTAAATATGTAAACAATCAATACTTTGCAAACATGCATTTATTTCAAATTGCAGGAATGATCAGAAGCCAGTGTCTGTAACCCAACTATTACTATGAGAGCATTATTATTTATTAATTATTACATTTCAAGAAACTAGTTTATGTGCAATCTGCGAATAATTAATTATTATTTTTCATATTTATATCCTTTATTAAAAAAAAAAAAAAAAAAAAAAAAAAAAGGTTATATTATTTTTTTCTGTCAACAAAATACTTGCTGTTACATAGGCTCGATTATACATTCAAAATAATATCCGAAACCCGCTGTAATTATGTGGTGTATGAGAACTGAACGATGTGGCAGAGGACTGGATGCGCCCGAGTCACTGGCGGTTTTTCGCCGCTAAGGTCCGTTTTCTATGAACCTCGTTGATATATTTTGAAATTTGACCAGTGATGATTTTTAAAGTAGAATAATTGCTCCAGATGTTTTATTTCAGGGCGTTTTTCGTTAATGATGGCCGTTTAATCACAAATTAACTTGGAATTTGTGACTTGAAAATGTTCTCTAGACTAATTATTTTAGAACGTTTGTTTATTTATTCTGGATCTAGAACTATCTAGCTTTATTAAAAGTCCAGTCATGGCTAAATTAAGCATAATGGTGAATGTCAGTAATATAAAAACTAACTGAAATCAAACTCGTCATTCCGCGATGTTTGAACGCCATTTTGGGTTACTTTTTTTCTGGGAACATTGGCTTTTTCTTAATCTTTTATGACAAGGAACACAACTTTATGCAATTTATAGGGATGTGGGGGGGGGGGGGGTGCACGGTAGGGGAGTCAGGCCCACGTACTATTTTCTTTTGTTTCTGGTCGCTGATGGCATAGTCACACGCTCCTTAGCAATGATGTGAAGTGCGCACACACACACACATGGCATTTAATAAAACACGTCAATTTGTCCAAATTTAATTAAGCTTACACTGTTAAGTATAAATCATGGAATAGCTAATAAATTCTTAAAGTTGATGGGTCTAGTTAAGAGCTGTAATTGCCCAACATGCCTATGCCCTGAAGATCCAAGACTCATTGTGTTCCAATGTTTTGAAAAACAGAGGAGAATTAGCCTGGGATCTAGATGATGGCGATGATCTGGGAGATAGATGATGGCGAGGAAATGCTACGATCAATAAATAAAGACACAGCCCATAAATTGTGTAACTTTTTCAACGAAATAAACTTCCCGATATAAAGACGTGTGGTCATTAAGCCATCACCCCTTTTTTTCATTATTATTATTATCTCAAAAAAAAAGCTGCTATCATAATTATTCAGTAGTACTTTTGTTGTAGGTTTTTCAAGTCTAAAGAAACAGTTTGACGAAATAGGATTTGATAACAAATCTTGGTGCCAAAAAAAAAAAAAAAAAAAAAAAAAAAAAACCCTTAATTTTTAATCAAAGTAAGTTGGTAAGTGAAAGTTGTGTGTTGCGCGCATCGCCCCAATTTTTTTTCCTTCATCTCCTGACTAGCTATTCATGTTAGTGAGTTGTTGTTTTCGCAGACTTAGTTATATAGAACTTATATAGAAGAAATTATCAGTTCTATAAAAATTCGGCAAAGTCACCCCTTTTCAATGTATATTGTTTTAATGTGGAATTCTTTGTAGGATTCCAACGTAAATAAATCTGATTTATTCAAACTATTTGCCTACTAATTTTCGATCCTCACGCAGTTCTTATACTATTTAAAAACAAAGAAGGGAAACGTAAACAACATCGTTGCTGTATGTTGCCTGAATCTAAAGAGTGCCGGGGGACATCACCTGCGTAAATAGTCGACATTCCTAGACCAAGGCCTTCATCTGTTCCTTACTTGCCTACAAACAGCTCTTTATTAGTAGTTATTTTATCTGGATACAAGGGATACTGTTACTTGTTTACAACTGGTACCATGTTATCTATATTATGATCGACGATTGCGGTGGAAGGGAAGGATTAGAACAACACTTATCAATATTGTAGGTAAACATTTGTTACGTTGTATCTGTACTACAGAACGGGTCCATTTAATATCAACTACCTGTATCAGTTATTAAAAAGTAACTGATAAATACAACCTTTCCCATCATTAGTGTCCCCTGAGTCCAAATAACCAAGTCCCGTAAAATGGTCTGTGTTACAATTTATCACTGTGTAACAAATTATTTTTGTTATCCCTAATTACAAGATATGGATAAATATAAAATACGAACGAATTTAATAACCAAATAAAAGAGAAATAAATTTTGAAAAAATTGAAAATTTCAATTTCTAATAATATTAGTTGAAATATATATGTATAATATATCATTGGAAAGCTTAGAATTTAAGAAATAATAAGTGTATAACAAGGTCACTGAAATGAATTAATATAAATATATATTTATTAACATACATGTTTCAAGGTTATGTTTCTGGAATGCAATTTGAATCCAAACGTTGCTCCTCTTTTTCACCAAATCTGTTTGTTAATGTCACTTATGCTCCTAATGCTAATCGGACAGTGCTTCAGTGGGAGTCTAAATTTTGACTACGCAGGTATACTTAATTAGGATATGGTTCTTAAACAAGTATCTATCATCGTACAGGCTCAAGACCTCCATTTTACGTCCTATCCGAGAGACGGCAAAAGCAAGGATTTTTTACTCCGATTAAGAAATTCTCCGTTGTACGGGAACCCGCGACTTTAAATATTGTAGATCGCTATGCTGTACCATAGTTGACCCCTAAAGTTATTTATATATGTTTAAATATATAATATATATGTTTGAGTTAGATTAATGAAGTTATGGCATACCACAAAAAAAAAAAAAAAAAAAAAAAAAAAAAGGCTTTGAGAAATAATATATATATGACCTGTAAATTATGTAAAATGGAGGTTGGTCCGCTATTAAGCAGATAGGCTGAGTACTCCTTATCTTTATACATGAAAAATATATCTTTCTCTTATGTAAAATTTATTTTCTTGCGAAATGTGTTCCCTTTTTTTTTTTTTTTCAATCCTACATCTACCTACCTGGTAAATAATCACGACTCTAGCTATTATTACATCTAACGTGTTAGTTATTATAAATTACGGTTTCTGGACAATACTCTGTTTCGAGAGCCTAAATCGATATCTTTCAAACCCTAAGTCATTAAGTCGAGATATAATTTTGAGTCAATTTTAATTTTAAAAAAATATGAATTTTCCTACAAGTAGTTGTTCTAATAAATAATAACAGACATTGACACACTAGATGCTAAGTTCATTTGTAGAAAAGATATGATAATTAATTCTTGAAATAGGTCGCCTAAAAAGTTGGAATTATTGACTAATACACATGAGGCTTAACAAGTTAGGTATACTGATAGTGAAATAAGAATTTATTTTCTTCTTTAATATCGCTTTAAATATTTTAAACGGACATTATGTTAAGATTTAATTTAAATAGCGTGTCAAAACAAAATTTTAACAAAGTTGATAACTGTTGCATGTCACCGTTTTGGTAATTATACAATTTGTCAGCTTATTCATATAATGGGAATATAATATTCACGCAAGTTTGGGAATCAATTCGTCCTTCGAAAGATATTTATTATAATAATTAAATAATTGATAATTATAATGCGAGAAAATAACATGTATTAAAATTATATATCCCATTTCCTGAATGAAAATGACACAGCTAAAAATAAAACATTTATTTATTTCCGAGAACAATATTTATATATATATATATATATATATATATATATATATATATATATATATATACATATATATATATATATATATTGTTCTCGGAAATAAATTAAATTGTTCTCGAGCAGTGTTCAATAATAAGAAAAATGAAGTTTGGAAAAAAATTTTTTGGGGCTAATATAAAATTTAGAATCTTAGAAAAGAAAGAAAACTTAAATATTTCAATATAAAAACAAAATCCCAAAGCTAAGGATTAACTTGAAGTATGGATAAAAATACGAAGTATAAAACTGGTTCGGAAAGTAAATATATACTTTGGCTATTACCATCTTATTACTTAAACATTTTAATTCCTCTTTTCACCTGTTAAAGTGCCAGTCCTAAGTGAATTGCTCATTGACTAATCTTGTCTAGAAGTGCAAAAATGGGTAAGATATATTGTCTAATATTATATAAGAAATTTTCATCATTTTTTAAACTTTTCTAAAAAACGTAAAAAAACGGTTTTTCCATACTTTATCCATAAATAGTACATCACTTCTTCTTTATTTTGATACCTTGTTTATCTGCTTCTGGCTGCTCCTTACGGGGATATTGTGTTTTTAGATATCAAAAACAATTCTTTACTGTACGAAGTCTAGCGCAGTACTGAACCAAACACCAGAAACGATGGTTTATTTGATTGACTATGCAAGAAAATAATTTATCTGATTGTTCGGATGATGTTAAGGAGAACATAAGAGAAAATTCGTACGGTTAGTCCATAATCAAAATTAGTGATAATTATTCTTGTCGACCACTACCGACAAGTTGCCTACTACAAGTACTATCAAGATGGAAATAATAAAGTTTTGAGAGGAAATAAAACTTTGTCTTTCACGTTATTTTGTCGGCTACTAAATGTTATTTTCGCAAAGGAATCGTCATTAATAATTGAATCTCAGCACAATATGGACTAAGGAATTGCGAATCTGATCCCAAAAGAAATGCGAGTCTACCATGGTACTTGCAAAATGATTTTACAAAGCAAATGATTTTAACTATGATCGATGGTAGTGTGTATAAAATTTCAAGTGTCATGAATCCTACATAAAAAAGCCACAATTGTGATGCAAATCCTAAGCTCATGAAAAAAACCTAAAATCGATCATTAAAAATATTTATTTATATAATATATACTTAATGTAAAGAGAAAATGGTATTCGTTTTTACAATCTAGTGATTATGGGGAAGAATAAGTTATGTTTATAAGTAATGTTCATTGTTTATTTTTTTTAAGTTCGTAAATTTCATATGTAAGTCTCTATATACATTTTATACCTTAATAAATTATTTTTTCTGTCATGTTTGTGTTGTTTAGTTACCTAAAAGTATAATGAACCTAGTTTTTTTTTTTTCAATAATTGATTCGCACCTTCAGCAAGGTGCTGAAATCAGCGAATGAGATGACGGTATTGGGAAATGATGACATGTCAGGCATGAGGAGGGAAAGCACCCAACAGCACCCCCTTCCTGGCTTGATTCAATTACCTTGGCTGTCTAAGAGAGCAGATCTCTCATCCAGCGCCTTTTTAGTCTTCTCGTATCCATCCGTACTTCAGCCATATTACTGATTAGACTATTAGGGTGTCCGTTTAAATGATTAAAAAATCTTTATAGCGGTATAGCGTCGTTATGTGCTGGTCGACTGTTGGTATATGGAGGTCTGTATGTAAAGTTTTGTTAGTCACGTACCAGGGTGATTTTGTGATGAGTCGTAACAATTTTGATTGAAAAGTTCGAAGTTTTTGTAAGTGAGTCTTTTTAGCAAAGCCGAATATCTGTGAGGAATATGTCCATATGGGCTTTAGAAAGTAAGTGTACGTATTTACTTTTTGTTTCAGTTTCAGTTTTGACGATTTAGAAAGTAGCGGGTAGAGAAGTTTGAGTCTTTTGTCAAGAGTCCTTTTTTTCATTTTGACATGTGGGCCCCATGTCATCCTTCTGTCGAAAAGGAGTCCGAGATAGTGTACTGAGTCCGTCTGTGGAATTTGGTGGTTGTCTATATGAACAGGGGGGCAGGTTTGTTTTCTAAGAGTGAATGTGATGTGTTTTGATTTGTCATGATTGAGTTTAATTTTCAATAAATGAAACCAGTCGTGTAATTTGTATAAGTGATGTTGTAATGTCAATGAAGCCTGTGTTGGGTCCTGATGTTTCGTGATAATTGCAGCGATAGATTTTTCTCCGTCCGGCAGGGTTCTGAAATTTCTTCACTTTATCCAGTCTTGGCGGGAGTACCTCAAGGCTCAATACTAGCACCTCTACTCTACATCATTTACACGCACGACATACCTATTAACAACGAGACATTGACTGCAACTTACGCTGGGGGGGCAAATGGCAGGGGTAAAGGGGGGCTGAGGCGGAAGACGGGTGCGGGAGTCTTCCTCCCCTCATGTGGGAACATCAGGCTATAGTGCCCCACTCACTGTCTGTTGTTCCCCGCTTGCCCGATCCCCTGCAACGCCTACTGTCACCTCCTTGTGGTGCCCCCTGGGGAGTTGTTTACAACTCGCGAACGACAGAGGCGCTGGCACGGGACCAGTCCTCCTTAGGCCATGGTGGTAAGCCCCCGCCATCATGCCCTAAGTAGGAGCATCCGTAGGACAGATTGTCCGGCCCGCTATCCATTCGGGAGTTGAGGCGGTGATGCCAAATGGTACCACGGGGATGACGCTCTCCCGGGCGTCATCGTTGGGTGGTGCCGAGACCCTTCGGGGTGCCCGGTACGGACGTGGTGGTCGTGGTTACTGAGACCACCAAGCGCCGACCTGTAAAGGTCATGAGTGTTTGTTGGGGTCAGGCTGGTTAGCAGGTTCTGTCCCCGTCCTCTCTCTCCTCGCCTCTTATGGTGCAGGGGTGGTCGGTGTAGGCCACTGGCTAGGTACGATCACCCTTGGGCCGCCATGAGTGGATTAACGAGATTCCCTCTGCAACTTACGCTGATGATAATGAACCTAGTTAAAAAAGAAATACGATTTTTGATTTCTTACCCCTTATACTCGTGATACTGTGCGTCGTTTGCGAATTACAAGCCAAAACATGTGATTTCAGTCAATAGAATCAGTGCACTCGATTTCATAAATATGTGTATTTAAGTATGTTACGTTTTCAAGGGTGCGCTTACAGTGACATCTATGTCTGTGTAAAACAAACCAACCAACAAACACTCACAGATGACCATATCGTAACTTCAAACCCAGTGATCAAAGAGGTCTTATAAACACGTAAATACTATGTAAATACCTTAAACTTATGTTTTAAAAAATAAATAATCTACTATTTAATCACATCTATTCATTACTTCAACCCTCACCAATGCCCATGACGCACTGAATACGCTCTATACGATACTAAAAATACGGTGTGTAGTTTAATTAAGTGGGTTTTAAGTAGGTCCGAATGCGAATGCTTCGCATGGGTCAGCTAGTGTTTCTTAAAAAAAAAAAAAAAAAAAAAAAATTAATTTAAAAAAAAATAATTTTTCAATAAAAAACACATTTTGATTTCTAATTTTTTTTAGAAAAGTGAATGAAATAAAAACATTTTTTTTTTTTTTTTTCTGCGACAATCAGCGAATCCGATGGCTGCAGCATCGCAATACTATTGAAGGCATGTATGGCTTGAAGGAAGGAAAGTGCCCAGCAGCACCTCTTTCCGGGCTTGACAGTAAATTCAGGAGAGGTCTCTCATCCAGCTTCTTTTTAGCCGCCTTCGAACGGGCAAGTCAACCGTGGCCATGTCGTGAATTAATCTATTGTTATGCCCATCCAATTTAACAAAGAAGCGTTCGTATATGTTGTTGGATAGTCGGTTGTTGTAAGTCTGTATGTAGAGTTTGGTTACTTACGTACCTGGGAGCGTCCGTAATTAGTCTTAAAATTTTGGATTGAAAAGTTTGTAATTTTTGTAAGTGTGTCTTTTTAGCTGAGCCGAAAATCTGTGAGGCGTATGTCCAAATGGGTTTAAGTAAGTAGGTGCATGTATTCAGTTTTTGTATAATATTCAATTTAGAAGATTTGGCAAAAAGGGAGTAAAGAATTTTTAAGCGTATGTTTAAGGTCTTCTTTTTCATTTTGACATGTGGGCCCCAAGTCATCCTTCTGTCGAACAGAAGTCCGAGGGAGCGTACAGTTTCTGTCTGTGGAATTTGGTTGTCGCCGATATAAACTGGTGGGCATGTATCTCGTCTGAGTGTGAAAGTTATGTGTTGTGATTTGTCATGATTTAATTTCATTTTCCATAGTGTGTACCATTTTTTTAATTGAAGAACAAAAAAAGATAAGTACATACAAATATTTTTTTACTCTATTTTTTATAAAAATGTTTAATTCGTTTAATGTTTTTACTTCAATTAAAATAAAAACATTAAACGAATTAAACATTTTTATAAAAAATAGAGTAAAAAAATATTTGTATGTACTTAACTTTTTTTATTGTACTTAACTTGGTTTACCAAATTGTCCGGTGCTAATATATACTACATTTTTCTTATATACCCCATGATATCTACTAGAGAGATTAAATTATTTTTAATTTCAGTTCTATCCATTACCAATCGATTTGATACCGAATGCCTTGGTATCTATGTTGTGAAATCCGTAAGACAATAGACTACTTACAACGTACATTTGGTTACACAAGATAATTCGATTGCAGGTTTCTTCTCTATACTCCTACATGGAATTAATATTCAATCTGATAGCGATCACTGAGCGCTGCTAACCAATAATGCAGTCGTTACGAAAGTGGACCTTCGCTCTAGGTGCGTGCGTACCCAATGCGTGAAGATATGCCGCCCGATTGCGTAAGAAATTATCAATCAGCCTGACGGACTATCTCTAAGGACACGAGTCCTTATTTTACCGAGCCTTCGGGGAAAATATCCTTGGGTGTACAAGCTAGACACGAATTAATAATTTTCAAAAGATTGTTTGTTTAACGGCCCTTAATGTAACTGAGGCTAATCGGACAGTAATATAGTGGGAGTCCTAAATCGTTTCTATAGTCCATTCCACGTCAATATTGCAGTAGATCTGGTGCGCAGTGGTCAAACTTTCAAATCTAACCGATTTTTACATTAATATTCTAAAAAACTTCTTATTATCTATTTATTTTTTTTTTTTACTTTCATAATGTGCAGAATTTGATTCTCTATCTGCCTATCCAAGAAATAAAACACTAAAGATAAATCTACAATCGCAATAAACTATTTTTGGTCATTTTTTTACTTGAAATTTTTAATGGAAATTCTTGTTTCACACGTCTCTGTGTCCTTATTTTTAGAGATATTGCTTTGAATTTTTTATAAAGACACCAGACGTTGCCTACACTCATAGCAAAAAAACAAAAAAAAACAAAATGATTTTAACACAATAGGTGCGATGGCGTATTTTAGAGGTATCCTGAATTGAACGTTATCGGTCCCCGGGGTCCGACTGCTGGGATGAGTCCGATGGGAATGCTCTGACGAAAGCGTTATCTTTTGACTAAAAAGTGAATTAAATGAGCGTCTCAAGCATTATCTCTTGGTAAGGATTGGAACTAGACATAATAGGCGCAGGACAGGCCGATACAGGATTTACGCCATACTTTATCAAAAATCGGTCCTCGGAGTCCGATTCTAAAAAACAACAGAATTTCAGCTGTTAGCAACATTTTCTGCCTTAAAATGAATTAATCTTATTAAAAATCGACAAAATTGAGTGAGTGAAGTGTTCTGACTTTCGGACATTTTCATTTGAAAATCGGCTGTTAAGAAGGGAATGTAAGACATCGAGACCGATGCCTTACCTACCGTGTTAATGTTGTTCCTTCACTATTTTTTGGAAAAATAAAAATAAAAAATTACATTTTCGATTTTTATATATAATAAAATATATAATTCGGTGTATAGTTATTTTCGTCTATGAAATTTGGGCGTAACCCTTAGAAAAAGGACAATTCAAATTTAAGCTATGTCTAACGATTATGGGACGCATAAAGCTGGACTAATTACTTTTTAAATAAGGAGCGCTGATAGTGGATAAAACATATCATTTTTTTTGTTTGTTACGAGTGTAGGCAACGTCTGGTGTCTTCATAAAAAATTTCAAAGAAATATCTCTTAAAATAAGGACACAAGGAAGTGATAAACAAGAATTTCCATTAAAAATTTTAAGTATAAATTACAACAAATAATTTATTACGATTGTAGATTTATCTTTTGTGTTTTATTTTTTGGATTGCCTGATAGAGAATCAAGTTCTGCACATTATAGAATTTTTGTTGAAAAGATTGGACGAAGTTGAAATTCGTGGCAACGTCGCAAGGAGGAATAAGGACAGAGTTATCTAGTCCGGCGGTGTTAGAGAGAGACAGAACTCCCTAGGCAAAATATATAATGCCTCTATAAAGTGGCTAACCATTCAACCTTGCAGTGGTTCATTAGTAATTTCAGTGAATGTTAACTTGACTAATGTTTGTAGCGGATGCGTTTTAAACATGTATAACATTTTTTATTGTGTTTTTTTTTTAGGCTTAATGATTTTAGGCTTATTGAAAACAATCTTACAGAATACTAATGTAAATCTCTTTAAGATAAAAAGTGACCTTTCCGAGTATGTAATTAAGCAGTCATTAATTTTGCTCAATTTCGACTATCTTAAAAATAATTATAATTATATTTAATCAGCTGAAATCATAAATATTCTACAACATGTACTTGAGTAGAATCCATCTTCGATAATATTATATCGATAACAGCGTAGCGTGCAAAGGAAGTGCGAAACCCGGAAGCCTTGCATAGATATAACATATGATTATGTTACACCGAATCTACATCAGTGTTTTAACGGTTACATCCTGTCGAGGATTTACAAGATTTTTGATAGTAGTGTATTCATTTAATGCGTTTCAGACATCTTTTATCGAATCTTTGTATCACCGATTGTGATTAAATATAAGTTTTAAAAATTGAAAATCTTCCGCAATATAATGATATAATTAAAAGCTTCGTGTTAAGCTCATGGACGTACGAGTATGCTTGAATTATTGGAGAATACATAATTACACTTACATATTTTTCATATATTTATATCCTTCGCACTCGAGGTCTCCGGAGTGGTGAAATTAAAAATTTGTCATCAACATGGCTCCGCTACGGAGACAATGCAAATAATTTTCAGTTTTTAACATATAAGGACATAAACAAATCGTAAAAACTATTTATAGGATATTTCGCTTTTGGTGATAAATGTCAGTCCCGGCTCGCGGTATTTTTCATTATTTTTACAGTACGTTGATCTTTTAACATCGGCTATATTTTCTGGTTTTAATTCATCTTTTATTTCCTCAATTGTATAATAATTTTGTTCAGGGCACCAAATAATCCCTTTGCTTTGATTTAGTTCCCCATGTGCTTCTACTTCTACCAGACAGTTATTAAGTAGATTTTCACATTTTAGGAGCTTTTTTTATTGGATATCTGAGAAAACTTCAACTAAAAGGGTCCCATTTTAGTAACTGTTTTTACTTCGCCAATTAGATTTTTTATGCTTTTATATATAAGGAACGAAACCTTTGTGAAATCTAAGGGATTTCCATTGTTATCTACGCCGGTTCTCTTTATTTTATAATAAATTTATAAAAAAAATATATAAAATAAAAAATTTTTTTTTTTCCTATTTATATTTCAAAATTTAACTGTTTAAATCACCGTTTTTCTCTAAAGGAAAATCTTTAATCTTTTTTTTTTTCACTGGGCATATCTCAACACCGGGGTCTGCTAAAACTCTCCCTCTGATATTACAACATTAATCCTAGTTGTAGCCGAAGGGAATTAGGCTTTAGAAGGTTGTTTAAGTAAGATTGTTCTCCTCAGCCAATAGTATTTCGATTTATTCCTTCTTTTGTAAACTAATTTCTTATTTTTCTATACATATTTAATTCTCAATTAGAATTAATTAATTATTTATTAATTTATATGTAACATTTCACTAACAAATTGCCAAAAACAAATATAACTGGCAAATTGCCAAATTAAAGCTGGAAAAGAATAGATAATCGTAATAACAATCTCCTTAGAACTAAAATGACGAAAAATGAAAAGGAAGGAATAAAAAATTAATAAGTGAAAACCACGATTTACATATTTTTTTTGTGTTTCAGCAATACAATTTATTCATAATATGGGTCCATCATCAGAAACTATAATACTAATCATACATAATTAAAACCTAATTATACATTAAATAGCGCTAATAGAAATTAATAATATTACTTCTTTACAATACTGATAGCTAATTAACTATGTATGTAACCTCTATATAATTGATATGCTATGATTCTCAAAATCTCATTCATAGTTAATTACAAAATTTAATCGATCTTTTGAAAAACCGGAAATGTCGACTAATTTAAATTATTGGAAAAGTAAAAAAATCTGGTGCGTGCGCGCAACACACAACTTTCACTTACCGACTTACTAAGATAAGAAATTAATGCGTTTTGTTAAAGCCACTTCTTAAAGGTACTCATTTTTCCACATTCATTTCTTATTTTTGTTTTCATTTGCTCAGATCATTTGATATAGATGATGATGATAGCGCTTACCTGATATTAAAGAACACCTAATTTTAATTAAACATGGCGAATATGGTGAAAAACGTTAAAGGCGTTTTTGAGATAATAGAAAAAATGGAAAAAAAGTTATGAAATAAAGTGCCCCCACTGCTTGATCAATTTTGATTAAATGTTGGTTATCACATCTTTGGCATATACATACATCAAATACCCAGTTTGATCAAAATCGTGAAAGCCGTTTTTGAGAAAATAAAAAAAAAACACCTGAAAATGATACAAACTTTATTAAGTGAAGTCCCCCCTCCGGTTGATAAATTTTGATGAAATTTTACAGTCATATCTCGGGCATATAAATAGATCAAATACCCAGTTTGATTAAAATCGTTAAAACCGTTTTTGAGTAAATAAAAAAAAAAGTAAAAATACGTGAAAATGATACAAAATTTATTAAATAAAGAAATTAATGCGTTGTTAATTGCTACTTCTCAAATGAACAGAACGGCTTTAATTATGAACAATGATGGTCTGTCCTTAAAAGCGTACTCCGCATGCGTGGGCTCAACGAGTTTTATGAGTTGACTAAATATTTTTCTTTTTTTCTCCTCTTTACGTTTACTTTATTTTTATCATATCTCATATTTAGTCATTTCTTATTTTTAGGCGTAACGAGAGACGGTTTATTTCTCCATATAAACAAAAACAAAGATACTTCATAGGAAACAAAAACAAACAAACAAAAAAGGCCCCTACCCTATGTAAGCCCCCACCCAGAACATTTTAATAATGATAAAGCTACCTGATATTAAAGAACACATAATTTTCATTAAACATGACGAATTTGATGAAAATCGTTACAGCCGTTTTTGAGATCATCGAAAAAAAGGTAAAAATTGGAAAAAAAATATGAAATAAAGTGCCCGCTCCGTTTGACCAATTTTAATGAAATGTTGGCTATCACATCTTTGGCATATACATACATCAAATACCCAGTTTGATCAAAATCGTTAAAGCCTTGTTTGAGTAAATAAAAAAAACACGTGAAAATGATTTAAAATTTATTAAGTAAAGTCCCCCCTCCGGTTGATCAATTTTGATGAAATTTTTACAGTCATATCTTGGGCATATAAATAGATCAAATACCCAGTTTGATCGTAATCTTTAAAACCGTTTTTGATTAAATAAAGAAAAACACGTGAAAATGATTCAAAATTTATTAAGTAAAGTCCCCCCTCCGGTTGATCAATTTTGATGTAATGTTGGCTATCGCATCTTTGGCATATACATACATCAAATACCCAGTTTGATCGTAATCTTTAAAACCGTTTTTGAGTAAATAAAAAAAACACGTGAAAATGATTCAAAATATATTAAGTAAAGTCCCCCCTCCTGTTGATCAATGTTGATGAAATTTTTACAGTCATATCTTGGGCATATACATACATCAAATACCCAGTTTGATCGTAATCTTTAAAACCGTTTTTCAGTAAATAAAAAAAACACGTGAAAATGATTCAAAATTTAATAAGTAAAGTCCCCCCTCCGGTTGATCAATTTTGATGAAATTTTTATAGTCATATTTCTGAAATATAAATAGATCAAATACTCAGTTTTATCAAAATCGTTAGAGCTGTTTTTGAGAAAATCGAAAAAAACTTAAAAAGTTATTAAATAAAGTACCCCCTCCCTTTGAGCAATTTAGATGAAATTTTTGCTGTCACATCGCGGGCATATACATACACTAAATACTCAATATCAGGTTCGCACGGTTTATAGTTTTTGAGCTAGTCTGTTCACACACACACACACACAGACACACACACACACAGACCATTTCGCGGGACTTGGTTAATTGGACTCAGGGGACCCCAAAAAGTGTATTTCCGTTGAAAACCGGAAGTCGAAATTTTTCACGATCGCAATACTTCCACTTACTATATATTTCATATATAGGTAAGTAAAAGTAAAAAAATAAACGTTTCTACTTTTACATTAAGAGATTTCCTTAACTTAGATTATTTTCTCTTACACATATTCCTACTTAGAATATATTTTTCATGATTTTATAAATCTATATTCATTGGATAGATCCGAAAAATAAATGTGTGTTTTATATTTTGGAATTGTAGGGTTTCTCCTTGTCTTACGGAAGACAAACGATTGTTACAAACCAAATATTTTGGAAGTTACTTTACAAAACACAAACTTATATATATTGTCTAACAAATGAAAAATAACTGAAAGTATAATTATACAAGGTTGAAATAGTCAAGGTTCAAATTTATGGTTCCTTATTCAAATCTTCCATATTTTCGTTGACAGTGATAAAATCGTTGAAAATCTCAAATTTTACACCGAAATATACTTACTGCTTTAATTACAGGAAGTTATTTTCCAATGTCCTGGATTTGTCGAGTTTCTCCTGAAAAAGATTATTTGAACGGTCTATAAAAGCCGTTAGATCAGCTGGCTTGTCGGGTATTTCTTGAATTTGATGTCTCGGTATGCGAGTAGTTCAAAAATAAAGTAAAACAAAACTCGATTTTTTCGAACATGTGAGTTTATCATAAGTAGGTTTCTCAAACTACTGATTCAATTGTTGAAAAACTGAAACCTATATGGACATTAGGCTCCCAAATTTATGTTTCAGCAAAGAAGACACACTTACCAAAACTGTAAACTTTTCAATCCAAAATTGTACGACTAATAACGAACGCACCTTTGTATATTAGTAAACAAACGCAACAGACAATTGTCAACTATCGACCAAAAACTAAGAACCCTCTATTATGGCTTTCATATCGAATTTCACGGACATAACAACAGACTTATAAATGACATGGTCACATCTAACATCCTTTACATAAAGCGACTGAAAAGGAGTTGTATGGAAGACATGTTTGGTTTGGGAATTATAACTTTTCGTAAATATGGTAACTGTACCATATTTGAAAGTGTTCCAATAGTTGACATTTTGTACAAAATTTGTGGATAATAAGATTCAGGGTTGATTATTGTGGTTCAAAATTCGGCGGTAATTTTCCAACTTATGCTTAGTTAGCTGTGTTACCATCGACATTACTATGATTAAAACTCAAGCTTATTTGTGAGAGGTTATAATGGCGAATTTTCTAATGGCCTGAAAACTTGGTTTCTGCTACCCTGTTTCATTAAGGTGGAAGTAAAGTTAAATAAGCTTTATAATTGGTTTATTTGAGTTCAAATATGTTTTAATTTCTTTTGTGTTATTCACTAAGTTCATGAGAATCATTTGAAATCCTTTTTAATATATTTATACAATGTTTTAGGGCTTAAATGTAAGTATAAACTATTAGAATAGAGATTAATCCATTAATCCATAATTTCAATAGTTGACATCGATGTCAACTACCATGTACAGATAGCAAATAGTGTTCCATCTGAGGATGGTTTATGGAAGTCAGAGTCTGGCTGGATGACAGGTGTCTTATTTTATGAATTTATAGCTAGTGTGCTCTATCCATGGATCATTAAGAGAAAAATTGCATTGCCAATAATCCTAATCCTGAATGGACAAGCGCCTCATCTGACTCTCCCCACTTCCCATTTCTGCAAAAAACATGTTATGCTTGCTATTAGTCGCACTCTATCAAAATGCTACACACCTTTAATTGTTTAAAAGAGCACTGGAAGAGTAAAGTTCATCATTGGAGAGTCTAAAATTGTACAAACCCAACATTAAAAAAAATCAAATTTCTGGCCATTACTAAAATCAATTTATCATACTTACTTAACTGGATGATCTCATTTTTCGTTCAAATATGTTTGTCTTGTTTTTTTGTCTCATTTAAGCTTTTTGTGTATAAAACAATCAAATTGTAAAAAATTTATTTTGTTTCCATTGTCAATTTAATAGTTTATAAAAAATAAAAATGTTAACTTTTATTGCAGTCCTTATTACCTGTTAAAAATCATTGGAAATCAAATATTAATACATGTGTCTATTTTCCAAACCTTTACATTTTGACGTGTCAACTATTGGTTCATTTTAGAAGCTTCTAAGATTTTTTTTATTTAGACCATAGAATATTGTACTCCTACTTTTCTAGAGGGATTACCCAAACAATTATTTTAACCAATATTTTTTGTTTTACAATATTTTATATTATATATATATAAATATATATATATATACTATATAGGTATATAGGTTTATATATAGAAGGAGCGGGTTCGAATTTATACGGGGCAGTAAAAAGCGTCCTTGATGGGACAGGGGCAGTGGACTAAGAAGGACGTCTACAACCGCTTCCACGCTCTTCTTACACGAAACACTTTACCTATCTCTGTCCATATAATACACTCTTTCTATTGTCATATATATTATGATGTGACCGAAACTCAACTTACAGACACATAATTGTTTTCAGAAATTATTATTTTGAATCCTATGTGTTTATATTTTGCAATCCAGGTATGCCTAGAACAGGAATCTTTAACGAGTACCTGATATCGTACAGGCTCGGGACGTCCATTTTACGCTATAACCGAGGGATGGCATAGCCCAGGATTTTTTACTCCAATTAAAAAATCCTAGGGACACCGCTCGACCCAAACCACGACCTTTAGTGTTGTAGACTGCTATGCTAGCTACTACACCACAGGTGGCCGACCCCATGTATATATTTAACTACTAATGGGTATACTTTATTATTTTTTTAAATATATATTAAATATAAATAATACCTTCGATGACCCGAACAATTCGATAGTCCGAACAGGTGATGAAATCTACCTGTTTGAATTACACAGCCCTACAGAATTTTTTTTGGTGTCTAGAATCTTAGGTATAGCTGATTTTAACTATGTTTGGTAATAATGCAATCAGATTTTTTTCTATCAGCTCTACTCTTTTAGCTTCAGCATACCTAAAACGAGACTGTTTGGAGAAATATTCAAGGAAGTCACGCAAAAGAAGCTTCCGAAGTGTGAAATAGAGTCTCTTTGAACTGTAATTGGTTTCTCTTGAGAAAAAAAAACTAATATTAGTTACTAACTTTAGTTACAAAGTAACTATGTAAATAATATGTGTATTTATACCTTAATTTGGTTATTATGGATAATAAATAACTATGTCACTCAATAAACGTATTTCTTATTAAGATTATGAATTTCAAAATAAATACATATACTTAAGACAATATTAGAAAATAAATAAAAACTATAAAGAAACTTAATATACAAAAAATTAATAATGAAAAACCAAAAAACTGAATAACCTTAATTCAGAACTATTAAATCAATATATATTATAAAGCAAAGTGTACAATGTGCGTGCCGAAAAGGCTCATAAACGACTCAACATACGTTTAGTAAAGTTATGTCAGCGTGTTGCTACATAACCCCTAACGGAGAAGGTTTCCGTTTTTCTCTTAAGGGTGTAAAATTGAAGAGAAAAGGACTGGAATTTTAAGCCTCTCGCACCATTTAATTAGCCTATCTGAAGATTACATACGAGTTTATGAATGAAAAATTTAGTTCGAGCTGCAGACTACCAGGAAGCGCTAGGGTGAGTTTCACTCAAAGTTTATTGTTCATTCATTCCGTTCAGATTGTAAAGGTTATATATTTTACAGCTGTTCTTTTTAAATTACTAAAACATCAAGCGAAAATAATTAGTTTCTCCTTTGCTTTCAAAATAAAATTATGATTTTACATCTCTGCAATCAATTAGAAAATCGCCTGGATACCTTACAAAATTAATTTTCTCATAAGAAGGTTAATTGATTAACACATTACATTTAATCAATATATAACATATACTTAAGTAAATTTAATGCAATATGAGTGAACATGTTTTAGTAGTACAGTGAGCGAAAAAGAAACAGACATAAAACAAAAAAATCTGGTGCGTGCGCGCAACTTACTTTCACTTACCAACTTACTTAGATTAGAAATTGACGTGTTGTGCTAAATATCATTTCCCAAAGTCACACATTTTTCTACATTCATATCTTATTTTTGTTAATCGTTAAAGCCGTTTTTGAGTAAATAAAAAACCCCGTGAAAATGATACACAGACACACAGACACACAGACACACGGACACACAGACCATTTCGCGGGACTTGGTCATTTCGACTCAGGGGACCCCAAAACGTGTATTTCCGTTGAAAACCGGAAGTCGAAATTTTTCACGATCGCAATACTTTCACTTACTATATATGTAATATATAGTTAAGTGAAAGTAAAAGAAGAGCTGAATTGTCTGATTATAAATCGAAAATAAAATGTTTGAATTTCTCATAAGAAGGTTAATTGATTAACACATAACATTCAATCAATATATAACATATACTTAAGTAAATTTAGTGCAATATGAGTGAACATTTTTTAGTAGTACAGTGAGCGAATAAAAACAGACATAAAACAAAAAAGAAGAGCTGAATTGACTGATTATAAATCGAAAATAAAAAGTTTAAAGTGTTCTTATTGTATGTAATTACGAAAAATGGTTTTCATAGTAATGAAAGTATGTATGCTGAGCATTCCAGCTATGTATGATGAGCATTCCAGTTGACAAAATGACTTAACTCCAATTACAGCATTATTTCAATAAGATTTTTTCACCCCTCATAGTTGAGGATAAAAAGAAATATGATGAAAAAATTGTGCCCTCATGATAATTTGGTTTTCACTTCGTAATAATAGGTGCAGAGTTCGGCCAAATTACGGGGGGGGGGGGTATCTTAATGGAGGTTGAAATGGAAAAAAGGTCTTAAAAAAAGTTTCTATGAATCTTCGGTAGTTTCTAAACTTCTGGATCTAATAGGACCATCACAGTAGTCGGGGCTTAAGTTGTAATCGAAATATAGTTTTTTAACTAATATATTTTTCAACCATAATCTAATAACTTATTATCTGCTGACTGCTTGGAATGGGCTTACAGAATTCAGAATCACAGAAACCATCAAAAACGATGCATGACTCGAAAAAGTTGCTGCAAAATTAATTGTTCATTCACCATTTTCAACCCCCTTTAAAGTATATAGGGTTCCTTATTTGGGCGGACTCTGCAGATCTCGAATCTTAATATTGATACCATGTTAAAAGTTTCATGAAAGTGCTAATTTTGTTCAATATTTCCTTTATTTTAAAGTTTTTCTGTTATTAAAACCACCAAACAACTACCGGAGCGAAGCCGGGCACCCTAGCTAGTTAATTATAAATGAACCATGTCGTACCTACGAAATGCGGCGCACCTGAAAAATAATATTCAGAACAAAAACAATATTTACAGCATCTAATCAGGCCTGTTACACTACTCAGCTCAGATTTTTTATTTTCACTTATTAACGTACACAATTGTACATCTTCAAACTTAGTTAATTGCTTTGGGTCACTCGTCATATGTCTCCTAGATGTCAGATGTCTTCAGCCCAAAGGGGTCGCGACGAGACTATTTATTTGATACTAATGCACCGCTGCATGTATGTTTATATGGATTTAATTTATTTAAATGTTTTATGTAAAGGATTTTAATATTGTTGTTTTTTCCACCTGCATATATATTGGAAT
Source organism: Aelia acuminata (assembly GCA_911387785.2). Classification (NCBI taxonomy): domain Eukaryota; kingdom Metazoa; phylum Arthropoda; class Insecta; order Hemiptera; family Pentatomidae; genus Aelia; species Aelia acuminata. The sequence goes on along the minus strand of OU426982.1, from coordinate 134,166,880 downwards.
AATTATGTTTTAAGAGGTAAGTCACACCATTTATATATCTCAACAACTAGAGCTGATAGAGGAAAACTAATGGCAAATTTGGATTCAGCGCACCAATTATACCAATTATACCAATCTCGGCACCAAGACCACTGCAGACCAGTGTTATCAATACCGTCTAGTATTGATTCGCAAATATTTTTCATGAGGCGGGAACTATTTGGGTGCATTGGTGCACTCATGCTTAAACGTTTGTAAAGCGTGATATCTTGGTCACGTGGCCTGTCAAAATAGGCCACGCCTATAAGCTACAAAATCTGGTGCGTGCGCGCAACACACAACTTTCACTTACCAACTTACTTCGATTAGAAATTGACGTGTTTTGCTAAATATCATTTCCCAAAGTCACACATTTTTCTACATTCATATCTTATTTTTGTTAATCGTTAAAGCCGTTTTTGAGTAAATAAAAAAACCCGTGAAAATGATACAAAATTTATTAAGTAAAGTCCCCTCTCCGGTTGATCAATTTTGATGAACTTTTTACAGTCATATCTCGGTAATATAAATACATCAAATACCCAATTTGATCAAAATTGTTAAAGCCGATTTAGAGTAAATAAAAAAAAAGACGTGAAAATGATACAAAATTTATTAAGTAAAGTCCCCCCTCCGGTTGATCAATTTTGATGAAATGTTGGCTATCACATATTTGGCATATACATACATCAAATACCCAGTTTGATCAAAATCTTTAAAGCCGTTTTTGAGTATATAAAAAAAACACGTGAAAATGATACAAAATTTATTAAGTAAAGTCCCCCCTCCGTTTGATCAATTTTGATGAAATTTTTACAGTCATATCTCGGGCATATTAATACATCAAATACTCAGTTAATTCAAAATCGTTAGAGCCGTTTTTGAGAAAATCGAAAAAAAAACCTAAAAAGTTATTAAGTAAAGTACCCCCTCCCTTTGAGCAATTTTGATGAAATTTCTGCTGTCACATCGCGGCCATAAACATAGACCAAATACCCAATTTCAGTTTTGTACGCCCTATAGCTTTTGAGCTAGTCTGTGCCCACACACACACAGACACACGCAGACCGTTTCGCGGGACTTGGTTATTTGGACTCAGGGGACCCCAAAACGTGTATTTCCGTTGAAAACCGGAAGTCGAAATTTTTCACGATCGCAATACTTCCACTTACTATATATTTCATATATAGGTAAGTGAAAGTAATAACATTAGTGTTACAGAAATTTTTATGTTTACAATATCGAATATAAGCATAAAAATACAACGAAATATAGTTATACATCTCCCTTGAATGGCGCTCATATTTCCATCAGAATGAACAATTATTTCGCGGTCGAGCGGAACAGCCCTCAGTATTATATTGTGTTTCCCGACTCAATGCAAATAGATTCGCAACAATGATAATATTTCCACCGTTCACGGACGGGTTATTCCAATTAAAATACTTATCAAAGAACACATACATTCAACTACATTTACCTCTAGACTCGAAATATTAGAAAACATTTATTTGTAGAAGAATTCTAGAGGGTATTTTCTGTTACTCTATTTGATGAAACCGCAATACTTTTGCAGATATTCAAAATTAAGATCTAAATTTCAAAATAGTGTTTGTTTATTCCGAATTCACATCTGCTCACCACTATTTACCTCTGTACCCCTTTAAAATAAATATACAATTGTATATTTATATCTTGTTAGAGGTATCATGTGGCAGAATATTATTTCAGTCTATTCTTATTTCTTTTGAACTTTAAAATTAATTCCCAGAATATCAAATGCTACTAAGGCTTACCGGACGATGCTACAGTGGGAGTCCTAATTTTTTCTTAATAATACAACAGGTATAATTAGGATAGGGATCATATTAACTCACATGGTGTAGGATCAGGACCTCCAGTTTAAGTCCTATCCGAGGAACGGCATCAACAATGATTTTTTACTCCCTTTAAAAAATCCCAGGGCTACCGCGGGACGCGAACTCGTGACCTTTTTTATGGTAGGTTGCTGTGCTAGCCACAAACCACAGGTGACCCCATATTAAATATTAATGAACCCGGCGCTGGTCGCGCCCCTCCGTGAGATACCATTGGTCGCGCGTGAGCAAATTGCTCACACCTCAGTTTTTGGCTATTCTATTATTTTTAAGCAGCATTCTTCGTCATATTTTTTTTTCTTTTAATTTAGAATATGTTTATCAATAAATTATTAATCTATTTAAGGTGTTTTCATCAGTTTAGTGCATTCATTATACTTGTTTTATATGAGGTGAATGAATAGAAGAGAGTAAACAAGAATAAATGCTTTATTAACACGATTTTTAGTTAAAAAAATAAGTAGTTATCGTAAGAAAAGTGAAGTAGCATACATTAACCAAAATTATAAAAAGAAAAATAGGAAATTATTAGTAAAAAAAAAAATTCTAAAAATATAAAAAATCGCATAAAGTTGGTACCATTGGAATAGGAAGAATCTAATGAAAACAATAACAAACGAAATACCCCGTTTTACTCAAAAATATAAAAACTAATTTAAGCCTTTACTAAAAAATCGAAGAGAAGAGACGAAAATACTTAGTCATTTTTTTCTTCCGGACGATCCTCCAAAAGCCGTAATATCTTCTTGTTCCACTCATTTTCCGAACTAAACTAACTAACAGAACAGTTACAATATTTTATCAAAGAAATACAAACGTGTACTGACAAGATATGGGCTCATTACAGCGGAGATGGGCAAGTCCGTGGAGGTCTCGGAGCGGCCCGCACGGTGGCTCAGTTCTGTGTCACGGATGGTCCCGCTGTGAGCATTTTGCTCACGCTCCCGTTTTTTCGAACAAAACGTTTTATTGGGGCTTAGCGCGGCAATTTTTTTTTTTCAAAAACAACTTCCTAAAGTGAGTTAATGTATAAATGACAAATAGAAAAAATATCAGAATTAAAGAAAAATAAATAAGCGAAATACACAAGAATTTCGGCAAGTGTGAGCAAAATGCTCACAACGCGACCAACGCCGGGTTAAATACATAACGAGTTTTTATGTAAATAATTCCATATTCACTGGGAATTTTATAATAACTAATTAATTAATTTTCAACTTTCTCTGAGCCATTGCTAACCACCAATTTATAGCATAATCAACAAGTGACTGGTATATGTAAAAGGAAAAAGGTACATATCCGTAGAAAGGGAATCAAATTAACCATGAAATTCTATGATCTTGGCAGGACTTTCAATAGTTCGATTCATTGTAGTGGCATTCCTATCATTCGCCTTCCACAACAAATATTTTTATTTTGACTTATTGACATAATTCTAAACTTTTTTGGCCTAAAATCGACTTTCTGAAGTAAAATTTACCAGTAATGACACGGGACCGCAGATTCAGTTCGACATGTTTAAGGATTAGACACATCAAGAGTTAAGTGTATACATAGCCGTCATAGTGTAGACATATATAGTCTGCCGTCTTTGTAATGAAAATTATTGTATCAAGGTACATAGGTGCGGTCAGACAACATTGTTCACTCACTTACACGTTTCAATGCAAATAGTACAAAGGACTGTTCGTAGAAATACTGTATGACAAGGTTCGGGAATTGGATGTTCGTCGTGTAGTTCGACGCAAAGTAAAGCCACCTTGAAAGCTCTCAAATCTGCATTCATCAGAAACTAATTATCATGAAAGCAAGGAATTATATCTTATAAGGAAATATATAAGAATTTAAGAAAGTGAATTTTTAAAATGTGGTATAATTTGATTTTTATTATATTATTTAATACAACTATATGAATAAAAATACGTAGAAACTGTGACAAAATTTATTAAGTAAAGTGCCCCCTCCAATTAATCAATTTTGATAAAAATGTTACTGTCGCACCGCGGGCATATAAATATACCAATTACCGAGTTTAATCAAAATCGTTAGAGCCGTTTTTGAGAAATTCGAAAAAAACCTAAAAATTAGACAAAATTCTTTAAATAAAGTACCCCCTCCGTTTGAACAATTTCGATGAAATTTTTGCTGTCACATCGCGGGCATATACATACACCAAATACCCAATTTCAGGTCTGTGCTGTTAATAGTTTTTGAGATAGTCTGTTCACACACACACAGCGGAGCCAATCCTTCCTCTTCACTGATACCTCTACCTAATTTTCATTAAACATGACGAATTTGATCAAAATCATTAAAGCCGTTTTTGAGATAATCGAAAAAAGGTAAAAATTGGAAAAAAGTTATAAAATAAAGTCCCCCCACCGGTTGATCAATTTTGATGAAATATTGGCTATCACATCATTAAATTTGGCATATACATACATTAAATACCCAGTTTGATCAAAATCGTTAAAACCTTTTTTGAGTAAATAAAAAAAAAACACGTGAAAATGATACAAAATTTATTAAGTAAAGTCCCCCCTCCGGGTGATAAATTTTGATGAATTTTTTACAGTCATATCTCGGGCATATAAATATACCAAATACCGAGTTTAATCAAAATCGTTAGAGCCGTTTTTGAGAAAATCGAAAAAAACGTAAAAAGTTATTCAATAAAATACCCCCCCCCCCCTTTGAGCAATTTTGATGAAATTTTTGCTGTCACATCGCGGGCTTTCACATGTTCACCTACTCTAAATACCCAATTTCAGGTTCCCACGGTTTATAGTTTTTGAGCTACTCTTTTCACACACACACACGGGGGGGGGGGACTTGGTTATTTCGACTCAGGGGGTCCCAAAACCGTTGAAAACCGTAAGTCGTATTTCCGTTGAAAACTGGAAGTCGAAATTTTTCACGATCGCAATACTTCCACTTACTATATATTTCATATATAGGTAAGTGAAAGTAAAAATACATTCAATCAGAGGTTTGATAGAGGAAAAATAAGTTTTTGTTGTTTGTTTGTTTTTCACTTTAAGCCACTAAGGCTAATCGGATGGTCCTAATCGGAGTCCTAAATTTCTCCTGGTATACAAAATGCAAGGTATTATAAGGATAGGGATCTTTAACGAGTACCTGGCATCGTACAGGCTCGGGACCTCCATTTTGCGTCCTATCCGAAGGACGGCATAGACAAGGGTTTTTTACTCCCATTAAAAAATCCTAGGGTCGACTCAGGACGCGAAACCGCGACCTTTATTATTGTAAGTTTCTATGCTTAGGAGTCTATCAAAGTAATACTGCTTTGAAGAACAAATAGTGACATTGTTACGTATATTTAATATGTATATTAAAAAATCATTTATTAGCTTGAATATTATAGAGGATATATGGTCCATGTAAAGTAAGTGAACAGATTGTAATATTGTACAGGTTTTGCGAGTGGGGACACAACGCGAAACGTCAAAAAAACCTAATTTTAAGAATAATAAATGAGTAAAAATAGGAAAATATATTGCTTACATTTCATCAAGGAATTATTATTTTACCACTTAAAGTTAAACCTTTTCATCAACTCTTTATCTGTCATACGAAAATAAACAATAAATATTAATTTGGTTATAGTTAAATTTTAATGGATTCCCAATGTAAATGGGAACAAGCTATTTGGTTGGGAATATCCATTAGACCTCCTCGTGATTAAATATACATATACATGAACATACACGCTGCTGTTAATGGATAATATTGGCTTTGTTCCTGCCTCTGTCAATCAATATGTAGATTGCCCAAAGCCACTTAGACTAGCTGTACCGAATCTGTTAAATGGTACTGTCATCTATATATCGTTATATATAATAAAATCTCGTGTCCCGATGTTTGTTGGGGGTAAAATAAGAAACTACTCAACCGATCTTTATAAAATTTGGCTCATTGTGTGCAGTTTTGTTCAATTTAAAAGATAGCATAGTTTTAATGACGATTATTGGCCTCAATATTTTTTTATTGTAAATTAAGTGCTTATTATACTAAAATTGAGTCAGCAGTCAACAGTCAAAATCGTTTATAACGAACTTCAAGGGACTGGAGGTTTTTGTACGTTATAGCCGATGTTCTCTTTAAGCGGTATTATCGGTTATAACGAACAGTTCGCTGTAAACGGTGTTGAACTGGTTCCTATAGTCACTTCGTCTTAATTTTGGGTCTGTTATATTGATTGATATAAATATTGAGCATTATCGATACATATTTTCATCTTACGTCAATTAAAGTAATAATAATAACTAATAACAATTAAAGAACATACTAAGGTACTAAATAAACACTACTCATAAGCCTTCAACCAAAGAATTCATAAATCGCTAACAGAACTTTGTTTGAATTTAAACTCAATTCACCCAAACATTAACATTACAGTTCCTGAGTGGTTAAATAGGCAGCCAAAAATAAACAAGACATTGGCAAATGTCTACAAAGAATGCATATGCCCATCCCAAATCAAAGACTACTTCATGGAACTGATCCAAAAGTATGCAAATCATATGTTAATATACACTGATGCATCGAAGATAGCGGACACAGTTGGATGTTCTGTGGTAACAAATTCAGGAAGATATCTGTACAAGTTGCCAGGAGAATATTCAATATTCTCAGCCGAAGCAACAGCCGTTAGAGAGGCCCTGAATCTGTGTGAAAACATTACCAAACTTGACACAGTCATAATAACCGATTCGATGTCAGTAATTAATGCAATAGAAAGCCACCAGCCGAAACATGTTTTTATTCGAGAAATTAGAAACACGTGGTGGAGGCTATGTCAAGAAGGCAGGAGCATTGTTTTCGCCTGGGTCCCTTCGCACTGCGGAATACCAGGTAATAAAAATGCCGATCATTCTGCACACATGGCTCGTACTAACAGTGCACCAATTTTCCAAACGTTCATCCATATGACAAACGAAGATTGGTGCAAATCCATGATGTGCAAAATACGATGCAAATGGCAAGGCAGTTGGAGAATATCACATTCAAAATTATCAGAAATCAAAGACGGACCAATCAAATGGAAAACGAGCTCACGGATTTCCTGAAGAGAGGAAACGATATTGTGCAGATTCCGCATTGGGCACTGTGAATTTTCACGGTTACCTGCTGAGAGGACTTGAGGCCCCAACCTGTAAACACTGCCATCCCATAATCCTAACAGTAAAGCACATCCTCCTGGAATGCCCAAGATTTACCAGGATTCGACGTGACTTGAAAATGGGAAACAATTTCAAGGAGTAGTTGGGAGACATGGAGGACTCGGTGAAGGTAGTGATGTCTTTTTTAAAGAAGATAAAACTGTACAATCAAGTTTGAATCGAAAGCGTTTTTGCCAATGACCCTACCGGGTAGAGGCAATAATAAATAAATAAATTAAAAAAAACACAATGAAAAAAGGGTGAAAATACATATTATCAAATCCAAAATTACATATAAATAAGTAAAATAAATAAAAAAATCTGTCATTCTTGCCTGTCGCCTTCCTCGTAGTTCGGCAAAAAAAAATTTTGGATTGAAGTGGAGACAACCGAGAAAGATTCTTTGACAATTACTGGAGTTTCATTTCCAGTTGAACGAGATGTTTTTAATTCACGGGCAATCGTACTAGCGGAATCGACTCGGCAAACTGTTTCTCAATCGTACATATACTCTTGTCATGGCATATTTCCGTGTATAAAGACAAGAGAGAACTGAATTGAGACACGACCGAGTGCATTGATGTAAAGTAAACAAAACTTTTTTTCTTCATTTCGTAGAACTTAGACTTGAAATGTAAGCTGTAAGTGACATTTTAACTGCTACTGTTCCAAGAAAATGTTGGCTCTAACCGACCTGTTCACTATAGCCGATGCCCGGTGTAAGCGATATTAATGCTTTTTTCTGTATGTTATTTCATGGGGCCGATTATTTTGTTTGTTATATTCGATTGTACGTTATAGCCGGTGTCGTTATAAATGATTTTGACTGTATTTGTAAGTTCTTTAAATTTCCAACAGATGGCTGTGTAAATTGATTTATTGACACAACACTTCATTTTCTTTCAATATATAGCGACGGTAAGCATCCAGTAGCCAAATCTATTTTTTCCACTTTGGACTAGGAAAATCCGTGTTTTTCCCAGGGGCAATTATGTGTCGCCTTTTCACGTATGCGGAAAGCATCGAATCTATTTGTTTTAGCAAAAGACATTTTGGTAACCTATTTCAGATAGAACCGATATAATATCTAGTCTCATATCATCATGTGGTATATTCTTACCCTATTCCAATTATATTCTTTATTAGTTCCTTTTACGTGTTTATATTTATATTTAATCTCGCCTCTGCTGGAGTGATCCAGCAAGTGCTAAATGAATGGACCATCAATACTTACTATAGTCAAATATAAGATGTAAAAAATGAAAACTTTATTCCTTCTAAATTCTTTGCCAAACAAATTTGGTGTATAGTTCTATTTTAGTTTTTTAGATTAGCTGAAACTTCTTATCTTTATCAGTGAATTTTGATTCGAATGTATTAAAAATAATAGGATATAATTAGTTCAACGCATTATAGGTTTTGAGCCACAGCAACCCGTCGCCGGGTCTGCTAGTATTTTAATATATTAGTTTATTTCAAAATATCTTTTTTATTTTTTTTATTTTAACATTTGTTATGCTATTACGGCTAATCGGAAGATCGGATGTTAAACGAAGAGTTTGTTAAGAGGCCCCTCCGAAGGACCCATAACAAACGCTGCAAAAAGAACACAGGGGTTATACTCGCTCCTCGCCTTTTCCACTCGCTGTGACCTTTGAAATGACTCAGACTCGGTGCAGGGCCTAATCCTATTCAGCCAACACAATGGCCATTATCTAGAACTTCCTTTCACTTATATCTCCGTATAGATGGCTCCCCTCCGAGATCACTATAAAGATATACACAATTTTCTCTCTCAGCGTCGTAGTTCCTGCCTTTATTATTTTATAATATTCTTATATATCATCGTTTATATATAGGTTTATTGTAATATATATATTGTAGTAGTAGTAAGTAGTAGTAGTAAAATAAACTTATTAATGTCAAATACATATAAATACCAATATTATTCACAAATCTTCGGGTTTTACATCCACTTCGCGACATATCTTTTCCAAATCCGTGTAAAATCCTATTTTTAGTAGTAGGTAGATCGTTAAAAATGTTTTTCAAAGTATATCCACCAAGACGATCTCTAATATAATTTTTTTTTATTATTATGTATAATACCATAATTTTATATAATGTATAAGGAGCTTTCGGCGTCCTGCGCCATATTCATCTAAAATATAATGAACAAACATTCTAAAACAGTATTAAAAGATTTATAAAAATAACATGTTAACATAATATGGTTTTGTCATTCTCCATAATGTAAAATAAAACAATAGCATGCTTACCATTAAATTCCCCTGAAATAGGGTCGTCAGTGCATATAGGAATTCAACAATTTTGAACGCCATGTCGTCTGGCCCATCATCTTTGAAGGGTACTGCGGGCCTACTGGGTTAAGGTCGACGCGAGCGCGTTCTATTGTTATGTATTATGTGCGAATAGTGCTTGGGGATGTGGGCTGCTTCCTGTTTAGTATTTAATATATTGTCTTGATTTATTGCAATGTATATGGATTCAATTATTTTTTGTTTTGGCCGGGAGGTGGATTTATGTAGAATTTTTAAGTTATCAAAATCTATTTCGTGTCTGGTTTGTTTAGCCTGGTTTGATAATGATGTGGCTGTTTTTGAATTTGGTTTGAGTGTGCTTTTGCGGTTATAGATTCTGGTTTTGAGGTCGACCTCAGGCGCAGGACGCCGAAGGCTCCTTGTATTATACATAATAATAAAAAAAAATTATATTAGAGATCGTCTTGGTGGATATACTTTGAACAATCCTATTTTCTTAAACCAAATTTTGTAAGTAAGCTGTTTGTTTAATCTGTGGTCAGGAGAATTCAATATTCTCAAAATATATGTTAAGTGTAGCTTTAAAGTATACATATGTAACGGGGGTCTGCTTGTTTCCAAATAGAGTGCATAATTTGGTGTACTTCTTGGGAGATTAAAGATTCGCTTAAGGAAAATTCTTTGACTTTCTCAATTTGGTCGTAAGCCTTACCACCCCAGACCTGAGCGCCATAGCAAAGGATCGCTCTTGTTATTATTTCGAAAATTTTCATTTTTGCTGAAATAGGAACTTCTTTTTTTAATAGAAAATTACGCCATGTAGCATGTATCCCTTGCATCGTAGTGGAATATTTTTTGTCCAACTGTTTACGAAATGTCATGTTGGTTGTTATATTAATTCCTAAATATTTGTTCATTCACTTTCATAAACATTCACAATTTCTATCATTTCACCATTATATAATCACTGATCGTCTCGTGATACTTGCCCACCATTCCGAAATACCATCACTTTTGATTTTTTTAGGTTAACACTCAAATTCCAAGTTGCACAGTACTCGGCTAGTCTATCGATCATTCTCTGCAAGCCGGACCTACTCTCACTTAGAAGTACCAGATCATCAGCAAATAGTAAACTAACTAACTCGAACTTTTATATTGTAACACTTATGTAAGTAACAAATATTTATTAACGAAAATATAAAAATTATCAATGCCAACAAATTAATACAACTCAAATATTCGAGCAGGTTCCAAAAATGATAACGTTAGATCACAATAATCATATGACTTGACCTTCACATCTTCAAAACACAGACTAAGACTAATTGGCCCAGTCACTCGCTCCTTATATATAGTCGTAAAATGAACCTTCTGGAAGGTTCGAGTTCTTCGTGGAAGCAGGCGGAACGATGTATATGGAGCTCGAACAATCAAGATCCAAACAGTTTGCTCCAACCGCAAGTTTGTTCCAACAAACGGTCTGGGATTTTCAATTATATGTTTTTTTATTTAACAATTTAACGGTACACTGTCACCCTCCTTAGAGACATTCCTCCTGGAAGTCTTCTTTCCCATACGGGCCTGCTCCCTAGGTCGAACGAAAGGTCTCTTCCGTAATCCATTGCACCTTTCTTTTTCTTTCTTCGTGGTTCCCTGCATATGGCGCCAAGCGATTGTAATGGACAATCATAGGCCTTCCCTTGGGATACTTGAAAACCCTGTAGATCACATCGTTGATGCGCTTATTTATCACGTAGGTCCCTCCCAGGTCTTCTGCAACTTTGGGCAGAATCCTCGCTTTCTTCTCGAGCCTAATGAGGTATCCTTCTTTTTACCCGCCCTGATACACTCTACTATCACAGTGTCTCTTCATCCGGCCGCTGGCGAAAAAAAGGTTCTTGCGAACTAGCTCGTGCATGTATTCTATTCTCTTCTGGAGTCCGGATACATAGTCTTGCCCAGATACATCCACCCTGGGTTTGCAGCCAAAAATGTGGTCACAGGGCAAAAAACCTATTGACCTTTTTTTTTTTTTTTTTGTTCGGTACCCCTACCTGGCCATGTGTGGCATACGGGGGGTTACTCTAGAGGTGTAACCAACCTATTCTAACCATGGTTGGAGGGTCGAGATTTATTCCGTGGGGCCTCCACAAAATAAAAGTCGGGCCGGGATAGCCGAGCGTGTAGGACCCGTTGTTGCACGCTCGAGCCGAACGGCGGCGGTTCGAATCCGCTCTGGGAGGGTTGACTTTTATTTCGTGGAGGCCACCACATTCTAACCATCCCACCATGGTTAGAATAGGTTGGTTACACCTGTAGAGTAACCCCCCGTATGCCACATATGGTAGGGGTACCGAACAAAAAAAAAAAAAAAAAAAAAAAAAAAAAAAAAAAAAAAAAAAAAAAAAAACCGCCGCCGTTCGACTCGAGCGTGCAACAGCGGGTCGCGCTCCTACACGCTCGGCTATCCCGGCCCCAAAAAAACCTATTGACCAAAAAGAACTCTATTAGGTGTCTGTCCTGAGGATTCATTAACTGCAGAGTGGTAGGCCATGATGAAGTATGGGATTTGACGTCCCAATCTCGTTGATGGTCAGAGGGTAAAGTACCCTTGGAAAGGTACTTTATGAGGGTTCGTTTCATCCGTTTTTCCCCCCATAAGTTCCTCCCCTGATCTGAATGTAGTTCAGTTGGTGCTCCGAAACGGGTGATGAACTCCTTCACCAAAACGACAGCCAAGGTAGCAGCCTCTTGGTTAGGGACAGCATATGCTTGCACCCACTTGGAAAAACAGTCCACGATTACAAAAACGTACCTATTTCCAGCTTCACTTTCTGGGAATGGTCCTAATATGTCCATGGCTACCCCTCGGTCCGAGCGCGGCGTTTGTGAGCAGGTCCAATGCTTGCAGAGCAGGTATTACATTTACGGCACCAATCCTAGACATCGTCAGAGGAGTTCAACCAGTAGAACCTCTCGCGTACTATCTGGAGTCTTTTCGTCACACCAAGGTGTCCTGACACTTCATCATGTAGTAGAAGAAGTACCTCCGGCACGCAGGTCCTCTGCTTCCTGGATAAGCTGCCGTCTACGTTCTCCACAACCCTCTTGAGCAAGCCGTCTTCTATTACAAGGGAGTTCCACTACGCCCAGCAGGCCTTCAAAATAGGTGAGAATGGTGCTATCTTTTGCCAGCTCGGGCGGTGATTGGCTAGTTTCGAGTCCCGAGAAAGAAATTTCACTTTATACTTAATTATAGCACATTTATAAATATTATAATACCTATATTATTATTTAAGGCTTTTTACAATTTATTTATATCACATTTATAATTTTCAACGGTCCTAATCAAATATTTTATTACAGATTTGTTGGAGAAAGAAGAAGCCATTCCCAAAGTATCATTTACTTCAGTTCCAGAGTCAACTCCGAAACCCAGAGGTGAGGAGAACTTTCTGGCACTATTTTTATTGTTTTTATTAAATGCTACCACAGCCAGAGTCATAGGAATCCTATCAATAATTGTCTTACTTCATAAAACAAAATTATACCAAGGGGCATATTCTTTTTTTAAATTATATATACTTATGCTAATAAAATATAAAATTAACTAATACTAATCAAATATAAAATTATATATACTTATATAATTTTAAAATTATATATACACTTTGTAAGCACAGTTTCCTTTACAATACTTTTTATATCTATCCGCTAATAGTATAGTTTAGTTTAGTAGCAAAATAGTATATTTCATTACTAGTACCGAAAGTGGCCTTGTCCCGTGCGCTACGGAATTTCACATGTGAGGCGTAGCCGAACACGGGAATTTGAGTTTCACGAGGCGAAGCCGAGTATGGGAATAGTTTGAGTAAGCTCGGGAAAAGCACTTTTGGTACGTGTTATGAACGATATTTTTCATTACACTGCAAACTGCCAGTATAACAGAAATCTCAAACTAACATAATTAATTAACTTAAATTATAATTTCAAACACTAGTATACTGTTTGATTAGTTTATTGATCAACAAACAAAAGCTGAATACAAATTAAATAATATAAGAAATTTAGAAATTGAAATTAATATTTACTGTACAGTTTTGATTGTTGCTTATATTTATGATTTTATTTGCTAAGATTTGATTGATTTGATTTAAGATTTGATTGATTTGATTGATTGATTTGATTTAATTTGATTGATTTGATTGATTATGATTTTAATTGCTAAGATTTGATTGAATTAATATTTACTGTACAGTTTTGATTGTTGCTTATATTTATGATTTTATTTGCTAAGATTTGATTGATTTGATTTGATTGATTTTATTTGCTGTAGTAAGTGTAAATTTTTAGTTGCATTTTTGTGTATTTCTTGACTCTTTCCTGCTCTTTCATTGTGCGGAATTTAAATATTTTCGTTATTTGTTTTCATCATTCCATGCTTGCATCATTGCATCATTGCATGCTTTCTTCATTAATTCATCAGACAATGCCATTTCTTTAAAGCACTAAGTAAACTGACAACTTTTGAAAATATTTATGACACAAAATCGGTGCGATCGGTGGATTTTCAGTTTTCTTGATTTCAATTTTTCATTAAACAGCTGTTCTTAATACAATCAGCAAGCGCTACTGGTGGCCTGGAAACGAAATAACAAGTACACCGAAAATTTTCGGTGCACTTTTAGAAGTAAACGGGAAACAGCTGTTTTCTGTACTGTTTGCATGCATCTAAAGTAGTTACTTTCCGTGCAGTGTAATGAAAAATTATATTTACCACTTTAATTGGGGCTAATAATAATAATACTAATTTTGGTACTCTCAAAACTTGCACTAACGTTCAAGAAGCATTAAAAAGTCATTTCACCAGTTTGAATTTCGATAGGGCTTCACACTCCGAATTAAAACTATTTTATAGAAATATTATTTTCATTGTTTCGGGTCATAAACATTTAACCATATTTTCTTTATAACCTTTTTGCATTATTTATAATAATATGCAAAGTTCATCATCACATATAACATATTACTCTTTAAAGAATCATATAATAAATTTCTCACATCTTGGAAAATGAATTTGAATTTATATTGATTTTTTTTTTTTTTTTGGGGGGTTCTGTTGGGTTTTCAGTTTTGCTTATGTAAATATTATTTTTATTAGTTAATTTCACATGTACCTTCTGCTGCACTCATTCATGTTTTAATTCTTTATTTGAGTAAACAATTTATTTTATAAATAGTTATTAAAATTATTAATGGTTTATTCTTTTTTTTTTATATTTTATGTGTTATTTATTGAGTGAACCTTACCAGAATCTCTTACACAACAAAACATTATCATAACCGTAAGATGGCCTTAAAATTTAGGAGTGTTATTGACTTCATCATTTTTATTTACTTAAGTTCAATCTTTTGTTTTTATTGCAAGAGAACAAGGTTTTATATTTTTTTTTTTTGATAATGACTAGTCCTTGTAATAATTGTAATATTTTTTATGATTATTGTAATCGTTTTACCATCTAGATGTACCACTTAAATATTTTTGCTAACTTCTCGTATATGTAGGTTAATTATTTCCTGCCTAATTATAGAAATATAAGTAGGCATATATATGGGTACCTATTCCTTTGATTCTAAAACAAAGCTTTGGTAGTTTTTCATCCGTAACTGCATGCCTGGAGAACTTAACGTTTGGAAGAAAAACCGCAAGGAAACAAAGCGAGCCAGAAACCTTTGAAATGAGCTCTGAAACAAAAGAGCTGCTTTAAACCAGAGTCTCTTTTACCTCTTCCATTGAGCTTGGTTTACATTTTTTTTTCCCACATATTAAATATATGAAAAGATCGTGAACCTATACTTAAACTACTAAAACAATATAATTGATAAATTCATTTTTACTGGACTCAATAACATAATTTTTTTTTCGCCTCGTATTTATATCTATAATTCACTGGTGTTTGGTCAGAAGGGGCTTAAGTCATCTAATGTGAAGCTTAAACAACGATTTACCAAGCTATAGAAAATCATTATAAATTCTTTCTGAATGTATTTCTTTATTCCAGAATAATAAATGAAACTATATTCTTTCAAAAGAGACTGTAATAAATTATGAATAAGGAATAAATTATAGTCAATTATGAATTTAAGAAGACGAGACAAGCAAATTTTTTTTTTTTTATGATTTTAGCCCTGTGGGGTTATGCCTTCACTTTGTATCGTGAGGTGACAACCTCTAATTAAGTTATCTTTAAGTGGACTGTATGGGAAAATTGAATAAGATACATCTTAGATTATAATATATATCTATTAACCTATTTACAATGAATAAAAATTATACTTAGACCTAAATTATACTTACAAGGGGAGGCTACGGACGTGGGGTCACCGATTACAATGAAACTTTTTTTCGAGTTTCTATATCCAAAAATATTAGATACGTGTCCGAGGGTTCTTGCCAATGGGCCTTCTGACCCGAGAAAAAAGGAACGAAAATTCTTAGGAACGAAAATAGCCAAAAATTGCATCAACAAAGTTCCCGCTGCTCAAAGCTCCTTCAACCAATTTCAATGAAATTTTCAGGCATGTCAGAGTATTGAAAAATATTAGACACGTGTATAGGGGATTGGCGAAATTAGCCTCTGGAAGCCAAGAATAAATCATTCAAATTTGTGTTATATTCGCGCTCTCGCTAACGTTAAAAATCAATTCCATTACTTTGTAAATTGAATAAACTACGTTTTTTCAGCTTCTTACTTCAAAAACTAAATATTTATATTTAAAAACAAATTATTTTGAGACGGTTTTTTTTTTCTCTTTTTTTCTTTTTTTTATCTTCTAAATTTATACTTAAATATTATAAATATTTAACAGGAAATATTTTTCATAACAAAATTTCCTTACTTGGAGGAGATTGTCACCAAAAAATTTTTTGTTGATTCCCCAAAAATATTTAAGACCTTGTTTCACGATGTTCTTATCATAACAAAGACGACTAAAACAGTCGTCCAAATTTTGACCGTTCATATTTTTTAACAATGAAAAAAAAAGAAGATTTAATTAGTGACAGAGAAATGTCGATTAATCAAAATCCAAAAAAGATGCCCAAGAGATGCCAAATAAATCAAAAGCTAGATAATCCAATTAATATGTTTAAGAACAAACTTTTCGCAGTAGATACGTACGGGACGAATGCCAATGGGAGAGTGAAGTTATTTTCCACAAACCTGAGAGAAGGAATTACCTACCTAATCAGTTTTTCATGTTTATTTATATTACATGTCATTGACCCTGTTTTTTGTATTTAGAAGTTTATAACTGCAATCCCTTAATTCAATAAAAACAGTTGTCGTCTTCCAAAGATTTATTATTCTTAATTTTAAACAAACATTTTCAATCATAAAATAATTCCTTAATTCTTTGGGCAAGGGAAAACAACAATGGAAATACTTTCAGATTCAAAATTCAAACTTTCGAATTCAATTTTTCGCAAAATTATCTTAAATATTTTTTTAAGTAACTATGAAATTGTGCTTTTTACATAAAAACTGGAACATATTTCAAATAGTAATTTTTTTTTTTTTTTTGGTTGAAGATTTTTCTACAGTCTAAGCAAAAAATGCTTTTTCATGAAAAATATTTCCTGTTAAATATTTAATAATATTTAAATACAAATATTTAGTTTTTGACGTAAAAAGCTGAAAAACGTAATTTATTCAATTTACAAAGTAATGGAATTGATTTTTAACGTTACCCAGAGCACGAATATACCACAATATTGGATGATTTATTCTGGGCTTCCAGAGGATAATTTCGCCAATCCCCTATACATGTGTCTATTTTTCAATACTCTGACATGCCTGAAAATTTCATTGAAATTGGTTGAAGGAGCTTTGAGCAGCGGCAACTTTGTTGATGCAATTTTTGGCTTTTTTCGTTCCTAAGAAATTTTTTTTCTCGGCTCAGAAGGCCCATCGGCAAGAACCCTCGGACACGTATATAATATTTTTTGATATAGAAACTCGAAAAAAAGTTTCATTGTAATCAGTGACCCCACGTCCGTAGCCTCCCCTTGTTAGACTTAATCAAATTAAAGAAAGAAGAAGCCCAGCCGATTGATTTCAAGAACATTCTACAACAGTTACTAAATGCAATACCAAACAATTTCACTATTTACACTGACGGTTTAAAAACAGATATAGCCACAACTTCAGCCTTCGTAACCTCCGTGTCTACTCACAAATTTAAACTCAACAAACTATGTAACACAAACAATGCAGAACTACACGCAATAGCTCAGGCTCTTCTCCATTCGATGTCAACTCCAAACGAAAATATAGTGATTTGTACCGATTCCTTCAGTGCATTGTGCGGTTTCGACCAGTTGTACTTTGCAAACCCGGTCATAACAAGAGTCCAGGAGTACGTAACAATGATGAGGGAAATAGGAAAAATCGCTCACTTTATATGGATACCTGAGCATACAGGAATCATTGGGAACGAACTTGCAGACAAGGCGGCAAAAGAAGCTAACAGCATACCAGGATGTGCACTGTTATCGCCCTCCGATTTGGCGCCTCCCCTAAAAGTGAAAATTAAAAAAGAATGGCAACTTATGTGGGAAAGAAGCCGACCAAATAAATTGAAGGAGATCAAAAATACCGTGAAGCCGTGGAATAGCCCTTGCCGCAGCAGCCGTCGCGAGGAGGTGGTCCTGACGCTCCTGCGGATCGGACACACAAGGCTCACCCACGAGCACCTCATCAAAAGGGAACCACCACCAAGATGCTCTGCATGCGACCTACCCGTTACTGTAAAACACATTATTGAAGAATGTCCTACTTACAGAAGAGTACTCTCTCGGAACGGTGTGCCGCCAGACGTGAAAGCAGCCTTAGTCGACGAAGAGAACTCTTTACGAAATCTTATTAAAAGTTTAAATGAAGTTAAAATTATAGAGAAAATTTGACTTATAGAACAGTTGATACTTTTAATGAAGAAAATTTGAAAAGAAAATTTTTTTTTTTTTTTTTTTTTTGACTTCA
Source organism: Aelia acuminata (assembly GCA_911387785.2). Lineage (NCBI taxonomy): Eukaryota > Metazoa > Arthropoda > Insecta > Hemiptera > Pentatomidae > Aelia > Aelia acuminata. Next base: position 134,148,476 of record OU426982.1, on the reverse strand, counting down.
ATAATTGATTCGCACCTGTCAGCAAGGTGCTGACAATCAGCGAATGAGATGACGGTAGTGGGAAATGATGACATGTCAGGCATGAGGAGGGAAAGCACCCAACAGCACCCCCTTCCTGGCTTGATTCAATTACCTTGGCTGCCTAAGAGAGCAGATCTCTCATCCAGCGCCTTTTTAGTCTTCTCGTATCCATCCGTACTTCAGCCATATTACAGATTAGACTATTAGGGTGTCCGTTTAAATTATTAAAAAATCTTTTGTATAGCGTCGTTATGTGCTGGTCGACTGTTGGTATATGGAGGTCTGTATGTAAAGTTTTGTTAGTCACGTACCAGGGTGATTTTGTGATAAGTCGTAGCAATTTTGATTGAAAAGTTTGAAGTTTTTGTAAGTGAGTCTTTTTAGCAATGCCGAATATCTGTGAGGAATATGTCCATATGGGCTTCAGTATGTAAGTGTACGTTTTTACTTTTTGTTTCAGTTTCAGTTTTGATGATTTAGAAAGTAGCGGGTAGAGTAGTTTGAGTCTTTTGTCAAGAGTCCTTTTTTTCATTTTGACATGTGGGCCCCATGTCATCCTTCTGTCGAAAAGGAGTCCGAGATAGTGTACTGAGGAAAAGAAAAGAAAATTTGAATCTCTAAAAAATGACACCCTTTTTTTACAGGCGTTGCTGAGCGAATTGCGGTTTTACGCCTTTAAACCAAATAAACCAACCAACCAACCAATGAATAAAAAGGGGGGAAATAAAATGTAAAATAAAACAGGAACAATTCTAGTTAGTGATGTGAGTATGAAAATAAATAATGGAGGAAACGAAATTGCAGAATAATATAAAATGAAGTAATTAGATCGGCGACGAAGCAGCATGTTGAAATTGTTGGTGATTTTTAACTAGGTTGACTTACAGCGAATTTGGTTGGCCATTCTTCTCTACTGCCTCCTCTCAGGAGCCCGAGGGGCTGTTTTCAATCTACTCCTTCATTATAAAATTCATTTCAGCAACAAGAAAATTTTAAATATACCAGGCCTGGATAGTGACTTACAGTTCACGAGACTTGACGTTGAGGCAGCTTAAAGATGGAGCTTTTGAGATCCAACAAGCCCTTTTGCCCAAACATAAATGAATTTTTATATGGGTCATATTCACCAAAGTGAGCACTTTTGATGGCGTTTTTATTTAAAATTTTATAGTTACAATTAAAAATTTTTTTCGGTGTAATTCTGTGTTCCTTTGGGTATAAGAAGGAAGGAATCGACGTGGCAGAACAATTTTTAATTTTTTCCAAGAGTTTTTTCTTTCTTTTTTTCACGATTGTATTTGAATGTTTACAATCTTTTTTTTTTTTTTTTTAATTTTTCATTGTTAAGGCCTGATGATGCTTTAAAAAGGTGAGCAGAAACGAAAACATCAATCCCATGTCACCATCTCCATTCCCCTGCCGTATTTGATTTACAGTAAGACCAGGGAATGAATTTTTATGGTTTATTTGATAACCGGTGAAAGGGGAAAAAAGGTATAATAATGCTACTTGCCAAAACAAAATTATTTATTTTTGAAAAATTAGAAAAGAAAAAACTTACCTGACCAAAACTATAGAGGACAGGGGAATGTGAACTATTAAACATAACCTCTCAAGCTAGAGAACTTATTTGCTTCTGGGGGGCTTGAATTTGTACTGAGGTTAGGACAACAGCTTGGGTTGATAGGGGAAGAACCCTCCCTGCTGACTATATACTTTTTACTAATTTCCCGCCAGAAAAGTGTGATGAGAACCTAATTTTAATTTTAAAAAATGACAGGGGAATGAAAGAAAATCTGTGGGACATCATAAAAGGTAGTTTTTTTTTTCAATGCTAATCCTTTAGCGTCGAGGATTCGACTGCTTTTATAAAATTTTACAGTATTTTGAAAAAATTGAATAGAAAACAAAATGTAAAAATTGACCTACTATACGGACACAGAACTCTTACTTTGAGCAGAATCAGACCACGGGACATGACCGGGAATGAATTTCGACCTTTTTCTGGTGTTTTTAAGATACGTGTGTTATATAATTAAAATAAAGTCGTATGGGGTCTACCTTTACAACTCCCCTGGATTTTGAAAATGTCTAAGCTAAATGAGTCCTAAGCTTTTCTAAATCGCTATAAACGGCTTGGAACACAAAGTGTCCTCTCACGTGAGGATGACCCATATAAATAATTTATTTTGGATCGACTTAGAGATGTAATTGATGTCTCTTTTTCCCGCTACATATTTAAATTTTCTCTAATTAAAGAATTCTTCGAGTGAGGATTATTTAATTTCAAGTTTTAAAATAACTTAATTTACATTCATTTAAAATAGCTTTGCTTAGTTTATTTTCATTGTTTTATGTGGTCGGTAAAAAAACGATTGTGTATTATGCACCAAACAGATTTAATAAATTTTTAATTTTTTTTTTTTAATTAATTACTCATTGTTATTTTTCAAATCATGCTGTCGTCCTGTTTAATTCCGGATAGACCTAATACTATCATTATAATTCGTGATTTACAGCTGAGGTATATTTAGTACCCCTGAGAGGCGTTAGCACTGAGGAGGGAGAATTCTGCATTTCAAATTTATCTACTATTTTCTTCTACTGTTTATGAATTACTAGTTGACCCATTCGCACTCCAACCACTTAATTAAAGTACCTGTACACCATATATTTAATATCGTATAATTCGTCATGGGCATAGGTTGAAGTAAAGAATAGATGTGTTTAAACTTTAGATTCTTTATTTTTTGAAATATAAGTTTAAGGTATTTACATATTTACATAGTATTTACGTGTTTACTGGACCTCTTTGGACACTATGTTTGAAGTTACGATATGGTCATGTGTGATTGTTTGTTGATGGGTTTGTTTTAGAAAGACATAGATGCACCTTGGAAAACGCCACGTACTTTCGTTCGGTTTCGCGGAAAGCGAGTGCACTGATTTTATTGACTGAAATATTTTGCTTGTAAATCGGAAACGACGGCGGCAATCGGAAAAGTGTAGATGACCAAAAATATTCGTCTCGCCAAACTGAAAAAAATTCTGGTGCGTGCGCGCAACACACAACTTTCACTTACCAACTTACTTAGATTAGAAATTAATGCGTTTTGTTAATTGCCACTTCTCAAATAAACAGAACGGCTTTAATTATGAACAATGGTCTGTCATTAAAGGCGTACTCCGCATGCATGGGCTCAACGAGTTTTATGGGTTGACTGAATATTTTTCTTTTTTTCTCCTCTTTATGTTTTCTTTGTTTTTATCATATCTCATATTTAGCCATTTCTTATTTTTAGGCGTAACGAGAGACGGTTAATTTCATCATATAAACAAAATCAAAGGTACTTTATAGGAAACAAACAAACAAAAAAGGCCCCTACCCTATTTAAGCCCCCTCAGAACATTTTAATAATGATAAAGCTTACCTGATATTAAAGAACACCTAATTTTCATCAAACATGACGAATTTGATAAAAATCGTTAAAGCCGTTTTTGAGATCATCAAAAAGAAGGTAAAAATTGGAAAAAAAATATGAAATAAAGTGCCCCATCCATTTGACCAATTTTGATGAAATTTTCGCTATCACATCTTTGGCATATACATATATCAAATATCCAGTTTGATCAAAATTTAACGATTTTTGAGTAAATAAAAAAAAACACGTGAAAATGATACAAAATTTATTAAGTAAAGTCCCCCCTCCGGTTGATCAATTTTGATGTAATGTTGGCTATCGCATCTTTGGCATACACATACATCAAATAGTCAGTTTGATGAAAATCGTTAAAGCCTTTTTTGAGAAAATAAAAAAAACATGTGAAAATGATACAAAATTTATTAGGTAAAGTCCCCCCTCCGGTTGATCAATTTTGATGTCATGTTGGCTATCGCATCTATGGCATATACATACATCAAATACCTAGTTTGATCAAAATCGTTAAAACTGTTTTTGAGTAAATAAAAAAAAACACGTGAAAATGATACAAAATTTATTAAGTAAAGTCCCCCCTCCGGTTAATCAATTTTGATGAAATTTTTACAGTCATATCTCGGGCATATTAATACATCAAATACTCAGTTTAATCAAAATCGTTAGAGCCGTTTTTGAGTAAATCGAAAAAAACTTAAAAAGTTATTAAATAAAGTACCCCCTCCCATTGAGCAATTTTGATGAAATTTTTGCTGTCACATCGCGGGCATAAACATACACTACATACCCAATTTCAGCTTCGCACGGTTTATAGTTTTTGAGCTAGTCTGTTCACACACACACACACACACACACACACACACAGACACACACACACACACACACACAGACCATTTCGTGGGACTTGGTTAATTGGACTCAGGGGACCCCAAAACGTGTATTTCCGTTGAAAACCGGAAGTCGAAATTTTTCACGATCGCAATACTTCCACTTACTATATATTTCATATATAAGTAAGTGAAAGTAAAAAAGACACCTCCGAAAAAATCCTGCGACCATTTTCACTGAGTATTGCATTTTTCACTTACCTCGCAAACGAAAGGGTTATTCGAAAAATTTTATATGACCGAAAATGTTCTCCTTAAAAATCTGAAAATATTGACACCATTTAGAAACCTCTTCCACCATTTTTCTCGCAAAAACGCCGGTTTTGGGCTTATAACTCGCAATCGAAAGCGAAATGAGTGATTTGTATATTTTTCCAATGTAGGGGTTAACGAAAGCTTTAAAATGATGCCTCATTCTATGAAGTATTAAGGAAGTTATGGTGTACCGACAAAAAAAAAGGCCTTGAGAAATATTATATAATATGATTTGTTTTAACCCTATCCCTCTCTGGATAACCTTACCCCCATTTGGGTAGCTAACATTTCCACAGACCACTTTATTGACGGGCTGCCCGTATCGACTCCTTCGAAGACAATACTCAACAGTTTCCCCTTTCTTGAGCAAGTCCCATTTATCAACAGTTCGAAATGGAAATTGAATGGCCCCCTGACAGCCCGAGGAAATGGCCTGCAGCGGTTCTGAATTGCTACGACTTCATTTGGTGGCTGCCTTTGATTGGCACTTCCCTTCCTTCATTGCTTTATTGTTTTATTAAAGCACTTCATCATCTTCGTATCCATATATCATCGAGAACCACAAATATATTTTTTGAATAATTTATAACTAGCTGACCCGTGCGAAGCATTCGCAGATTAACCTATCTAAATCCTACTTAATCAAAGTACACACCATATATTTAGCATCGTATAGTGCGTCGTGGGCATAAGTGAGTGTTGAAGTAAAGAATAGATGTGTTTAAATTGTAGATTATTTATTTTTTGAACTCCAAAATTCCTTTCCTTTGATATGAGGTTAGAAGACGGAATACTTAAATAAATATATCGGTTTCGCGGGAAGCTAGTGCGCTGATTCTATTGACTGAAATCGCATGTTTTTGCTTCTAACTCGTAAACGGTGGCAACAATCGGAATAGAATACTAACCGAAAATGTTTGTCTCGGCGAACTGAAAAAAATTACACCGAAAATGTCCTGCGACCGATTTCGACATTTCCGCTGAGAAATGCAGTTTTTCGATTACAAGTCGGAAACGAAGGGGTTAATCGAAAAAATGTATATGACCGAGAATGTTTTCCTTGAAAACCTCAAAAAATTGACACCTTATAGAAACCTTTACGCATATAACTCGCAACAGAAAGAGAAACGATGATTTGTGATTTGTATAGTTTTTCGGTGTAGCGGTTAAGGAAAGCTTTAGAATTAGGTTAAGGTGCCTTTACACTCTACGAACTCACCTTCGAACAGGTTTCCCCAAACCTTACCGTACCGGCGTTCCCCGAACAGCCATTTATACATAACGTGACGTTAAGCGAACAAATATGGCTGACGCACCCAACGCTAGCTTATGATGAAGAAAAAATCTCCATGATCCATATATTTTATATTATCTGAAAAATAAAAAAATAGGATACGAATTACAACGGCGCACTAGTATCACAAACAACTCCTGTCACTTAGGAAAACCCAAATCAAAAGTGACACTAGCCCTACCCCTAGGCGAATAGACGAAGAACCTAGAATGCCCTAACAGTCGACGTGAAGGCTGTTCAAGGATAAAGTTTATAGAGTGTAAGGCACCTTTAGAAGTTACTACATCAACATTTCCTAAACAACGTATGGGTCACCTGTGGTGTAGTGGTTAGCATAGAAACCTACAATACTAAAGGTCGGGAGTTCGCTTTCCGAGGTGGCGCTAGGATTTTTTAATGGGAGTAAAAAATCCTTATCAATGCCGTACCTCGGATAAGACGTAAAATGGAGGTCCAGAGCCTGTACGATGTCAGACACTCGTTAAAGATCCCTATCCTAATTATACCTGGATAGGCAAAATTTAGAACTCCCAGAGTGACGTTAAACAAACAATAACGATTTTCATCAGAGAATGACGATTTTTCTCTTGCGCGTTCGGTCTAGTGTAAAGGCATCTTATTTTACACTGTGCGAAACCCACATATCCTGTTCAGAACAATGTTAGACGAATCTGAATAAGACTCGAACAGTTGCTTTATTCGTTCGCCTGAGTGTTCGGGGATAGCTCTAGTGTCGCTTTTGTTTTAGTTAAAATAAGATTCTAGGCTTTTAGCGCTCGACTTCACATTCAAGTGTATATAGTTCGTGGTACGCCGGTAACCGGCAAGGTTAGGTGGTGGATTAACTGTGGAGTACCTGAGTTTCACATATCATAAAGGAACCTTCAGAAGTTACTACATTAGTATTTCCTAAACAACATTTACTAAAATCTTCTATATATAAAAGGATTTTGAACTATTCAACATATATGAAGCTAAAGAGGACAGTTTGTTTGTTAGTTGGTTTTTATGTCACTTTATGCCACTAATGCTAATCGGGCGATGCTAGTGGGATTCCTAAATGTGTTCTATCCAGGTATAATTAGGATAGGGATCTTTAATGAGTACCTGACATCGTATAGGCTCGGTACCTCCATTATGTCCTATCCGAGGGACGGCATAGACAAGCATTTTTTACTCCCATTAAATCCTAGGGCCACCTCGCGACGCGAAACCGCGACCTTTAGTATAGTAGGTTGCCATGCTAACCACAACACCACAGGTGACCTCAAGAGGACAGTATTTTGGAACTATAATAATTATAACAGTAGGAGGTAGGCGGTGGGCATGTACCTGTGCTATCTAGATCTGCCTCATTGTGGGCTATTGGATCTACCACACCTGGAAATGGTTGCTACCTGTGTTATTTTCCTGGAGCAGAAATTCAGGTAGCAGTTTACCGTTGCTCCTATTGTTGTCTTAACAAAATGTTTTTTTTTCTTTCCTCTTTTTTTCGTTTCCTTTTTTACTATTCTGAAACCACTGACATTAAGCTTATTTATACCTCATTGTTGTTAGTCAACCAATGCCAAATATGTGTATTGCATATTAATTTATTGCAACGTTGGCCAACTATGGAAAGGTCTCGTGTAGGTGCCATTACACTCTACGAACCTCATCCTCGAACAGGTTCTCCCTCGAACCTTGCCCTACCGGCGTTAAACGAACAGCCATTTATACTTAACGTAATAAATTCTTAAAGTTAATGGGTCTAGTTAAGAGTGGTGATTGCCTAACATGCCTATGCCCTGAAGATCCAAGACACATTGTGTTCCAATGTAAAAGGCTTGAGAAACAGAGAAGAATTAGCCTGGGATTGCGGATCATAGATGATGGTGAGGAAATGCTACTATCAATAAATAAAGACACAGCCTATAAATAGTGTAGCTTTCTTAACGAAATAAACTTCCTCATATAAAGATGTGTGGTCATTAAGCCACCACCCCTTTTTTTCATTTATATTACTATCGCAAAAAAAAACTGCTATCATAATTATTCAGGCTATTTTAATAGCCTTATTTCATTCTTTAATCGATTCTCCTTTTGTTCTTTTAGGATTGCAGATCATGTCTTAGTTTTGGATTCGTTAACAACCAATCCAATTTTTTCAGCTGCTCTTTGAAGGTCAATGAAAGCAGTTTTCATGCTCAATAAATTACGTCCAACGCAACATAAAGACGTGTGGTCATTTAGCCATCACCCCTTTTTTTCATTTTTATTATTATCTCAAAAAAACTGCTATCATAATTATTCAGTATTACTTTTGTTATAGGCTATTTTAATTAGTTTCCTAAAGTCTATAGGAACAGTTGGGCGAAATAGGATTTGAGAACAATTCTTGGTGCCAACAAAAACAAAAAAAAAACTTAACGTGACGTCAAACCAACCAATATGGCTGACTCACCCAACGCTATCTTATGATGAAGAACAAATCTCCATTATCATATTGAAAATGGAGATTTTATATTTTCTGAAAAATATAAAAATAGGAGACGAATTAGAACGGCGCATTAACTCCTGTCACTTGGGAAAACCCCAAATCAATAGTGACACTAGCGCTACCCCCGAACACAGGCGAACAGATGAAGTACCTAGAACACCCGAACAGTCGACTTGAAGGCTGTTCGAAGGTAAAGTTCGTAGAGTGTAAAGGCACCTTAACACTGTGCGAGCCTCACCCTCAAACAGGTTATCCCCCGAACCTTGCCGTATCGGCGTACCACGAACAGCTATTTACAAATCAAGTCGAGCGAACAATAGTGTCTGAACGCACCTAAGCACCTTAATACAATACTTTTCATTACAAAGACGACTGACTTGGAACTAGCTGCTGTTCTGACTTATGCTCTGAAATGTTATAAATAAAAGGAACAACAGCGATAAAATCTACTTGGGTTAAACTTCAAAAGAATAAATACAAACATTTCTGAACGTGGAAATTTTGCGAGCGAAATCGTGATGGATATTAACAACCAAGAAAATTTATACGAAAAACGAAATTAAGGTTTTAACATAGATTTCTTGCTAAATAGGATTTTGCTAAAATCTTAAGGATCAATAAAATAAATAGATTTACATTAGGATGATTTTGGATATATTTAGGATTTTCAGTCATTTTCTCTTAATATGGAAGGACAGCGTTTCGATCCAAACATGTGGATATTCAGTTGGATTCAAAAGAAATTTGGAGAATTTAGGGCAAACGGTATGGATTTCTATAAAGAACAAACAAACAGAATTTCGTGTTTATTTATATAGATTGTATTCAAAACAATCATATAATTTTTGAAATGTAATCTCTTGAGTTACAATCATATTTTTAAACTTGAAGATTGTGAATTAAATACAAGTGAGTCTAAACTTTTGACTGGTACTGTAAACATTTTCAAATTGAGAGTTAGGTTCTGTGTTATTATGTTAATGAAATAATTTCTCTTCTGTTCTGTTTAAGAGCCATGAAAATTTCCTTATATAAGATATTATATTATTAACAAAGTAATATTATTACTTTATAAAATGTGAAGAGAACGACAAACCCACCCATCCCATTAACTATTTTAATCTTCATACAATAAATTATTTGTGATATTCAGGATATCCACTGAAAGGATATTCAGTTCAGTTATTACAGAGAGTAATTTTGGCTCTCCATACGAAAATCCTGACTAAAATTCATTCTAATCTTAAAGAAAACGGTCGACCATTACACACCTATGAAAAAGTTTAACTTTTTATTTGATTAAAAGATTCAGTTTTCTTTCCGTTGATTATGTTTATGATTAAATCCATTTGAGAAAGCAAATTGTCACGGTAACAATAATGCTTATGCGATTAATTGTCTTGTATAGCTAACACATTTTTGGACTTACCATTATTTAGAATAGAAATTCAAGTTTCTAGTTTTGAAAGTTATGTGTTGTGATTTGTCATGATTTAATTTCATTTTCCATAGTGTGTACCATTTTTTTAATTGAAGTAAAAAAACCATAACTTTCACACACAGACGAGATACATGCCCACCAGTTTATATCGGCGACAACCAAATTCCACAGACAGAAACTGTACGCTACCTCGGACTTCTGTTCGACAGAAGGATGACTTGGGGCCCACATGTCAAAATGAAAAAGAAGACCTTAAACATACGCTTAAAAATTCTTTACTCCCTTTTTGCCAAATCTTCTAAATTGAATATTAGACAAAAACTGAATACATACACCTACTTACTTAAACCCATTTGGACATACGCCTCAGAGATTTTCTGCTCAGCTAAAAAGACACACTTACAAAAATTACAAACTTTTCAATCCAAAATTTTAAGACTAATTACGGACGCTCCCAGGTACGTAAGTAACCAAACTCTACTTACAGACTTACAACAACCGACTATCCAACAACATATACGAACGCTTTACTCACGCTTCTTTGTTAAATTGGATGGACATAACAATAGATTAATTCACGACATGGCCACGGTTGACTTGCCCGTTCGAAGGCGGCTAAAAAGAAGCTGGATGAGAGACCTCCTCTCCTGAATTTATTGTCAAGCCCGGAAAGAGGTGCTGCTGGGCACTTTCCTTCCTTCAAGCCATACATGCCTTCAATAGTATTGCGATGCTGCAGCCATCGGATTCGCTGATCGTCGCAGACGGCTGACAGGTGCGAATAAATGTTTGAAAGACAAAAAAAAAAAAAAAAAAAGTTTCTAGTTTGAACTACTCCGGTTCCTAAGTAAGCGAACCTCGCTCTAGAACAGGTAATCCTCTGAACCTTGCCGTACTGGCATATCACGAATAGCTATTTACACTTTACCATGAAGTCGACCGAACAATTATGTCTGACCTTACCTATGAACCGTAAAACAATAATTTTCATTACAAAGGCGGCTGACTCGGAACTAGCGGCTGTTCTGGATTTTGCTCTGAATTATTATGGATAAAAGCAACGTCAGAAAAATACCAAAAGAAGAGCTAGAAGCTTATCTTTATGTCAAAATCGACACTGGCGCTATCCCCGAACACTCAGTCGAACGACTAAAGCAACTGTTCGAGTCTCTTATTCAAATTCGACGAACATTGTTCTGAACAGGATTTTCGAGGGTGTAAAACAAGGTGCCTTTACACTAGACCGAAAGCGCAAGAGAAAAACCGTCATTCTCTGATGAAAATCATAATATAGAATTTTAAGATCTTACATTAATGATATTAAGAGAATTAGAGTGAAAAAGAGAACTTCTGTATGGTTTTCGTTTATTTTTTTGCAATTTTCTTGAAACATTTAGCAAAGCTGTCAAGGTAATCGATTATAATTATTTCCTTTGAATTCCACGCCATGATATGTTTCAACACCAATCATCACCAATCCAAGCTTTTTTTTTATTTTTAGATTATGTTTAAACTAAATTCCACCCTTTTGATGCGTTTGTCCTACCCGACCATTTCTTTTAGTTTATTTATTTATTTTTTTGTAATGTCTTTATTTATGATACCATTAGTTGTTTTCATTTCTGAGAAGCTTTGTCCCTACTTTCAGAACTCATATTATCTTTGTTTTAATATACGAGTTTTCCTAAAATATGAAAGCGATGTTAAGACTAAAAAAAGGAAAAATTATATAATATTATTCAACGATAACAATAACTTGATGACTTTTGCTCTAACTTACTATGGATATTATTGTTATTATGATTATTGCTATGGATAAAAGCAACGTCAAAAAATGCTAAAAGAAGATCTAGAAGCTTATCTAAACTAACTCAAAAGCGACATTAGCGCTATCCCCGAACACAACGGCGAACAGATGAAGTATCTGTTCGAGTTCGTGTCATATTTAGAACAGCCGCACACTGTTCCGAACAGTCTGTTCGAGGGTAAGGTTTGCACAGTGTAAAGGTACCTTAAGGTGCCTTTACACTCTACGAACTTTACCTTCGAACACCACCCTCAAACAACCTTCGTGAAGCCTTGAGGTCGACTGTTCGGGTGTTCTAGGTACTTCATCTGTTCGCCTGGGTTCGGGGGTAGCGCTAGTGTCACTTTTAATTAGGGTTTTTCCTAAGTGAAAGGAGTTGTTTGTGATACTAGTGTAATTTGTAAAACGTTGTAATTCGTCTCCTATTTTTTTTTTTTTTTCATATAATATAAAATATATTGATAATGGACATTTTTTCTTTATCATAAGCTAGCATTGGGTGCGTCAGCCATATTGGTTCGCTTAACGTCACGTGAAGTATAAATGGCTTTTATGTTCGCTTCACGTTGGCAAGGTTCGAAGGAGAACCTGTTCGAAGGTGAGGTTCGTTGAGTGTAAAGGCACTTTAGGATATCACAGTATCGAGCAATTTCATCTCAGAGACTCTTAGGCCAAGAATTCCGCGTTGGTATTCCTTCAAAGGATACGAATCTGGACAGAAAGCAGACAGTCATGAAGACATGGAGGACAGCGATGAAGCCTTTAAGATAAGATGATAGAGATAAATGTCTGGTTAGGAGAATGCCTTGAGCTAACGGTGCTTCGTTTTCTACGTGAGTTCTGAAGTCGGGCACTGGACCTAAGTTCATTCCCATCACATGAATATGACTTATCATGAAAAATGTCCTGCATTTATTCTTATATTATTTATTTATTTGTTTTATAATCTTGATATTCATAATTCTGTGCAATATTTACACTCAGCCTACTGCGAGTTTTGTAAAGCCACTTGTGAATTGTAAAGCAGAATTCCAACAGAACCCAGCTCCCACAGTGCAGTACTTAAGCTAAAATTGGTGGAGATCTAATGAGAGTACTAGAACCTTATATTCTAATAAATTTAGTTGGGTCATAAGTATCTGTCAGTCAGAACTTATACTTTGTCAAAACTCCAAAAGCATACCCATAACATCCTAGTGATTAAGGAGTTGAATCAAACTCCTTTTTTTTTATTTTCAGGGCACGATTTTGAAAGTGTGAAAGAGTTTTTATGAAGCCTTGATAAATGCTACATATGCTGATGATACGGTGATTCTCACCTAAACACAAGGATCCTACACATGCCTCACAAATTTTACAACCTTTACATATATTAAACGCCTGGTGAAAAGTATGGAAGATTCGACTTAATCATGGAAAAATCCAAACATAAAACGTTCACTCTTCGAAAAAATACCTGCCCTCCAATCTAATGAAGAGTAATCTATATAAATAAAGTTAAAATTCTGTTTGTTTGTTTGTTTATTTGTTCTTTATAGAAATCCATACCGTTTGTTCTAAATTCTCCAAATTTCGCTCAGTGGTTCTTTGATACCAGGTGCGAACACCTGTCCATATTAAAATTGCATAACGTCAGCCGATCTTCACCTGATATTCATTATTCTCCAAATTTCGCTCAGTGGTTCTTTCAGACCAGATGCGAACACCTGTTCATATTAAAATTGCATATCTTCAGCCGATCTTCAGCTGATATTCTTTATTGTTATAAAAATCATCATAATGATCTCACTTTACATTGGTTTTTACGAAATCGACAGTTTGAGTCGATAAAAGTCTTACAAGATAAAAGTCTCATAAGTCATACAGCTAGTAGGTAATAAAACTATATTAAAACAATTATTGATTGTTAATTCCATACAATTTTGAAATGTAATTTCCACATTGTTTTTTTATCAAACAAAATTTTGGTATAAAATTGAATTGAACGATTATGGAACGATCAATATTTTAATCTAGTTTAAATTACCATAATTTGGTAGTTCTTGACATAAACAATTGTTTATATAATATTTACAACTGACGCTATATAATTATTAAACATGGAAGTCGATGAGGGTTTTTCACACAAAGAACACTTAATCGCAGTGTTTACAGACTTGGAAAAAACTTATGACAGGAAGGTGAGAGAGCGCGTTTTAAGAATTTTTGAGGAATCGGGAATTAGAAAAAATATGTGTGTATATTAAAAAAAATTCCCAACTGACAGGAAATTTTCTGTGCGGGTTGCAAATCCGTTATAATATTTTTAAATCAGTTTATGTAGGATAAATTCGACTAAATCACTTGTTTATGGCCATTACAAAAATATTATGAAAGGTTCTAATCATAAATTAATTTCGAAAAATACATTTTTTTTTTCCTATTGAAAGATGAATTCTTGTTTTTTCACTGAACTGCTCTTAGATATTATTAGAGGGACAACCCTTAGTCCACTGAATGAACTTAATTATCTGAAATTATCCAATCATAGATTTTTAGTCCAAATAAAAGAAATAGACGAATATGAGACATATTGACCAGCCATGGGACAGGTCAAAAGCCTTCATGGAAACTAGTTCATTGAACTATTAATGAAGATATGCACGCAAGCAATGAGAGCTCTTAAAATTAACCGCCAAACATCAAAGGTTCCCTTCTAGCAATTTTAAAATTTGCTAACCAAAACTAAGAATAGTCTACGATTATCAAGGTTGCTCAGGTCGAATACCCCTTACTTAAGTGCGCATTTTATCTTCAATTTTTAAATAATTTCATTATAAAATTATGCTGCCAGACCTGGACTGTTGAAGAAAGAAGACTGACAAGGCTAGGATATAATTAGGATAGGCTCGGGACCTCCATTTTACGTCCTATCCGAGGGACGGCAATGCCAAGGATTTACTCCCATTAAAAAATCCTTGGGCACCTCGGGACGCGAACCCGCATCCTTTAGTATTGTAAGTGGCCATGCTAACCACTACACCACAGGCGACCCCTCTTTTTTTTATATGTTTATTAAAAACAAGTCATAACATTACTTATTTTCAACCAACGTTTCGGAAATTACTTCCATCTTCAGGGATTTTCTATTAACATTAGTAAAATTTACACTAAAGTATTCAATATTCTAAAATTAATAAATTATTAAATATTAAAATAAAACAAAAATAATATAAACATCTCTACATACATTTTGTCCCTAATTACTGTAAACCTATCTTTTTTGTAGCCGGTTTTTTTATTTTCACTTATTGTAGATCATTTTCACTTATTAAAAACTTGATTACCGACTGTTCTATGGGAAAGACACATACTAATAAAAACCTCTGTCTTCGTCAAATAATCTCTTTTGTACTTTGTCCTGTCTTATTTGTTTTCAGCTAGCAACATCAATCAATGATTTGCCTGGTGAAATTCAGGCATTAGCAAATTCTGTAGCACACCAACTTAGGAAGAATTTTAGATTCAGCACTTTGTAAGAAAATACTGCTTCTTGATAAATGGTTTTGAAAGGAAGTGATTTGACCGAGATCTCGCTAATTAGCGAGGTTTTATTCCTCTTAATAAATTATTTAGTTAATCAAAACCTTCTTATTAGAGCTTCGAAGAGCCCTATTGTCGATTCACTTGCAAAAAATATTTTTCGTTTTGAAATATTTAGTTACCATTGCATTGCACACTGAGCTACTCTACTTCTATAAAAAAAAATTTTATTAAAATGAAAAAAAAAATTGTTTAATTCATATTGAAGTCCTCAGTTTTGATGTAGGCAATTGCAATCCAGGACCTGTTGTATCCTATTTAGGACTCGAGAGCTACTCTTCACCGGAAGTAGGTCCTTCGAGTTCTTTAGTGGTCGTTTCCTCTGGAGCCACTAGATCTCGTATCCTCCGGATGTTGGGCTCTGCTCTGTAATAATTTTCTCTAATCTGATTTCGAACTTACGAAACTGTTGGAAACGTCGGTGCTTCATCCTTCAGTATGTAACAGCAAATACCTGAATGCGACTGTCTTACATTCTTCCATCACATCTCCTTGGATGTCATTTATTTAACCCCCCCTCAGAACATTTAACTAATGATAGAGCTAACCTGATATTAAAGAATACTTTATTCTAAATATGCACGACGAGTTTAATCTAAATCGTTAAAGGTATGTTGGAGATAATCGAAAAAAAAAAAACGTAATAATAGGAAAAACAGTTATGAAATAAAGTGCCACCTCCGGTTGATCAATTTAGATGAAATTTTCGCAGTCATATCTAGGGCATATAAATAAATCAAATACCCAGTTTTATCAAAATCGTTAGAGCTGTTATGGAGAAAGTTTAAAAAAACGTAAAAAGTTTTTAAGTAAAATATCCCCTCCCTTTGAGCAATTTCGATGAAATTTTTGCTGTCTCATCACGGGTATATACCCAATTTCAGGTTCGTACGGTTTGTAGTTTTTGAGCTTGTCTGTTCATACACAGGCCATTTCGCGGGACTTGGACAAAGCTTGGATTTTATTTTTAACAATTATATTTTTTAAAGTCCTGTTCAGAGGGTTAGATAAAGAAAGATAAAAAATTCTTTTTTGTTACAATATTATTTTATTTATAAAAAAATCTGGTGCGTGCGCGCAACACACAACTTTCACTTACCAACTTACTTAGATTAGAAATTGACGTGTTTTGCTAAATATTATTTCCCAAAGTCACACATTTTTCTACATTCATATCTTATTTTTGTTAATCGTTAAAGCCGTTTTTGAGTAAATAAAAAAACCCCGTGAAAATGATACAAAATTTATTAAGTAAAGTCCCCCCACCCGTAGATCAATTTTGATGAAATTTTTACAGTCGTATTTCGGGAATATAAATACATTAAATACCAAGTTTGATCAAAATCGTTAAAACCGTTTTTGAGTAAATAAAAAAAACATGTGAAAATGATACAAAATTTATTAAGTAAAGTCCCCCCTCCGGTTGATCAATTTTGATGAAATTTTTACAGTCGTGTTTCAGGCATATAAATAGATCAAATACTCAGTTTAATCAAAATCGTTAGAGCCGTTTTTGAGAAAATCGAAAAAAAATTAAAAAGTTATTAAGTAAAGTACCCCCTCCCTTTGAGCAAATTTGATGAAATTGCTGTCACACCGCGGACATATACAAACACTAAATACCTAATTTCAGGTTTGTGCGGTTTATATTTTTTGAGCTAGTCTGTTCACATACACACACACACACACAGACCATTTCGCGGGACTTGGTTATTTTGACTCAGGGGACCCCAAAACGTGTATTTCCGTTGAAAACCGGAAGTCGAAAATTTTCACGGTCGCAATACTTCCACTTACTATATATTTCATATATAGGTAAGTGAAAGTAAAAACGTGTATTTCCGTTGAAAACCGGAAGTCGAAAATTTTCACGATCGCAATACTTCCACTTACTATATATTTCATATATAGGTAAGTGAAAGTAAAAAATAAAGCTCTTAACGCCTTTACTGTTATTTTTTGGGACCGGAGTTTGGAATTTGACCACTAGAAGTTAGTACTATGGAACGGGTAAGTTTTATGAGCATTCCTGGGGTTGAAAATATTAGCCGATCAACAAGAATAATAATCATTACGGGTTTATATTTATTACAAGATTGATAAAAAAACTTAACAGTCTAAACAGTACTGTTTGGTTCATTGTATTATCCCTCACCTCCGATAACCCCAAATATCGATTATATCGCCTAAGTCGTAATAAATCGATACCTGACGACGGAATAAAAATATCGATATCACTATCAGGATCAGCTCTCGGATAACCCCGTATCCGACCACAATATCGATTATATTGCTTACGCTGTAATAGATCGATATCAGAACCAGTAATCTTAATATAGATATTATTTTCATAATCGGTATCCCAAATAACCTAGTAATTGAACTTAATCGGTATCGGGTGATTGATTATGTGCTAATGTGATTTCCATAAAAAGGATTTACCCAATACTGTATACCAATATGGAGAGATTTATTCTGAAATAATTAATTTTAAAAAAAATCACAACTCAATTTATGAATTTTTTCTTATTCGCATCTTTATTTGTGAATATTGCTGCATTCACAGATTTAATTATGTGAATTTCCCGTGAGACTTTATTTGTATTTACAGAAGAATTTGCCGCTACATTCAAATTTATTTGTATTCACACTTATGAATACTAATTTATTTGAATTTGTATTCAAACATATTGTGGTATAAATAAATACCACTTAATATGGATGATCGGTTCCAAAATTCGTACTAAAAAATTAACTGTGTTAACAGACATCTATAAAAAGAGTGAGATTATCAATAATCTATTATAAATATTCAAATTATAAATTTAGAACCCATCTCATGAATTCCATAAGGAACCAGAAAGAATATATCGATAGTTATCAGTCGATATTATCGAAAGAAAATCGATCAAAAGTACTTCTTTTTTTTAAAAGAGACAGTAAGGCACCTATAGGCTATAATTTAATCACGTCCCAAGACACCCAGCGCCATCGAACCACGCCTTGACTGACAGCTGACAAGGCACGGAGAAGCTGAAGGATACGATCGTGTGACGTGGCATTCTTCGGCGTTCGCTGAGTGGACAGAACTCTAGTCCGGAATTCGCGTTAATGAGATGCCCCACTGACACAGACCGGCCTATATTTATTTCTTTATATATGTATATATATATATTTTGACTTTATGAAGGCCAAGGAGATCGTTAAAGTAATAAATTTCCAGTTTTATGATGGGTACAGAAAAAAAAATAAAATAAAAATACGAGGCCGTTTTCTGTTAGTTTATTATTTTAGATGGTGATGAGTTTGAGGCGCTAATCCGTTGTGATGGTTCAGAAGAAATTTTTGGAGACAAAAAATATGTAAAGGAACGAAGTTTGGAACCAAATGTTGCTCCACTTTTTACTTTCACTTACCAATATATGAAATATATAGTAATGGAAAGTATTGCGATGGTGAAAAATTTTGACTTCCGGTTTTCTAGGCAAATACACGTTTTGGGGTCCCCACAGTCCAAATAACCAAATCCCGCCAAATGGGTGGGTGTGTGTGAACATAGATATGCCTGCGATGTGAGAGCAAAAATTTCATCAAAATTGCTCAAACTGAGGTGCACTTTATTTCATAAATTTTGTCCCATTTTAGGTTTCTTTCGATTTTCTAAAAAACGGCTCTAACGATTTTTAATAAACTAGTCATTTTTAATGAAAATTAAAATTAGAATACTTTCATTAAAATACTACAATTAGAATACTTTCATTCCAAGATTGAACTAAAAAATCAACTGTGTAATCAGGTGTGCTTAGTATTAATTGTAACCGTCTCTTGATTTCTATAAACGAATTATCGTTAAGTTCCAAATATTATTAATATAAACAGTTGTCCGTATACATTTCTGGCCACGCTAAACCAAAATCACTGAATCACTGATACACCAAAATCACTGATACAAAAGCCATCCTTTATGACCTTCGAGGCATCTTCTAAATCCTTGTGGCTATAACTGGGTATATATGTTCTTAGGCATACTAGTTGTACATACACGCAAAAAAAAAAAAGAAATTTACTAGTAGGAACTGACAGTGTCAATAACTAGTCATTGAACCCAAAAACTGGTAATTGACACCCCATGGCAATAACTAGTTACACTAGAATTAAAGTTAAAAAAACATAACAGATTTATCAGGAAGATTAAACTATCAAAATTAAAACAGAGCCATCAATATTTAAAAAAAAAAATCAAAATTTAGTTATTGACATGGGGTGTCAATAATAGAATACATTGCAAAAAAAATGACCAGTTATTGTCACCCCTAAATATTAATATTTAAATTGATTATTTTAATTTAAAATCACTCTAGACACTTCAATTATAGATTAGCAAATAAAATAAACTAATTGCCTTTATTGAAAAAAATGTAGGGAGGGAATAGGAACAAAACTATTGGATGAGAATCCTTATGGAAATCAGAAGCTTGTAGCCAATGACAGGCTACCAACTGAATTCATGAAGGTATTAATTGTAAAATCTTCCCTGCGATTAGTTTGCTTAACACTTACCCTATAGATGACTTAGAGGACCCTTCAAACATTAGATTCATGTATATCTTAAAATAAAATTAGGACTTGTTTACTTATTTCTATAAGTTAAAGTTAGGGGTGTCAATAACTGTACTGGGTGTCAATAACTGTCTGGTTTACCCTACTTACTGCATTATCCTATAAAAATATTATTTGACTTTCAATTAAAAGTAAAACTCTCATTTAATTTTGGAACTGAATTTGTATTAAGTTTGACCAATATTCATGATTATCCTTTTTAGGTCTTAAAAATCGAAAACTCTTTGAAAAGTGGATTTCTGCGGCTCCCAGCTGTAAGAAAGATGCCGTCTTGTCTCGTTTAGTAGTGAAAAAATTGCCCTGATCTAGTTACCGATTTGGAAGATAAAGTTGGATTGTTTTGTTTGAAGTTGAGCCAAAAATGGAGTGAGTCGTAGAAAAATTCTTTTTGAAAAACGTTACGAAGAATGGTTGAACATGGACTGCACATTTACAGTAGATAACAAAAAATTTTTGAACATTGATGATAAAGCAGGAACAAGTCGCGGTAGACCATTAATAACCTTTTCAGAATGTTCAATCAAAACAAAAAAAAAGACGAGTGGAGGAGCTACTTTCCACGCAGACGTCAGATGCTTTGATGTTTTTATTTCTCTTATGTACATACTTTCAAAAATTATTTTATTATGTAAAATATTATTTATATAAGTATTATTATTTGTAAAATCACGAAAGTATCTTTTGTGTTTGGTTAATTATCTTATTAAAGATAAATTTCGATCAACTAACCGATAATGATTCTCTAATTATAATTTGCCAAAACCATGAATGGCCTTTTTTTTGGATCTAACTTGTTCAAATATTATTTCCGACCCCGCATATGAGGTATATTCTTAATCAGCTCAGCATTCTCAATTAATATTCCATGGTCAAAAGATTTTTGTAGCTTCATATTATTTTATTTTTGAACTTGCAAGCCGTGGCATCAAATTCAAGAGATACACGACGAGCCTAGCTGATCTATTGACTTTTCAAATCTTCTTCAAATTCTATCGACGATTCAAATAATCATTGTCAGGGGAAGCTCTACAAATCCAGGATATTGAAAAATTCCTTTAAAAAGTAAGTACGTTTTGGCGTAAAATTTTCGCTGGATTTTCAATGTCAAAGAACCTATGGAAGATTTGAATGAAGAACCATAAATTTTAATCTTTCCCATTTCATCCTTATATATTTATACCTCCAGTTATTTTTCATTTATTAGACAATATATGCAAGCCTGTTAGTTTTTTGTATAGCAATTTCCAATAATAAGGTTTGTGACAATCGTTTTTGTTCCATAATCAGGAGAAACCCTTCATATCCAAAAAAAAAAAAACATTTATTTTTTAGATCTTTCGAATGAACATAGGTATATAAAATCATGAAAAATGCATTCTAAGTATGAATATGTGTCGGAGAAAATAATTTAAGTTAAAGAAATCTCTTAATGTAAAAATAGAAACTTTTTTTTTTTTTTTTTCACTTTTCCAATATTTGAATTGATGGCATGTCGGGTCTCTCAAACGCCCGATTCAATTAGGGTAGGGATCTTTAACGAGTACCTGACTTCCATTATACGTGTTATCGGGACGGACGTTATAGCCAAGGATTTTTTACTCCTTTTAAAATATAGGATCCCGTGAGCTTTAGCATTGTAAGCTGCTATGCTAGCCACTACAACAGAGGTGACACCCACTATGACATTGATTTTTACTTTCACTTATCTATACATGAAATATATAGTGAAGGAAAGTATTGCGATTGTGAAAAAATGTGTGATAGATAGATAAAAGCTTTATTCAAAATAAATTTACATTCTCTCCTAAAATTTAAAAAAAATAAAAAGCCTGTTTTGGCATGGTATAAAACCGTCTGCCAAGAGCTGCCCATAATAATAATTATACAATAAATCTACTATAATACGAACAACATGCCACAAAAGAAATAAATAACAAATCCATAAAAAAATAAAATAAAATTAATAAATACATCTATTACATCTAGTCAAATAATTTTAGGAAATTATTTATAATCTATACAAAAAATAAATGAATAATTAACTTAATAGGTGGTATATGAATAGTATAAATATTTCGTTACTGCATTAAGATAAATATTTTGATATACATATTTTGCAAATATTTACCTAGAAGGTGTTATGTATTATACTGTTCGATCAAAAACATTCTGTATTTATATGCTGACAGGTGGTATTGATATAGACTATTCCAATCTTTTCCATTTAAAATTTCTATTAATTCGTTTAAATTAATCAAAGTTTTTTTGAAAAATTTATACCTGTATTCATTTAGAATTGGAAAAACAGCTACATAGTGATATAAATCTTCAATTACATTCAAATTGCAGAGTGTACACATTCTTTGATCTTCACTTGCCCTTCAATTGCCCTCGCAATTTGAATATTATCTTGATAAATTTCATTTTATTTAAATCTGTTATATAATGGCTGTCACCTAAATCACTGTTTAATTCTTTATAGAGTCCGTGAAAATTAGACGCCCTAGCTTTCGCTATCATATCACCCTTAAAATGAGTTTTTAATTCATCTATAATGTTTGCTACTGTTAGGTTATTGTCATATTCTAATGAAATATTTTTTCTATTAAAGAGCTGGGAGTTTTCATTGTGCCAAAATAATTTCTTTTTAATAATTTCTGCGGCCAAAATCTTTGGTAGCCTTGATTCAGGTAAAGAAAGCACCTTTTGTACATATTTTAAATGTAAATGTAAAGTATAAAAATATATTGGATTAAAATTTGATTCCAAGTATAAAAATGTGAAAAAATGTGTGTGTGAACAGACTAGCTCAAAAACTATAAGCCGTACAAAACTGATATTGGGTATTTGGTTTGTTTACTCAAAAAAGGTTTTAACGATTTTGATCAAACTGGGTATTTAATGTATGTATATGCCCGCGATGTGACAGCATTAATTTCATCAAAATTAGTCAAACGGAGGGGGTACTTTATTTAAAGAATTTTTTCTAATTTTTACGCTTTACTCGATTTTCTCAAAAACGGCTCTAACGATTTTGATTGAACTTGGTAATTGGTGAGTGTATATGCCCGCGTGAAATGACAGTCAAAATTTCATCGAAATTGACCAATTGGAGGGGGCACTTTACTTAATAAATGTTCTTTCATTTTTACATGATTTTTTATTTACCCAACGAATCAAACACGTCGAGCCCACGCAAATGGAGTACGCCTGTAATGACAGACCATTGTTTATAAATAAAGCCGTTCTGTTCATTTAATGGAAATTATTTGTTTCATGATAACTAAATGAAGTTTTCAACAACTGCATAGAGAATTATGAAATCAGACAACTTGGATTATTATGCTTGCATTGACGATTTATCACAAGCAAAAACTTTTATTTAACCATAAAAAAGATACTGTTCTTTAGAGAGAAAATAAAAACAAAAATAAGAAATGAATGTGGAAAAATGTGTGACTTTGAGAAATTGAAATTGAACAAAACACGTCAATTTCTAATCTAAGTAAGTTGGTAAGTGAAAGTTGTGTGTTGCTAAAACTAAAACTCTACATATAATTGTATATTTATTAATTGTTTTGTTCGTGGATGTTCTTCGTTCTGGTTTGATAGACGGACATTTCAGCTTGGTTACAATCATCTGTTGATAGTTGATATCCGAGTTAAGACGTCAACGTTGTTTGTTGATGCTGAACAGATGGCAGGCTCGGACTCGACAACCTCTCGTCTTCAAACAAATTGTTTACTGCCCACGTGATGTCTAGTTGATTGTACTTCAACCATTCATAGTCATCTCTAGTAATAATAGACAATCTGATTGACTACTTCACTACTTCAGTGAATGGAAATAGATTGGTTCATCTCTATACAGAGAGACAATCTGTGAAATCTTTATTCATAATTTCGAATGTAATGTAACGTTAAACAGAAAATTTATTATTTAAAAGAGTTCTAGACTTTTTGTTGGGACAGTTACGAACTGTTTCCGTACACGTTCGTGACTGTTCTAGAATCTTCTACGCTTGTCGAGAACCCTCCAGAATCTTCTGATTCAGACTAAATAAAATGAGCGATAGACTGGTGTGTTATTCTTCTCCCGAAGATGGAATCATATGGTTACTTTTGTGTTACTGTATCCGTTACAAGTTGATACTTTTTGTAACCTTGTCAATTATTTGTGTTTGTATTGTTTGTCTGACGTTGTGTATTATTATTTCCGTCTCATACAAATTATTTAAACCCACGTTATTGTTAAAGTATAATAATAACGCATATATTTATTAGCTCCTTTGTACTTTTTCTTCTAGCCCTGATATTGATGGGTTGGAAAGTTGTTCATTAATTAATAAATAATTTTATATATTTAAAATTTTATCTGACGGAATATTTTTGGAATACCAGACGGTCGGTCAACCATCAAACACATTCAACATAAAAATTGGGGCCCGGTGTGGCTGTGCGGTAAAGCGCCGTACTCCCATGCCGGAGCTGCGGGTTCGAGTCTCGCCCTGGGTGGTGCTTTTCTTTTGTAGGAGAAGCATCACCCAGTGTCATGGGTGTTAGTATGGGCAGTATAGGGCTTCAGTGGAAGCCTTGAAGTCCCCCCCCCCCAAAAAAAAAAAACACCTAAAAATTATGATATCTGAATTAATCAGTTGGAGATTTAAATGTTTTCAAATATTATGGATTTAAATAATAATGTCACCCTTACGGTTTCTAATCGTTAAGTCAAAGTTAAAGTTCCGTTTTATTATTTTATTTTTATATAACTTATTTTCTTGTTAATAAATGAGCTTTTCAGCTGACACAATGGATAACTGCCTATATAATTTAATTTTTATATTTTTCCTTGGTAACCGGACCTTTTAATTTTGTATATAAATGTAAAAAAAAAAAAAAAAAAACCTGTACCACTACAACCCATGAAGGGTCTTGGGTGCAGTATGTAACTAAACCCCTAAACCCTTTCCTAACTATGTAAGGAAGCACTGCTTGTTGGTCAGAGGTCGTGCAAGGAGGTGATTTGACCGTGATCACGCTCAACCGCCAGGTTTTTCTCCCTTCAAACTATCAGTTATGAGTAATCTCATTTTAGAGGCTGTGTTTGCCACAGGAGGGTCCCTCGGCAACCGAGACAAACTTAGGCGGAATATCAAAGATACCAAGCCAGATTCGAACTCAGAACCTTGAGCACAGCACCGTTAAATATCATAGCAATGAGTTACACCGCTCTCACAATTTTGTACATATATTTATAAAAAAATAGTAAACCGTTATATTTTACAATTTCTGTATTACTTTTACAAAATAAGAATTTTTAAAAAAGATTGCTCTCTTAAAACATGTTTAAACTGGTGTAAGTCGAATCTATGATCCCAAATATGTTAATCCAACTTAGGACTTAATAGACATCTGGACAATAGCTACGACAAATCCGCTAGCGGAACTTATACGAGGGGTATATGCGGAAAGCGGAAGACTTCAGA
Source organism: Aelia acuminata (assembly GCA_911387785.2). Taxonomy (NCBI): domain Eukaryota; kingdom Metazoa; phylum Arthropoda; class Insecta; order Hemiptera; family Pentatomidae; genus Aelia; species Aelia acuminata. Next base: position 134,123,167 of record OU426982.1, on the reverse strand, counting down.
ATGCAGCGTGCACCACTTCCGGATGCATCTCCTGCATATAACCACTCTAAGTATACCGCTTGTAAAATATCGCTTCAGTGCAACTTTGTAAGTCCTCATACATAGTATTTTATTCAATGGGAGGATTGAAATCTTAATTTTGAAACTCTTAAAAAAAAAAGAAAAAAAAATTGCTGTCGTAGCTCTATGGAAATAATAATTATTTTGGTATTTGTTAATGTTTTATATCCTTGCGACTAATAGATTCCACAAAATGAAATTTCGACAGTTCAATCATCTAATCTAACCATGGAATAAATCTGTACCAAATTTCAAATTTTTGTTACCATCCCCAAAGAGAAATTAGGCTTCAACACGTCAGTTGCGGCGGCGTATTTTAGAGGTATCCTGAATTGAACGGTATCGGTCCCCGGGGTCCGACACCTGGGATGAGCCACGGACTATATCGGGCGTCGGGGTCCGATGGGAATGGTTTGACGAAAGCGTTATCTTTTGACTAAAAATGAACGAAATGAGCGTCTCAAGGTCATTATCTCTTAGTAAGGATTGGAACTAGACATAATAGGCGCAGGACAGGCCGATACAGGATTTACGCCATACTTCACCGAAAATCGGACCTCGGAATTCGATTATAAAAAACAACAGAATTTCAGCTGTTAGCAACATTTTCTGCACTAAAATGCAATAATATCATTAAAAATCGACTAAATTGTGTGTTAGAAGTGTTCGGCCTTTCGGACATTTTCATGTGAAAATAGGCTGTTAAGAAAGGAATGTAAGGCATTCCTGTAAGACCCCGGGGACCGATGCCGCTCCTAACGTGATAAACTTATAAAATTTTGTAAACAAATGCTTAAGAAGAAATTATTATAATTATAGATATAGAAGGTTAGTCCTCAAAGTCTCGTAATTATTTCAAAAACTCGCCTAATCATGCAGGTACAATCCAAATTTTCGCCTATTTAGGCGTCTTCAGGGCTACAAACGTTCCAGAAGCTAGACAGAAAACAGGCTGATTCACAGAAGTCAGAAGCCATTCTGTTTTCTGTCTTGCTTCTGGAACTGTTCTAGCCCTGAAGATGCCTGAATAAGACTAACCTTCTATGTTTATAAAATTTGGAAATTTTGTAACTTAAAAATGTTTATGAAGTGAACTGTGTAAGTCCACAGTTTGAAACTAAGTGACATTAGAGCACCCATCTATATGTATCAATTAAAAAAACAGTCATCTGACTTCTTGTAAATTTTTTTTTTGAAAAGCTTTTTTTGTAAAATTACCGCTTTTAGCAGGTATATGGACCGTTATACTTAGTTTTAAGTTCATACTTCTAATAACCTTTATTGAAGCTCAGATCTTTTTAAAGAAATTGTTCTTTAGATAAATATTTTAGAAGAAGTAAAAGAGTGGACATCAGATATGAAGCAGAGCACTAAAATAGTTAAATATAGCCTTAGTCATAAATTTTGCCTATCCAGATATAATTAGGATAGGGATCTTTAACGAGTACCTAACATCGTACAGGCTCGGGACCTCCATTTTACGTCCTATCCGAGGAACGGCATAGCTAAGGAATTTTTACTCTATTAAAAAGTACTAGGGCCACCGCACATTTCTGTGGTTAAATTAAAAAAAATTATTTTTTATAAAGGGGTCAAACCGAAACTTTCTATTGCTCCTCATTATCTATCCTTATAAAGACTCAAGAGGTCTTTTTGGGTTAAAAGTTCAAAAGTTCTACAATACGGCAATATTTATTGTTAGAACTGCCATATCTAGTTATTGGCACCCTGTGAATTTAATTGTTAAATCTTCTCTATGGCCACTTTGTTAAAGTCTTACTTCATAGATGACTTAGAGGACCCTTCAAACATTAGACTCGTGTATATCTTTTAACAAAATTAGGACTTGTTTACCTATTTCTTTAAGTTAAAGTTGGGGTGCCAATAACTGTACTGAGTGCCAATAACTGTATGGTTTACCCTATGTTATAGAGAATAAGTCTATAAATCCAGGCCGGTCGCGCAATTTTTCATTCTTTCTTTTGATTGGGACCACACCCTTTTCAACGAAATTCGTAAGATAAGTTTTTGGGTCATCGATACATTAATATGTTCAAAAAGCCTTTGGAATTCAGAAATTCCACGTTCCTATAGCAAACGGAAACATTTCTGCTCACTATCCAATTTCATCGTTAACCTTACAAAATTTATCACCATGAAAGTTTCAAACAAGACTACAAGTAAGAAAAAAAGCTTACTCTAAATTAGATCCTATGTCTTCTATTAAGGATACTAGATAGTACCTCTACAGAGGTCTTGAAGTGACCTAGTTTCGATAGAGAGTTCTTGATTTTTGTTTCTTTTTTTTTTTCTTTTTTCTTTTTCCGTTTTTTTCTTTGTTAAAGGTATAACCTCATCCAGCCAGTGAAGAGAGCTAAGTATTAGTTACAAAGGCTCATCAGTGACTCCATTACAACTCACCAATTCTTGTAGATGGAAGGAGCGTTCCATCTTGTGGTGTCATTGCTTCTGGTTATTTTCTACTTAATCACGAGATGCCCACTCACTAATATTCCCTAACTACTGCCTATTATATCTATTATTATCTAGTAACCACTTATATATATTATTTAGTATTCACATTTAAGTACATCTCGTTTTATATTTATTTTATTTTTAATACAAGATGATAAAGATTTATTTCCCCACCACGCTTTTCTGTGGCTCATTAGCTATAATGCGTCGAACTAATTAAATCCTATTCTTTTAAATACATTCAAATCAAAATTCACTGATAGAGATAAAAACTTTTCAGCTAATCTAAAAACCAACGGGATTTAAAATAGAATTGTAAATTCTTTTGGTAAAGAATTTAGAAGGTTTAAAGTTTTAATTTTTACATAAATACCATGGCCCTAGCACAACATAGTATTTTAAACAAACATAAATTTAATTTCGAGGGCGTTAAAATTATAGCAATAGAAAAAAACAGAAAACTCATAGAAAAGATACACATCACTAAAAATATTGAAAATGCAGTTAATTACAAAACAGATTCTATAAAAATAAATAGCCATTACGCAGATATTATCAAAAATTTAAATATAAAAAAGTGAATAAGTTATAAACAAAAAAGAAACTACAATAACATTTAGTTGTTTAAATATATTGGTGTAAAAGGACGAAGTTCAGTAAACAGTAGGTAGATGGGACAAGGACATATTAGATTTGTGTATGTGGCAGAAATTTTAATGTGATATCATTGAAAAATATTCTTTTTATTAAAAAAATGTGGCCTATTACATTGTAATAGAAAATTGTAAGAGATACAGAAAATATGATGTGACCAAGCCACCAAAATATGTATGTACTAATTTATGTTAATATTCATTTTGTTCAAAATAAAACTTAGAAGGGTTTAAGTTTTTATTTTTTACATCTCATATTTGACTATACTCAGTATTAATGCGAGATTAAATATAAACAACACACCAAAAAAAAGGATCTAATGAAGAATATAATTGGAATAGGGTTTAGTACAATCACAATAAACAGTTAGCAAAAATGTACCAAATTAATCTTTTGCCATAATACACGATAATACGAAATTATTATATGTATATAAAGATGTATTGTGACAAAGGTACCAAAATAGATATTTATTTCATATAAATGTATTCCAAGTTTTTTTTTGTTTTTCTTTTTGGAAGATCGACAATATAATAAATAATTTATTGGTGAAATGAAAAATCCTCCTTATTTTTTCTACGTATATTAAAAACCAAGTCAAATCTTCAATACAAAAATCATAAATAGAGCAATTAATTACATAATAGATAAACAAAAACTTAACAGCTATCGAGCAGACGTAATAAGAAAAGTAGTTAACACCAATAATAACAATATGTATATATAAATCTCGTATCACGATGTCTTTCGAGTTGTCAACCACTCCGTCCTAATTTTTGTCTGAAACATACCTATAGAACGGAAATTATTATTAAATTGTATACAATTAGACATGAATTTTTCGGGCATATATACATTTCATTAGTTTATAAACCAAATTTTCAACTAAATGGGTATTTTTTTCTTATTTTCAAATGGTATCGCGCCCCGACCCCGGAAATGTCTTCGCCCCCCCCCACTTTGTTTTCTAAGAATTCCATAGAGCTAAGAATGAACGAATGAATTCGCTAATTCGAAAATGAGAGAAATCTGAGAAGTTGCTGGTTGAACGAGCTATCAGAAACCCGAAACTAGCTCCGAAGTATCGGTCAAATAGCAGCTTTTCGAGGAATCACGGTCAGTAGCCACGAAACCACAGACCCTACGCTCTGCGTATTTCCTCTCGGGTACAAACTTTCGTTCGGTTTCCCACGCAAACTTATCGCAATGTTTACATATTCCAACACAAATTTTCAACTCTAGTAAATTATTCAATAGAATTAAATGTCCGAATGAAACCAAAATTTTAGCCGAAACCGAATTTCGGCCATAGACCTGGTTTCGGGCCGAAACCAAAACCGAAACTTATTTACATATGTATATGTAATACGTGTAATATGTCTAATCTTGCAATAATACTGAAAGCTTACTTATTTTTTTTTTTAACTTCATGTGAATATCTGCGCCTGTCAACAATATATCGACAATCAGCAGATCTGATGGCCGTAAACAATTGCAAATGATGACATGTCAGGCATGGGGAAGGATGGCACCCAACAGTACCTCTTCCATGGCTTGATTCAGTTATTCGGGTCGGTTAAAGAAGGACATCTCTCAACCAACGCCTTTTTAATCTCCTCCTCACATTCATGGGCATTTCATCTGTGGCCATATCTCTTATTATTAGGTTTGGTAGTTACCGTGTAGGTTAGTGTGGAAACGTTTTTAAAGAGTCTTGATGTATTGGTCGACTTTTGGCATGTAGAAGTCAGTATGTAAGGTTTGATTAGTCACGCACCATGGTGCTTTTGAAATGAGTCGTAATAATTTTGACTGAAAGGTCTGGAGTTTCTGTAAATGTATTTTTTTAGCAATTCCGTAAATCTGTGGACAGAATATCCATATAGGTTTAAGTAAGTATTTAATTTTTGTCACAATCTTAATTTTGAGGATTTAAAAAAAAGTGGGTAAAGTAGCTTTAGTCGATTGTTTAGAGTTTCCCTTTTTATTTTAACGTGCGGACCCCATGTCATCCTTCTATCGAGGGTTAGTCCGAGGTACTGTATTGTGTCTGTTTGGAGAATTTGGACATTTGAGGACAAGTATTTTTCCGGAGAATAAAAGTAATATGTTGTGATTTATCGTGATTAAGTCTAATTTTCCACAATTTGCACCAGCCATTTAATTTATGTAAGTGGTTTTGTAAGGTTAGTGAAGCATGTGACGGATCTTGATGTTTTGTTAGTATTGCTGTATCGTCTGCGTTGGTAGCGGTCAATGTCTCATTACTTTCTGGATGGATGTATACAATGTAGAGTAGGGGGGCCAGTATTGAACCTTGTGGTACCCCTGCTACTTTATGATAATGATAGCTTATTAAATAACAGTAGTTTAACTCAATCATAAAATACATGGACTTGGTATAGAAGAGTGTTAAGAGAAGTTAGTTCTAGTTAGGTTATAGGTCCCGGCCCCTACTTCCTAGTACGGCTGGTGTTAGACCATACCCCTTAACTAGTGCAGCCCTTTAAGTTGAAATAACTATATCTCAGAAGCTATTTAGTCTACTGAGGAAGTCATGTTCTCAAACGTTAGCGGATATAATCTAGCTTAAAAATGTATAGAATATTTTTTTGTCGAAAAACGTGCTTCTTCATGGTTAAAACAGAAACAAGTTTTGGGGGTGTTATTGGTGATACAGTAACGTAGGGGGCTGTCAAGTTCTAAAAATTGGTTTTAGCATCTGAAAGAATTCTATACAAGAACAAAGAACAAAACCTACTACCACCATTTGATATAATTTGAAACCCTTTTTTATAACAAGGATACTGTTAGTTTCTCAAACGACTAATTTAAGTTGAATTATTTAGAATACATATTCCTTTTTAGTGTTAATCGTATTTTAATAAATACTACTCTTTACACTCAACGTAAAGAATTCTGCATGAAAAGAATGCTTTCATTACATGTTAAGACTTGATATAATTTACGTGACACATCCCTGCTTGTCAATATCACATTTCTGTCACCACACCCAACTTAAAGTTTTCGATGAATTAAAGATACCAGAAGTATGAGAAAAATCTATGTTTCATCGAAATACAATACAAGTGTAACTTCACTCTATTAAATCCAAGGGTGTTGAAGGCCATGAGAGAGATCGAACTTACGAGCCGGCTTGGCCGAAACCGAAACTTCGGTCGGTCACTAAGTAGAATCATCTTTTTGAGATTCTGAACGTGTTAGCGACTTATTAACAAGTCCGCTTGGAATTTCGAAACGTTCAGTATGCTAAAATTCCCACAGAATCCATAAAATGTGATGCTAAACAACTTTCATATGCGGTCACCTGTGGTGTAGTGGATATCATAGTAGTCTGCCATACTGAAGGTCGCGGGTTCGCGTCTCACGGTGGCCATAGGATTTTTTACTGAGAATAAAAAATCCTTGGCTATGCCGTTCCTCGGAGAGGACGTAAGATGGAGGTCCTGAGCCTTTAGGATGTCAGGTTGTCGTTAAAGATCCTTATCCTAATTATAACTGGATAGGCAAAATTTAGGACTAAGTAGCTTCTTTTGCGTGGCTTTCTTGAATGTTTCTTCAAAAAGTCTCGTTTTAGGTATGTTGAAGCTGATAGAAAAAATCTGATTGAATTATTGGAATCAGCGCCCCAAACATAGTTAAAATCAGCTATAAAATTCTAGGCAAAAAATAAAATCTGTAGGGCTGTGTAATTCAAACACGTACCATCACCTGTTCGAACTATCGAACTGTTCGGGTCATCGAAGGTATTATTTATATTTTCTATATTTACAAAAATAATAAATTACACTCAATATTAACTAAATACATACGTTGGATCGACCACCTGTGGTATAGTGGCTAGCATAGCAGCCTACAGTATTAAAGGTCGTGGGTTCCGGTAGCGACCGGAAAGATCCGGTACGATTTTTTAATTGGAGTAAAATATCCCTCGGTTAGGACGTAAACTGCAAGTCCCGAGCCTGTGCGATGTCAGGTACTCGTCTAAGATCCCTATCCTAATTATGTCTCGATAGGAAAAATTTAGGAGTCCTACTGTAGAATCGTCCAATTAGCCTGAGTGGCATAAAGTGACTTGTAAAGAGTTGGCATAAAGTAATTTGTTAAATTAGCGAACAAACAACAAAAATCCTTTACTAAAATAAAATTTCTCTAAAAAATCAAATTGCAATTAAAGTAGACATTAAAAAAAAAAAAAATTGTTAGGAGAATGAAACTAAACAGTGAGACTCATTAAATTAGAACTCTTACTTTGATTATTTCAGTTCCACTTCACCGAAATCTTCCTTCATCACCCTTGGGCTTAATTAACGGATTTCCTTCCAATCACAACTTTTTGATGAAACCTCTTTGCAATCGAAAGTCTCAGAACTCTCCAACTCGATTTTAAATTCGATTAATTCGAAATTGCATTGAGAATGATATAATCCCGAATGCATGACGTTGAGAGAAAGGAATGCACAACGTGCTGCAGAATTTGAAAGTACGGTGTACTTACAAGGTCGGCATACCTAATGAATCTCTCAGGAGAGTAATATTTTTTTCATATTATTTTTTTAATATAAAAAAATATTTTTAATAAGATTTTTTTTTTAACTCCAGTAATAAAGTAGATTGGTCTCTACCCATTTCTATAATGTATTATTTAATAATTCTTATGGGTAACTAGTACTAACTATGGTACTAACCTCTCCTCGAATTCGATTTAGCTATATTTGTGTATATATGAACAGAAAAAAAATTAAATGAGAAGAGCATTTTTTCCTTGAGATTTTTTCTTCCAAAAGTCCTATTTAATATATACATAAAAGTCCTATTTAATATATACATAAAAGTCCTATTTAATGTATAAGCAATTATATTCTTCACTTCTCTACATATTATTGCCCTTAATTGTGAAATAAATAATGTACATAAATATATATATGTGTACATATATACATCTCGACCGCTCCATTCGGGTGAACACCCGCTAATGAACGCCACGCAGTCCAAGCTTACCCCCACACCCCCGGGTATGTGAGACCTGTCAGCCAACTGGAGGCGACTCACACCGACCGGGCGTAGGAGTGATGTACCTTCCCCGTTTATCCCATCGAGAATCGTGGTGTGGTTTTCCAGGATATCAGAAACCACCCGGAGGTTGGGTACAAGGACGTTATGTTTCTGGGTAAGAAATATAGATCCTCGGGGCCTGGTGACTCTGAGCTACCATAGTCCTTGGACCTAGACCAGTTTGTCACTGTCCTTGAACCCGAGAGAGCTGACGCAATCGGTGGGAAGGACACTGCCTAATTGGCCCCAATGGAATTGGCTATGGAGTTATGGGCAGTCTGCCGCTGCACCATGATGATCATGGCTTGCAGAAACGTGAGGTTTGTGCTACCCCTCCAGGCTGTCTGTGCTCCCGCAAGCGACACAAATGTCTGAAAGAAGACCGCACTGCGCTGCCAAAGGTTCTCATTAGGCTTAATGCGCCAACCGAAAAAAAAAACCCAAAAAACAAAAAAAAAAACCTTCCTTCGGATGGGACGTAAAATGGGTAGCTCCCTTGTCAGCTACTCATTAAGGTGCCTTTACACTGTGTGAATCTCACCCTCGAACAGATAATACCTAAACCTTGGAGTACCGGTGTACTACGAACATCTATTTATCCTGAAAAGTAAAGTCGAACTAACAATTATGTCCCACACTTTAATACAATAATTTTCATTACAAAGATGGCTGAGTTGGAACTAGAGGCTGTTCTGGCTTTTTGGATAAAAACAACGTCAGAGAAATGCTAAAAGAAGGTCTAAAATAAAATCTAATCTTAACACGTTAACTGCGACGAGGGGTCATTTGACCCCATGCGGTGGCTTCCTTTACTGCGAGCCATTAAACGTGTATTTGTCGTTAACAAATTATATTTAATACTACTTATATATCGAAAAAAATGTAAGGGGTCGCTTGACCCCTTGTCGCATTATAGTTTAAATGTTTTCCTTAATGCGGCAAGGGGTCAAATGACCCCTTGGTCTTTTAATGCTCATTACACTTCATCTTACTATTGTTTTAGCATATTATATCAAATATTAATGAATATGTAAATAAAAAATATTTTTTCTATTTCATAGATCATAGTGAATCACAGATTCACCTTCCTTTCTTGTTCTTCGACTGATTCTACTTAGTATTTTTGACACAGCTCTCGTTTATTTGTCTCGATTTAGTAAATAACTTCGATACGTATTCACGTGGTAAGAAATTTGCCGATTAAGCCCTTTCACAGCGGAATTCAACTTCAAGCAAAGATGAAGGAACTAGTTCAAGTTTTGAAGATAGTTTGGATTCATATAAGGAAGAAATATTCGGGCTGTTATGAAAAGCTAAGAACAGCTATGAGCAGTGCAGAAGCCCAAAAAAAGGTGAAGAAGGTCCGGACATACTCGTACTGTGACGACTGTGCCGACAACCGTCTCTTTGCTTGCAGTGCTTCAATGATAAACATTATAAAATGTAGTTTTCACGTGTCATTTTTTTTAATAATTTAATTTGTAATATTTAGGTTTATTTTTTTTTAATACTCAAAAGTTACACCTATGTTCATTTATTTACAATAAAAACATACGTTTGGTTTTTTTTTTTTGATATCTGAATTCTTCCTTTCATGAATTATATATGCTGACAATTAAGTAAATTAAAACCATATAGCAAACATTTTATGATTGAACGTAAAAGGAAAGAAAAAAATTACTATTAGTATAACACAGATGTGGAAAAAATAAGTAATAAAAAAATATATTCAGAAGCAACAGAATTCAACCCTGCTTCTGTTACGAATTCTAGTACGTCAGGTATTTGTAAAAAAAATGGATTTCACATTAAAACATTCATCAATGTTTACAGAGAGTTAATCTTAATGTCTAAGGGACAAGGGGTCAATCAGCCCCTTGACGCAGTTTAGCGGTGTGGTAGCATGGGGTCATTCGACCCCTCGTCGCAGTTAACGAAAATCCCAGTTTATTTGCTTCGCAGCGAACGTGTTAACCAACTCGTTAGCGACACTAACCCTATCGCCGAAAACACAGGCGAACAGATCAATTATCTGCTCGAATTCATGTCTTATTTAGATTTGCTGAAAACTGCCCCGAATAGGCTGTTCGAGATTCGTACTTCCTACATCCTAATTATACCTGGATAGGCAAAATTGCGAAAGAAGAAAATAACCTATATATATAACCTGATGTAAACGGTGTTAATTGTATCAATAATTCTAGTTGCATTAGTATTCATTATTTCTTAAATTTTCATTACAACTACATCACATTTATTTCTTCATAGTAAGTCTCTGAACTGCCTATGTTCAATGTTCGTATTCGAATCTGGCCATGGCGAGGTATTTTTTGTATTCTCTATTTCAATTCTTTACCTTGATACGGTAGGCCTTCCTAGGGTTTATCCAGCCTTTATGAACTGGCTAATGTTAATTAAATATGGTGAAGAAAACCTGACGGTTGAGTGTGATCACGGTCATATCCCCTCCTATCACGACCGCTGACCAAGAAAGAGTACTTCCTTACACAGTACAGAACCCATATGTTATGGTATATTTTATTCACAACTCACTTGTGGATATTTAAAGGGAATGATTCAATAAAGAGAGACCTAGCTAGTGTTATGTATTACTGGGTGCCTTAGCCAACAGCGGCGCCGCAATAATTTTGAGGCTCTTTTCTTATTTATTGTGCAATTATTTTCCCCCATTCGGGCTCAAACTGCCTCATTTAATCAACCACATAAAGTTTTATTATCGTCATCAAAATATATTATATTATTTATCACAATTTATAAAAGCAAATAGAATTAAACAGACATTGATCGTTCTACTTTTGGTGATGGTAGATTATAAAGAGAAACTCGCGACGCAGAGCAGAACAGTTTTTGTAATACGTGTGGCAGAGAGGAAATGTGCTGCCCTGATCTACGTTCCAATGTGCGCGGTTCCTATCTAATTACAATATATACAGACATGCATACATCTCTATATATATAAGAGGCTTTGTCCTGAATGACAGAATCAACGCAGAGCAAAAACTACTAATGATAGAAACTTGAAGTTCGGAATATAGATTTTAAACACGATGTAGGTAACCACTAAGAAAGGAATTTCAAAAATGTAACCCCTAAGGGGCTTAAATGGCGAAATTGTCGTTTAACTCTAACGGAAATCTATTGTTGAGATATTAAACCATATTTTTTTTATTTGAATATCGATTTAACGTTACAATATTATTAAAATAGACATTCACATAAAATATGGCTACTGATTATTTAAATATTAGTGGTAATCAAATTATGCACACTGTGATTCCCATGATTGGGGATGGTGCGTGTTTATTTCGATCTCTATCATATATTATCGAGAGTTCTCAAGAAAAATGATGTAATTTTCGGCAAATTGTAGTACAACATGTCATCCAAATTGGGACAAATTTTCTGCTTTTACTCAAAATGATTACGGTAACAATTATTTGGATTTCAGTAGTTATTACACTCATATGTCTAAGCTTTCAACCCATGCCGGATTTGTGGAACTAACGGCAGCTGGGGAATTGTTTCCTTACCTTTTTGAAGTATATCGCAACGATGAGCTTTATACGGTATTTGGCAATAATTCTAATCCCACGAAAAGACTACGTTTTACTGGTACGCTAAGTAATGGCCATTTTGACGCATGTGAAGCTCTACTAACACAACTTTCTGAGGAGAAGAAGCAAGTTAAAAGGCGACGTGTCAGGTACAGCAATGCAACACGGAAAGACCAATTAAAATCAGCTAAAAAAAGTTCGGAATTTAGATTTTAAACGCGATGTAGGTAACCACTAAGAAAGGATTTTCAAAAATGTGACCCCTAAGGGATTTAAATGGCGAAATTGTCTTTTAACTCTAACGGACACCTATTTTTGCACTTCGAGAAAAAATGTCTAATTTGGACTCATTTTTAAGATATTGATAGGACGAGTTTAACTCGAAAGCACTTACGGGGCCTCGAAAACCATGCTTTAAAGCCGAAAAATGAAGCTTTCATGAGGAGTAAGCAATTTTTTGTTTCGGCTGTTTTAGTGAACTCTCCATTGCGCGCCTCCCTCTCTTCTACCGAGACGGCAGCTTTCCCCTTCAACATTCCACCTCCCGGAAGCTCCGATTCTACTAAATCTCCTTAACATCAGTTAACTTCTTATATTAAATCAATACCAAGAATGATCACAGAAGTGATATTAAAGGCTCGCGGGCGAAGCCGCGACAGGGAATGCTAGTGTTTCTATATATAGGCTGAGGTGAGGATGGGAAATAGATTAATTCAATATTTTTTAATCATAGAAAATGAGTAATTCAAGATTAGCAAATTTGAGGCCATACGTGGTTCCGGGCATGAGCAACGACAGTTACCCAGCAGCACATCTTGTCTAAGGGCTAAATAATAAGCTTAGTGAAGGTCTCACATCCAAGTACTTTTCTACTTAAAGTGATGAAGGAAATTTGTTGACCGTAGAAGATTATGAGATGGAAATGGTTGGGGGTGCGGTCAAATGAAAACACTATATGTGTAATAACATATATATTGTGCCGACGTTTCGACCCGATATTCAGGTCTTCTTCAGGGCTAAATATAAAACAAGATAGCAACCAATAAATATGAAGAAAAGAAAAATAACAAATAAATAAAATAATGAGTAATATATGAATCTATAAACATATATATGCATGAAAAAATGAAAATGAGTAAATAATTGCATAATAGAATAATATAAATTTTTTTTTTTTTTTTTTTTTTTTTTTTTTTTTTTTTTTTTTTTTTTTTTTTTTTTTTTTTTTTTTTTAAAATCTAATTTTTGTGTGTGGAATTAGATATTTAACAAAAGAATATGAATAAATCAATAACAATATTAATGGGAATAACAATATTAAATGAATAACAGAATAATAACAATATTAAATGGGATACGGAATAGATGTAACGAGGAAGCGGAAGGAATATGTCCGAAGTGAAAATAGGAAAAGATGGGTAAAAGTCTAAACGATATATGTAGCATATAATAGAAAAGGAGGTAGTAATAAAAATAGAAAAAGAGATGGGTAGAAGTCCAAAATATATTAAACAAGAAATAAAACGTACCTGTCGAGTGAACTGTCGGTGGTCGACTGCCAACTGAAAAAGGATTTTCATTTTTATTGTTATTCCCATTAATATTGTTATTGATTTATTCATATTCTTTTGTTAAATATCTAATTCCACACACAACAATTAGATTTAAAAAAAAAAAAAAAAAAAAAAAAAAAAAAAAAAAAAAAAAAAAAAAAAAAAATTATATTATTCTATTATGCAATTATTTACTCATTTTCATTTTTTCATGCATATATATGTATATAGATTCATATATTACTCATTATTTTATTTATTTGTTATTTTTCTTTTCTTCATATTTATTGGTTGCTATCTTGTTTTATATTTAGCCCTGAAGAAGACCTGAATATCGGGTCGAAACGTCGGCACAATATATATGTTATTTCACATATAGTGTTTTCATTTGACCGCACCCCCAACCATTTCCATCTCATTTTCTACTTAAAATTTTGGATTAAATAGTTAATCCCCTGAACCTTGTCCTACTGGCTTATCACGAACCGCTATTTACACTTAACCGTGAAGTCGAGCGAAAAATGATGTCTCACTGCACTTATGCACCTTAATATAATAATTTCCATTAAAAAGACAGCATAATTGGAACTAGCGGCTGTTCTGACATTTTCTCAAACCTTTTATGAATAAAAGCAACGTCAGAAAAATGTTGAAAGAAGTTCTAGAAGCTTAACTTAACTGACTCGAAAGCAACACTAGCGCTATCAACAAAGTCGAACAACGTGTTCGAGTTCGTGTCTTTAGATTAGCCGAACAAATCTCGGAGGTTCAGGTTCGCACAGTGTAGAGGCACCTTTTGAAAGCGTTTTATAAGGTATTTCTGAGCATTCCTCTTTTTCTTCCTTCCACTTACACTATCAGGAATAATTTTGGTTACTCTTTCCTCCAGCATCCTCTTGTCATGGAAAAATCAGCGTAGCCTATTTTCCTAAATTACATATATTTTTATATTTATTTAACCATTATTGTGGGTAATCACCTATTTTTTAAATTATTTTAAATAATTTATTTTTGAAGAGAAAAGATTTGGCTCCGTCGGGAATCGAACCCGTGTCTTCCGCGAGACATGCGCGGTATGCTAGCCATTGCACCACGGAGACGCTTCCAAACGATCCATCTCCCGCAAAACTTGCGAGATCGTTGGAGAGGATTCAGTGAAGAGGAAGGATTTGGCACCGTTTGGAAGCGACTTCCCGGGCCAAATCTTTTCTCTTCTAAAATAAATTATTTAAAATATTTTCGGCTGTTTTTACTAATTATTTTACTACTTAAACTGCTTCTTATGGTAGTTTTTCCATTTTTTTCACTACTAGTTTTCCCCCATATTCTCCTTAGAAACCTCATTTACATCGCTTGAAGTTGGTTTTTATTATTTAAAGGTTAAAGCCCAGGATTCACTGGCATTGCCAATATGTGAAAGAATGAATATCTTACCCCGTATTCTTTGTTTTTTTTTTTTAACTTATATTTTCCACAAAAAGACCGCTTTAATTAAATGGAAGCTATTGCTGGCCAGTGTTAGGTTATGCGCACATTGAGACACTCGCGACGCAGAGCAGAACAGAGCAGTTTTTGTGAAACGTGAATTATATAGGAACCGCGCACAATGGGACTCAGCAGGGCAGCACAGTTTCCTATCTAATTCAAGTTTCACAAAAATTGCTCTGCGTCGCGAGTGTTTCAATGTGCGCCTAGCCTAAGACTGGCCAGCAAATGCTTCCATTTACATAAAGCGGTCTTTGTGTGAAAAATATTAGTATAAAAAAAAAAGCAAAGAATATGGTGTAATATAATGCATTCTTCTCTACATTGGCAATGCCAGTGAATCCTCGACATTAACCTGGAAGAATAAAAAAACTAACTTCAAGCAATGAAAATAGGGTTTCTGAGGAGAATATGGGGGAAAATAGCAGTGAAACAATTAGAAAAACTACCATAAGAAGCTTTTGTAATACGTGTGGTAGATAGGAAACTGGTCTGCACCTCTCTGCGCACCCCAATGTGCGCGGTGTCTATCTAATCCACGTTTCACAAAAACTGCTCTGCGTCGCGAGTGTCTCAATGTTCGCCTAGCCCAACATTGGCCAGCAAATGCTTCCATTTACATAAAGCGGTCTTTGTGTGAAAAATATTGGTATAAAAAAAAAGCAAAGAATATGGTGTAATATAATGCATTCTTCTCTACATTGGCAATGCCAGTGAATCCTGGACATTAACCTGGAAGAATAAAAAAACTAACTTCAAGCAATGAAAATAGGCTTTCTGAGGAAAATATGGGGGAAAATAGCAGTGAAACAATTAGAAAAACTACCATAAGAAGCTTTTGTAAACGTGTGGTAGATAGGAAACTGGTCTGCACTTCTCTGCGTCCCAATGTGCGCGGTTTCTATCTAATCCACGTTTCACAAAAACTGCTCTGCGTCGCGAGTGTCTCAATGTTCGCCTAGCCTAACATTGGCCAGCAAATGCTTCCATTTACTTAAAGTGGTCTTTTTGTTGGAAATATAAGTATCAAAAAAAGCAAAGATTACAGTGTAAAATAATGCATTCTTTCCCATATTAGCAATGTCAGTGAATTCTGGACTTTAACCCTGAAGAATAAAAACTAACTTCAAGAAATATAAATAAGGTTTCTGAGGAGAATATGGGGAAAATAGCAGTGAAACAATTAGAAAAACTACTATAAGAAGCAAGAAAGAATGACCAAAATTATTCTTGATAGTGTTAGTGGAAGGAAGAAGAACAAGAGGAAGGCCCAGAAAGACATTATAAAACGCTGTCAAAAGGTGCCTTTACACTGTGCGAACATTAACTTCGAACAGCCTGTTCGGAGCAGTGTTCGGTTCAACTAAATAAGACACGAACTCGAACACGTAGTTTATCAGTTCGTCTGTTTGTACGGGGATTGCGCTAGTGTTGCTTTCGAGTCAGTTAAGATAAGCTTCTAGACCTTTTTTCAATATTTTTCTGACGTAGCTTTTATTCATAATAGGTTTGAGAAAATGTCGGAACAGCTGCTAGTTCAAAATATGCTTTCTTTTTGATGCAAATTATTGTATTAAGGTGCATAGGTGCGGACAGACATCATTGTTCGCTCGACTTCACGTTTCAGTGTAAATAGCTGTTTGCGGTAAGCCGGTAAGGCAAATTTTGGGTATCACCTGTTCGAGGATGAGGTTAGCACTATGTAAAGGCACCTTTGTAACCCCGAACTGAACTAAGACTTACAAAACACGATTTCTTGGACTAATATTTGACATAAGTAATGATATATAATGATATAAGACATGATAATAATTTGACAGAAAGATTATTTATTGCCCTTACATCAAAATGACAGACTCTAAACAAGTTTAAAATTAGACAGAAATCAATATATATTATAAAGCAAAGTGTACAATGTGCGTGCCAAAAAGGCTCAAAAACGACTACACGTATTATCAAGAATGTTATGTTGTCATATTGCCTTATTGCCCCTAACGATGAAGAAGGTTTCAGTTTTCATTTTAAGTGTGTAATGTTGAAGGGACAAGGGCTGTAATTTTAAGCCTCTCGCTACATGTAATTAGCCCCTCTAATAAGCCCATCCGAGTTAATGAATGAAAATTTTAGTTCGACATTTGGAAGCCAGGAGCGCTAGCTAAGCTCAATTCATAAGGTTATCCTTCATTAGTTCGGTTTGTTATGGTTTTAGCTTCAGTTGTTTTCTTTAAATTACACGAGATTATGTATAAATAATTATTTTTTTCTTTTTCTTTTTCAATAAGGTCATTACATCTCTGCAATGAATTGAAATTAAAAATTAACAAAACCAACTGGATTCCTAAGCGAATTAGGTTTTACAGAAGAGGAAAGAATTGGTTGAAACATTGCCTTTAATCAATATACAATATAAGAGTAAATTTACAACAAAAGAAAAATTGCTTGTTAGTCTAGTGAGCGAATAAAAACTAACACTGAATAAAATAAATAATATGAATAAAAGATATAACCTAATGGAATATATACCGAAAATAAAGTGGTCATATAATAGTTCTGTTCTGTTCGTACTAGGCTGAAGTTTCAGGATGGTACAATTTTTGTTTTAATCATGATTAATTTTAGTCTATTTTTCTGTACTATTAAAGATGAGATTCTGTTTGTTTGTTTGTTCTTTATAGAAATCGATACCGTTTGTCCTAAATTCTCCAAATTTCGCTCAGTGGTTCTTTGATATCAGGTGCAAACACCTGTCCATATTAAAATTGCATGACTTCAGCCGATCTTCTTTATTTTCCAAATTTCGCTCAGTGGTTCTTTCAGACCAGGTGCGAACACCTATCCATATTAAAATTGCATAACTTCAGCTGATATTCTTTATTCTCCAAATTTCGCTCAGTGGTTCTTTCAAACCAGATGCGAACATCTGTCCATATTAAAATTGCATAACTTCAGCCGATCTTCAGCTGATATTCTTTATTGTAATAAAAATCATAATGATCTCACTTCACAATGTTTTTTTTTTTTTTTGTTTTTTTTTTACGAAATCGACCGTTTCTTTAGAAAAATGAAATTCCCCATGTGAAAACGGGATATACAGCTATAATCTATGTATACAAAGATGAAATTCTGTTTGTTCTTTATAGAAATCCATACCGTTTGTCCTAAATTCTCCAAATTTAGCTCAGTGGTTCTTTCAGACCAGGTGCGAACACCTGTCCATATTACAATTGCATAACTTTAGCCGATCTCTGGGTATATTCTTTATTGTTATAATAATCGTTTTGATCTCGCTTTACATTGGTTTTTACAAAATCGACCGTATGACTCAATAAAAGTCTCACTTTATAGATTTAAAAAATGAAATTCTCCGGGTGAAACCGGTATAGACAGCTAGTTAAATATAAAAATCAATCTAAACAATTAAACTCCATAAGGACGTACGCCTCCTTTATTTATGTTATTAATTTATGTTTAATCGAAAAAATACTCACCTAAAAAACTATTGACTATTCAATTCAAAATTTTAAGTAGAAAAGCATTTGGATGTGAAGCTTTCCAGCAGTTCCACTAAGCTATGGCAGATGTGCTGCTGGGTAACTGTCGTTCTTCATGCCTGAAACCTGTATGGCCTCAAATTTAACCTCGGTTAAAGAAGGAGATCTCTCAAACAACGCCTTTTTAATCTCCTCCTCAAATTCATGGGCATTTCATCTGTGGCCATATCTCTTATTAGTAGGTTTGGTAGTTACCGTGTAGGTTAGTTTGGAAACGTTTGTAAAGAGTCTTGATGTATTGGTCGACTGTTGGCATGTAGAAGTCAGTATGTAAGGTTTGATTAGTCACGCACCAAGGTGCTTTTGAAATGAGTCGTAATAATTTTGACTGAAAGGTCTGGAGTTTCTGTAAATGTATTTTTTTAGCAATTCCGTAAATCTGTGCACAGAATACCATGTAGGTTTAAGTAAGTATGTGTAAGTATTTAGTTTTTGTCACAATCTTAATTTTGAGGATTTAAAAAAAAGTGGGTAAAGTAGCTTTAGTCGATTGTTTAGAGTTTCCCTTTTCATTTTAACGTGCGGGCCCCATGTCATCCTTCTATCGAGGGTTAGTCCGAGGTACTGTATTGTGTCTGTTTGGAGAATTTGGACATATGAGGACAAGTATTTTTCCGGAGAATAAAAGTAATATGTTGTGATTTATCGTGATTAAGTCTAATTTTCCACAATTTGCACCAGCTATTTAATTTATGTAAGTGGTTTTGTAAGGTTAGTGAAGCATGTGACGGATCTTGATGTTTTGTTAGTATTGCTGTATCGTCTGCGTTGGTAGCGGTCAATGTCTCATTACTTTCTGGTATGTCATGGATGTATACAATGTAGAGTAGGGGGACCAGTATTGAACCTTGTGGTACCCCTGCTACTGATAGCTTATTAAATAACAGTAGTTTAACTCAATCATAAAATACGTGGACTTGGTATAGAAGAGTGTTAAGAGAAGTTAGTTCTAGTTAGGTTATAGGTCCGGCCCCTACTTCCTAGTACGGCTGGTGTTAGACCATACCCCTTAACTAGTGCAGCCCTTTAAGTTGAAATAACTATATATCAGAAGCTATTTAGTCTACTGAGGAAGTTATGTTCTCAAACGTTAGCGGATATAATCTAGCTTAAAAATGTATAGAATATTTTTTTGTCGAAAAACGTGCTTCTTCATGGTTAAAACAGAAACAAGTTTTGGGGGTGTTATTGGTGATACAGTAACGGAGGGAGCTGTCAAGTTCTAAAAATTGGTTTTAGCATCTGAAAGAATTCTATACAAGAACAAAGAACAAAACCTACTACCACCATTTGATGTAATTTGAAACCCTTTTTTATAACAAGGTTACTGTTAGTTTCTCAAACGACTAATTTAAGTTGAAGTATTTAGAATACATATTCCTTTTTAGTGTTAATCGTATTTTAATAAATACTACTCTTTACACTCAACGTAAAGAATTCTGCATGAAAAGAATGCTTTCATTACATGTTAAGACTTGAAATAATTTACGTGACACATCTCTGCTTGTCAATATCACTTTTCTGTCACCACACCCAACTTAAAGTTTTCGATGAATTAAAGATACCAAAAGTATGAGAAAAATCTATGTTTCATCGAAATACAATACAAGTGTAACTTCACTCTATTAAATCCAAGGGTGTTGAAGGCCATGAGAGAGATCGAACTTACGAGCCGGCTTGGCCGAAACCGAAACTTCGGTCGGTCACTAAGTAGAATAATCTTTTTGAGATTCTGAACGTGTTAGCGACTTATTAACAAGTCCGCTTGGAATTTCGAAACGTTCAGTATGCTAAAATTCCCACAGAATCCATAAAATGTGATGCTAAACAACTTTCATATGCGGTCACCTGTGGTGTACTGGATATCATAGTAGTCTGCCATACTGAAGGTCGCGGGTTCGCGTCTCACGGTGGCCATAGGATTTTTTACTGAGAATAAAAAATCCTTGGCTATGCCGTCCCTCGGAGAGGACGTAAGATGGAGGTCCTGAGCCTTTAGGATGTCAGGTTGTCGTTAATGATCCTTATTATAATTATAACTGGATAGGCAAAATTTAGGACTAAGTAGCTTCTTTTGCATGGCTTTCTTGAATGTTTCTTCAAAAAGTCTCGTTTTAGGTATGTTGAAGCTGATAGAAAAAATCTGATTGAATTATTGGAATCAGCGCCCCAAACATAGTTAAAATCAGCTATAAAATTCTAGGCAAAAAATAAAATCTGTAGGGCTGTGTAATTCAAACACGTATCATCACCTGTTCGAACTATCGAACTGTTCGGGTCATCGAAGGTATTATTTATATTTTCTATATTTACAAAAATAATAAACTATACTCATTATTAGTTAAATACATATGTGCGGTCGACCACCTGTGGTATAGTGGCTAGCAGAGCAGCCCACAGTATTAAAGGTCGTGGGTTCCGGTAGCCCGGTGTCCCTACAATTTTTTAATTGGAGTAAAATATCCCTCGTAAACTGCAAGTCCCGAGCCTGTGCGATGTCAGGTACTCGTCTAATATCCCTATCCTAATTATGCTTCGATAGGAACAATTTAGGAGTCCCACTGTAGATTCGTCCAATTAGCCTTAGTGGCATCAAGTGGCGTGAAAACAAAAAGTGACGTTTGCTAATTTGTTAAATTAGCAAACAAACAACAAAATTCCTCTACTAAAATAAAACTTCTGTAAAAAATCAAATCGTACTTAATCATTAAAAAAAAAAATCAATTATTAGGAGAGTGAAACTAAACAGTGAGACTCATTAAATTAGAAGTCTTACTTTGATTACTTCAGTTCCACTTCACCGAAATTTTCCTTCGTCACCCTTGGGCTTAATTAGGGGATTTCCTTATAATCACAATGCAACCTCTTTGCAATCGAAAGTCTCGGAACTCTCCAACTCGATTTTAAATTCGATTAATTCGAAATTGCTTGGAGAATGATATAATCATGAATGCATGACGTTGAGAGAAAGGAATGCACAACGTGCTGCAGAATTTGAAAGTACGGTGTTCTTACAAGGTCGGCATACCTAATGAATCTCTCAGGAGAGTAATATTTTTTTCATATTATTTTTTTAATATAAAAAAATATTTTTAATAAGATTTTTTTTTTAACTCCAGTAATAAAGTAGATTGGTCTCTACCCATTTCTATAATTTATTATTTAATAATTCTTATGGGTAACTAGTACTAACCTCTCCTCGAATTCGATATTGCTATATTTGTGTATATATGAACAGAAAAAAAATTAAATGAGAAGAGCATTTTTTCCTTGAGATTTTTTCTTCCAAAAGTCCTATTTAATATATACATAAAAGTCCTATTTAATGTATAAGCTATTATATTCTTTACTTCTCTACATATTATTGCCCTTAATTGTGAAATAAATAATGTACATATATATATATATATATATATATATATATATATATGTGTGTGTGTGTGTACATATATACATCTCGATAGTTGGCCTTAGGATTTTAAAGGGAGAAAAAAAAATCTAATATACCTTCCTTTAGGGGCCGGGATGGCCGAGTAGACAAAGGCGCTTGCAACAGGTAATCAAAGTTAAGCAACGTCGAGCGTGTTTAGTACTTGGATGGGTGACTGCTTCATTCGGGTGACCACCCGCCAATGAACGCCACGCAGTCCAAGCTTACCCCCACACCCCCGGGTATGTGAGACCCGAGAGGCGACTCACACCGACCGGGCGTAGGAGTGATGTACCTTTCCCGTTTATCCCATCGAGAATCGGGGTGTGGTTTTCCAGGATATCAGAAACCACCCGGAGGTTGGGTACAAGGACGTTATGTTTCAGGGTAAGAAATATAGATCCTCGGGGACTGCTGACTCTGGGTTACCATAGTCCTTGGACCTAGACCAGTTTGTCACTGTCCTTGAACCCGAGAGAGCTGACGCCATCGGTGGACACTGCCTAATTGGCCCCAATGGGATTGGCTATGGAGTTATGGGCAGTCTGCCGCTGCACCATGGTTACCATGGCTTGCAGATACGTGAGGTTTGTGCTACCCCCTCCAGGCTGTCTGTGCTCCCGCAAGCGACACATATGTCTGAAAGAAGACCGCACTGCGCTGCCAAAGGTCTGATTAGGCTTAATGCGCCAACCGAAAAAAACACCCAAAAAAACAAAAAAAAAACCTTCCTTCGGATGGGACGTAAAATGGGTAGCTTCCTTGTCAGCTACTCATTAAGGTGCCTTTACACTATGTGAATCTCACCCTTGAACAGATAATACCTAAACCTTGGAGTACCGGTGTACTACGGACATCTATTTATCCTGAAAAGTAAAGTCGAACTAACAATTATGTCCCACACCTTAATACAATAATTTTCATTACAAAGATGGCTGAGTTGGAACTAGAGGCTGTTCTTGCTTTTTGGATAAAAACAACGTCAGAGAAATGCTAAAAGAAGGTCTAAAAGCTTATCTTAACCAACTCGATAGCGACACTAACCCTATCGCCGAAAATACAGGCGAACAGATCAATTATCTGCTCGAATTCATGTCTTATTTAGATTTGCTGAACACTGCCCCGAATAGGCTGTTGGAGATTCGTACTTCCTACATCCTAATTATACCTGGATAGGCAAAATTGCGAATGAAGAAAAATTGCGTATATAACTGGATGTAAACGGTGTTAATTGTATCAATAATTCTAGTTGCATTAGTATTCATAATTTCTTAAATTTTCATTACAACTACATTACATTTATTTCTTCATATTAGGTCTCTGAACTGCCTATGTTCAGTGTTCGTATTCGAATCTGGCCATGGCGAGGTATTTTTTGTATTCTCTATTTTAATTCTTCACCTTGATACGGTAGGCCTTCCTAGGGTTTACCCAGCCTTTATGAACTGGCTAATGTTAATTAAATATGGTGAAGAAAACCTGACGGTTGAGTGTGATCACGGTCATATCACCTCCTATCTCGACCGCTGACCAAGAAAAAGTACTTCCTTACACAGTACAGAACCCATATGTTGTGGTATATTTTATTCACTAGTCACTTGCGGATATGTAAAGGTTTAACCGAGGGAATGATTCAATAAAGAGAGACCTACCTACTGCAATATATTTCTGGGTGCCTTGGCCAACAGCGGCGCCGCAATAATGTTGAGGCTCTTTTCTTATTTATTGTGCAATTATTTTCCCCCATTCGGACTCAAACTGCCTCATTTAATCAACCACATAAAGTTTTATTATTGTCATCAAAATATATTATATTATTTATCACAATTTATAAAAGCAAAATAGAATTAAACAGACATTGATCGTTCTAATTTTGGCGATGGTAGATTATAAAGAGAAACTCGCGATGCAGAGCAGAGCAGTTTTTGTAATACGTGTGTCAGAGAGGAAATGTGCTGCCCTGATCTGCGTTCCAATGTGCGCGGTTCCTATCTGATTACAATATATACAGATATGCATACATGTTTCTATATATAGGCTGAGGTGAGGATGGGAAATAGATTAATTCAATATTTTTTAATCATAGTAAATGAGTAATTCAAGATTAGCAAATTTGGGGCCATACGTGGTTACAGGCATGAGCAACGACACACAGTGGTTCAAAATCGACTATTTTCGGAAAAAATCTTGTCAAACCTGATCTGTAAGCCGCAAAATGATAAAGTTGATATTATCATAACCACGATTAAATTTCCTATAAAATGTATAGGTTGGAGCCCTGCTTAACCGGCGCACAGTGGTTCAAAAGCCACATTAAGCGGCAAAAATCTATTGGCCTTAGATCTCCTTTAAAAAAATGCTATGCAATTCTTATAATATATGTTGGCAATTTGTTAAAATTGTTTTATGGTAATGGAATTGCTAGAATAAAACAAAGAAATGAACATTAAAACGTTTCAAAATCGCAATTTCTTAAGAAAAAGTGATTCAACGTAACGGAAATTCGGGAAAAAAAAATTGATTTTATTGATTTATAATTCACTTAGAAAGTTGAGAATTTTACCAAGTTTATTTGCTCTTACAAACCAATATTTTATTTCTGGATAGAGTAAGACAAAAAAATCAACGAAAAATCACTCAATTTTTATAAATAATATTTCGAATTTTGACACAATTAATGTAGCACACAGTTAATGAAATAATGATTAAGGAAATTTATATTTGGTAGGGTTGAAGATAATTTATTAATTAACTTGAACAATATTCAGAAAATAATATTACGTTTAGCCTTTATAAAATATATTTTTAAAAACAGCAACATTACTTATGTTATTATAAATAAAAAAGAGATAAAAATTATTAAAAAGAAACGATTACATATCTTCACAACATAAAGATTTTACTTCTTCATTCAAGTCGTAATCACATTTTTTTTGGTAGTGTTCGAACACTGCTTAAGTAAGGATCAGATGTCGCCAACAGCATGTGCATAACGTCTTCATTAGTTAGAGTACGTGAACATTTCCTGGAGTGTTTTTGTCTGAATACACGATAGTCCTTATTACGTGCATCTTGCGCTTCTTCTGTCAGCATTCCAATGGGCATCAAAGCAGCTGTTATAATCTTTTCACCATGTATTAAAACTTTATGAACAGTATTCGGCATGTAACACCATCCATACAGCTGTATGTAAAACTCTGCAGTCCTCCAACAATACCTTCCAAACTTCTCAGGATCGATATGAACACCAGAATTTATTGCTTGACTGAAAACCGATTTATCAGCTCTTCGTTTACCCCAGTAATATCAGAAGTTAGTTTTGGGTTAACAAAAAATCTTCGTGAGGTATTTCCGTCACTAGTTGTACCCATTCCCTGTTTAACTACATCCAATTTTAAACCAATTGATCGAAAAAATTCATCTTGAATCTTCTTTTTTGTTTCTTCTTTTTGTTTTTTCGTGTCAGCATTTGTTCTCCATTGTTGAAATGAACTGTTGTACGCAATATGGAGAATGCACTCCATAAATTTAATTCGAGCATGCTAAGGTGACATTCCCAGATTAAGAAGATGGACATTGTCAGGTTTAGATCTAATAGTGTTGTTCATCTCGGATGGTTTCGCTTGGCAAATGCAACAAACTGCCATTGATGGTGTTTGAGATACTGTTTGAGCAATTTTTCCATCAATCATGGTGAATATAAGTTTATGATCTATCTTAAATGTTTTTCCTCTTAAATGGATCACAGTTTCCGTAAGAGTTTGTATTTCCGTTTCCATTCGTGAAATTTCATTTCTCGTCACTTCAGCTGTCTCCTTCAAGAATTGGAATCTAACAGGTCTGCAGTATCTGTTTGAAGATGTACTGATGTTCTTCCAATGCACTTGTGACATGTTTCCTTTTTCATGTAAATGTAAATGTAAATGTAAAACTAACGATGTAAAAAGTATATTCGCGTCCGAAATATCATCTTCCTCAAACGTTTGATTACATTCAGGATGGAAAAATGTCATACCCGAGCTCCAAAATGGCTTTTCTAATAATTTGGTACTGATTTTTTGATAAAGATGCATCTAACATTAAACTTAAAGCTTTGTCTGGTTAAAATCATTCAGCAAATATTCTTCTAGCCGCCGAAGAAATCAACTCTTCTGAAAAAGTTTCACGCATTTTTTGTATTTTCATACGTTTGTCCTATCACAGCACTGGTCGAAATGTTTTTCTTTGCGTCCAGCAAGGGATGAAGGTCCTGGTGCGAAGTCCATCGGCGTCACTCGTGACTCCAGTTCGACTGAAAACGTTCCTTTTAGCCAGATGTCATTCTGTTTAAAAAATCTTTCGTTATTACGGCAAGCCGATTGCCATTTTTTAGTAAAACTAGGCAAGAAAGTTTGACGTGGTTTAAGCTCAATTCGCTCTATCAAATCATCAGACATTCAGTGATATTTGTTAATAATAATTTCAACACACTTTGAAGTTTCCCGATTGTTTGAAATTAATATTGCATCTAATTCGATATATGAAATCACAAATTTTTCCATTTTAATTTAATATTATTACCCAATCTCTAAAACACACGATAGTATAATGATTATCCTGAAATGCAAACTGAGGTTGTCCTCTCCCAAATAACAACTGGAATGAATAATGCAATCTTGGTGTTAGTAAATAGCGAAAATAAAATAAAAACATCTGCCACCACAACAGTCGCAGGTGGTCGCAGCTAAAATGCATTTGTCTATATACAAGAAGGATTAAAGTATTTATCTACACAATTTTCAGCCCACCGGAAGCCGCCGATAAAAGTAAATTCATCAATATTTTCCATTATATTTTTTCGTAATTAATTTTTTTTTCATTTCTAATAGTTTTTAGTTTTGATGAATTTTTAATTTTTAATTCCAGTGAAATAAGTATGCTAGAAGTGTGAAAACCCCATCGGATATTACTTTTATTAATTTTAAGTTCCCATTATTGAACGTATAAATTAAAACTAAATTTTTAAGGGCACGTCTGAAAAAAGTAAAAACATAGTTGTACAACGTTCTTGGCCTATTTTTGTTCACAAGCGATTTTTTTTTTTTCAAATATTTCTTATGGAGCACGTTACTGTATCTCAAGGGATAATTAATTACACATGAAATATTTTCTATGTTAAAACTTTAAAATGCCTATTTTTTCCACCCTTGAACCACTGTGCGACAGTTCCCCTTGTCTTGCTCTTGTCGGTCATAGCTTAGTGAAGGTCACACATCCGAATACTTTTCTACTTAAAATTTTGTATTAAATAGTTAATCCCCTGAACCTTGCCCTACTGGCTTATCACGAACCGCTATTTACACTTAACCGTGAAGTCGAGCGAAAAATGATGTCTCACTGCACTTATGCACCTTAATATAATAATTTTCATTAAAAAGACAGCATCTTTGGAACTAGCGGCTGTTCTGACATTTTCTCAAACCTTTTATGAATAAGCAACTAAAAGCAAATAAAAGCAAAATTAGAAAAATGTTGAAAGAAGGTCTAGAAGCTTAACTGACTCGAAAGCAACACTAGCGCTATCAACACAGTCGAACAACGTGTTCGATTTCGTGTCTTTAGATTAGCCGAACAAATCTCGGAGGTCCACTTTGGCACAGGGTAGAGGCATCTTTTGAAAGCATTTTATAATGTATTTCTGGGCCTTCCTCTTTTTCTTCTTTCCACTTACACTATCAAGAATAATTTTGGTTACTCTTTCCTCCAGCATCCTCTTGTCATGGAAAAATCAGCTTAGCCTATTTTCTTAAATTACATATATTTTTATATTTATTTAACCATTATTGTGGGTAATCACCTATTTTTTAAATTATTTTAAATAATTTATTTTTGAAGAGAAAAGATTTGGCTTCGGCGGGAATCGAACCCGGGTCTTCCGCGTGACTTGCGCGGTATCCTAACCATTGAACCACGGAGTCGCTTCCAAACGATCCATCTCCCGCAAATTCTCGCAAAATTTGCGAGATCGTGGGAGAGGTGTCAGTGAAGAGGAAGGATTTGGCATCGTTTGGAAGCGACTCCTTGGTGCAATGGTTAGCATACCGCTAACCGATTTTCGGCTGTTTTTACTAATTATTTTACTACTTAAACTGCTTCTTATGGTAGTTTTTCCATTTTTTTCACTACTAGTTTTCCCCCATATTCTCCTCAGAAACCTCATTTACATCGCTTGAAGTTGGTTTTTATTATTTTAAGGTTAAAGTCCAGGATTCACTGACATTACCAATATGGGGAAGAATGCATTATTTTACACCGTATTCTTTGCTTTTTTGTTACTTATATTTTCCACAAAAAGATCGCTTTAAGTAAATGGAAGGATTTGCTGGTCAGTGTTAGGCTAGGCGCACATTGAGACACTCACGACGCAGAGCAGAACAGAGCAGTTTTTGTGAAACGTGAATTATATAGGAACCGCGCACATTGGGACTCAGCATGGCAGTTTCCTATCTAATTCAAGTTTCACAAAAATTGCTCTGCGTCGCGAGTGTTTCAATGTGCGCCTAGTCTAAGACTGGCCAGCAAATGCTTCCATTTACATAAAGCGGTCTTTGTGTGAAAAATATTAGTATAAAAAAAAAAGCAAAGAATATGGTGTAATATAATGCATTCTTCTCTACATTGGCAATGCCAGTGAATCCTGGACATTAACCTGGAAGAATAAAAAAACTAACTTCAAGCAATGAAAATAGGGTTTCTGAGGAGAATATGGGGTAAAATAGCAGTGAAACAATTAGAAAAACTACCATAAGCTTTTGTAATACGTGTGGTAGATAGGAAACTGGTCTGCACCTCTCTGCGTCCCAATTTGCGCGGTTTCTATCTAATCCACGTTTCACAAAAACTGCTCTGCGTCGCGAGTGTCTCAATGTTCGCCTAGCCTAACACTGGCCAGCAAATGCTTCCATTTACTTAAAGTGATCTTTTTGTGGGAAATATAAGTATCAAAAAAAGCAAAGATTACAGTGTAAAATAATGCATTCTTTCCCATATTAGCAATGCCAGTGAATCCTGGACTTTAACCTGGAAGAATAAAAACTAACTTCAAGCAATGTAAATAGGGTTTCTGAGGAGAATATGGGGAAAAATAGCAGTGAAACAATTAGAAAAACTACTATAAGAAGCAAGAAAGAATGACCAAAATTATTCTTGATAGTGTTAGTGGAAGGAAGAAGAACAAGAGGAAGGCCCAGAAAGACATTATAACACGCTATCAAAAGGTGCCTTTACACTGTGCGAACATTAACTTCGAACAGCCTGTTCGGAGCAGTGTTCGGTTCATCTAAATAAGACACGAACTCGAACACGTAGTTTATCTGTTCGTCTGTGTGTACGGGGATAGCGCTAGTGTTGCTTTCGAGTCAGTTAAGATAAGCTTCTAGACCTTCTTTCAATATTTTTCTGACGTAGCTTTTATTCATAATAGGTTTGAGAAAATGTCGGAACAGCTGCTAGTTCAAAATATGCTGTCTTTTTGATGAAAATTATTATATTAAGGTGCATAGGTGCGGACAGACATCATTGTTCGCTCGACTTCACGTTTCAGTGTAAATAGCTGTTTGTGGTAAGCCGGTAAGGCAAATTTTGGGGATCACCTGTTCGAGGATGAGGTTAGCACTATGTAAAGGCCGGTGTAACCCCAAACTGAACTAAGACTTACAAAACACGATTTCTTGGACTAATATTTGACAGAAAGACTATTTATTGCCCTTACATCAAAATGACAGACTCTAAACAAGTTTAAAATTAGACATAAATCAATATATATTATAGAGCAAAGTGTACAATGTGCGTGCCGAAAAGGCTCAAAAACGACTCCACATATTATTAAGGAAGTTATGTCTTCGTTTAGCCATATGACCCCTTACGGAGAAGAAGGTTTCCGTTTTTCTCTTAAGAGTGTAAAATTGAAGAGAAAGGACGGGAATTTTAAGCCTCTCGCACCATTTAATTAGCCTCTCTGAGATTGAGATAAGAGTTTATGAATGAAAAATTTAGTTCGAGCTCCAGGCTACCAGGAAGCGCTAGGGTGCGTTTCACTCAATGTTGATTGTCCATTCATTCGTATGTAATCTTTCTATATTTTTTCAGCTCCTCTTTTTAAATTACTAAACAATTAAGAGAAAATAATTAGTTTGCCTTTCAAAATAAACTAAGTACTTTACATCTCAGCAATCAATTAGAAAACCAACTGGATTCCTTAAAAAAATATTTTTCTCATAAGAATGCTAATGTATGATCATCACATTACATTCAATCTATTTATAATATATAATTTAGTAAATTTAATGCAATATGAGCGAACATTTCTTAGTAGTACAGTAAGCGAATAAAAAAAGATATTTTGGTTTTCACTTTGTAATAGTAGTAAGATTCGAGATATGCAGAAACCATGCAGAAAACAGTTTCTACGAATCTTCGTTAGTTTCTATACTTCTGGTTCAAAAAGGACCATCATAGTAGTCAGTGCTTAAGTTTTACTCAAAATATAATTTTTTAACTGAGATACCAGATTTTTCAACAATAATCTAATAACTTATTATCAGTGGACTACTTGGGATGGGCTTATAGGATTCAGAATAACAGAAACCATCAAAACGATGCATAACTCGACAAATTTTCAGCAAAATTAATTGTTCATTTACCATTTTCAACCCCCTTTAAATTACAAAGGGTTCCTTATTTGGGCGGACTCTGCAGATCTCAAGTCTGCAGACTATTGGTACCAAGTTAAAACCGAATTTTCAAGAAGTTGCTAATTTTGTTCTATATTTCCTTTAATTTCAAAGTTTTTCTGGTATTAAAATTACCACACAACTACCGGATCGAAGCCGGGCACCCTAGCCAGTTAAATATAAAAATCAATCTAAACAACTAAACTCCATAAGGACGTACGCCTCCTTTATTTATGTCATTAACTTATGTTTAATCGAAAAAATACTCACCTAAAAAAACTATTCAGACTATTCAATTCAAAACTTTAAGTAGAAAAGTATTTGGATGTGAAGCTTTCCAGCAGTTCCACTAAGCTATGGCAGATGTGCTGCTGGGTAACTGTCGTTCTTCATGCCTGTAGTAACCTGTATGGCCGGCCTCAAATTTGCTAATCTTGAATTACTTATTTGAATGAATGGTTTTATTTTTCTATAATTACATTATTTACAATGGTTATTTCAAAAAACCTCTACGATGGACTAATTGTCCGTCTCTTGCAATCCGTTTAACATAGAATAATAATAAAAATTATATTACAAAAGAAATAAAGACAAAAATAAAACAAACAAATATTGTGAAATAGTGAATGAAAAAATACGCAAATACAGCTCAACCAAGGTATATAAAAATTCAATAACAATGAAAACAATTATAGTTCCTTTATCAACAAAATATGCTGTGTTTGATTCGGCTATTAGATCGATATTAATTTACGGTGCACAAACATGGGGTTATAATAAAATAGAACAGGTTGAAAGAATAAACGAATTTTTTATTAAAAAGTTATTTTGCCTTCCTGATAATTGTCCGGATTATATGATTTATTTAGAAACAGGTAGGGATCCTCTATATTTACAAACACTTAAACTGTTTATTTGCTATATAAACAAAGTATTTAATACATGCGAAGGAAGACTGACAAAAGCACTTGCTAATCACGTAATTAACAACAAATTATGGTGGTATCAAGAATTAATGGAACTCAGCCGAATTATCAATTTGGATAATATTGACTGGTTGGTAAAGGCTAGCAGCATTCAATCAAAGATAGAAATAATCATTAAAAATACAAAAAATAAATTTGGACTTGATATGAAAAGCAAAGCAAGAGCCGCTAAATTTCATTTGATATACAAGGAATTGAACTACGACTTGGGGGACAATCACTATATACAGGATAAATACAGTATTAAGATGATACAAACAATAATAAGAGTCAGAACTGAATCTATTTATTTAAATTATTCTATAAATCGAGCAGAACAGCAACTCATTTGTTCACTTTGCAATCAGAATGTAGTAGAAGATACTTTTCACTTTTTTGCGGTATGCCCTATATTAGCAGAAATTAGAGTACAAATTTTTGGTTTAAAGCAGATAGATTATAATTTATTTTTACAATATTTAAATGGCTTAAATTGGCGAGCTCTCGTTATTAATAACAGAATTTAATTACTGACTATCCTTTAAATTGCAATTGTTTTCAATTATGCAGGAGATCATTTCAATTTTTGTTCATTATTATTATTTGATGTAAATATTCTAGTAATTTAAATTTAATTTTATTTAATTTTCATTTCATCTAATTATGATGTAAAATGTAATTATGGATAAAACCATATATTTGTTTATTGTTCATTGCATATTTGTTGATTGTTCATTTTTTTTTTTTTTTTTTTCTACTGAGATAAGTTTACCATTATATTATTCAAGACAACTCCACAGCAGACGGACAATATCCATGCTTATGGTGTTTTCAATTTTTCATTATGTCATGTCATATATTTCTTTTCAATAAAAAACACTTTATTATTATTATTATTATTATTATTAGTTCCTAATTCATCGTTATATAGTATTTACAAATATATACAAAAGAAAGATTACTTAAATACCAAACCTTCTTTGGTATTTACCCTTCATTGAGAAAAATAAATGTTAAATTAAATTTTGCCAATCAATAGTTAAATTCTGTAATAAGTAGCTTTCTGTAACTATAATCCTCTTTAATATAGTTATATGACCTAACCCAGTCTTCACCATTCAGGTACCGATAACAGATTTTCCTAGCCATTTTCCCCTGAATTCACTCAGTATAAGGCATTTACCTAAGAAATGAATTACTCATTTACTATGATTAAAAATCTGGTGCGTGCGCGCAACACACAACTTTCACTTACCAACTTACTTAGATTAGAAATTAATGCATTTTGTTAATTGCCACTTCTCAAATGAACAGAACGGCTTTAAGTATGAACAATGGTCTGTCATTAAAGGCGTACTCCGCATGCGTGGGCACAACGAGTTTTATGAGTTGACTGAATATTTTTCTTTTTTTCTCCTCTTCATGTTTTCTTTATTTTTATCAAATCTCATATTTAGCCATTTCTTATTTTAAGGCAAAACGAGAGACAGTTAATTTCTCCATATAAACAAAAACAAAGGTACTTTATAGGAAACAAACAAACAAAAAAGGCCCCAACCCCCCCCAAAAAAGCCCCCTCAGAACATTTTAATAATGATAAAGCTAACCTGATATTAAATAACACCTAATTTTCATTAAACGAGACGAATTTGATAAAAAATCGTTAAAGCCGTTTTTGAGATCATCGGAAAGAAGGTAAAAGTGGAAAAAAAATTATGAAATAAAGTGCCCGCTCCGTTTGACCAATTTTGATGAAATGTTGTCTATCACATCTTTGGCATATACATACATCAAATACCCAGTTTGATCAAAATCGTTAAAGCCTTTTTTGAGTAAATAAAAAAAAACACGTGAAAATGATACAAAATTTATTAAGTAAAGTCCCCCCTCCGGTTGATCAATTTTGATGTAATGTTGGCTATCGCATCTTTGGCATATACATACATCAAATACACAGTTTGATCAAAATCGTTAAAACCGCTTTTGAGTAAATAAAAAAAACACGTGAAAATGATAAAAAATTTATTAAGTAAAGTCCCCCCTCCGGTTGATAAATTTTGATGAAATTTTTACAGTCATATCTCGGGTATATAAATAGATCAAATACTCAGTTTAATCAAAATCGTTAGAGCCGTTTTTGAGAAAATCGAAAAAAACTTAAAAAGGTATTAAATAAACTACCCCCAATATTGCCCTTTGAGCAAATTTGATGAAATTTTTGCTGTCACATCGCGGGCATATACATACACTAAATACCCAATTTCGGATTCGCACGGTTTATAGTTTTTGAGCTAGTCTGTTCACACACACACACACACACACACACACACACACACACACACACACACACACACACACACACACACACACACACACACACACACACAAACACACACACACAGACACACAGACACACACAGACCATTTCGCGGGACTTGGTTAATTGGACTCAGGGGACCCCAAAACGTGTATTTCCGTTGAAAACCGGAAGTCGAAATTTTTCACGATCGCAATACTTCCACTTACTATATATTTCATATATAGGTAAGTGAAAGTAAAAAATATTATGTAATTTCTATCCTCACATCATCCTATATATAGAAACACATAGTAATATCTAAATATATTGTATCGATTTTGGTCTGTCATTGTGCCACTGCCGTCATATATTTGACGGGGGGCACACTAGAATCCCTGGATGTCCAACACAATGGCTGTCCCCATCAATCGAATGGTCGGACGGCCACAATCACATCTCCGGTGTCTACTCAATTATATTGATCCCTTCTTGTCAGCAAACTTGACGTTTCTATCAGTTGGGGGTGTCATCTTCAACAATAGGAGATGTATATTAAATTTTGGCTTGTTGTTCGGAAAATCCAAACATACCGAGGCTTCCAACAAAAAAAATGCTATAATTCATATTAGTTTTGGAGTTGTCATTGAGATGATTATGATCAACGGCGGGCTAAAAGAAGAAGAAAAAAAAGGTTATATCTGCAAAGGATATTGAATGCCACAATGTTTAGGTGCCTTTACACTCTACGAACTTTACCATCGAGCCTCACCCTAGAACAGCCTTCACGAAGACTATTCGGGTATTATAGTTGTATTGTATTGTATGTTTCCTTTAAAATACATCCTTGGGGATGAATTAAATCTATCAACAGTTGATTTTAGGCGTTATTATTTAAACTTTTAACCTCTCAAATTTCTACCTTCACTATCTAGGAGAATATTGAGCTCCCCCCCCCCTCCAATAGTTAGGTGCTGCCATTCAAAACAAAAGAATTAAAACAAAATAATGTAGGAACTCGTAGGTGCCTTTACACTCTACGAACTTTACCCTCGAAGAGCCTTTACGAAGACTGTTCGGGTGTTCTAGGTACTTCATCTGTTCACCTGTGTTCGGGGGTAGCGCTACTGTCACTTTTGATTTTGGTTTTCCCAAGTGACAGGAGTTGTTTGTGATACTAGTGACCCGTTTGTAATCCGTTTCCAATTTTGAGGATCCAATGGAAGAATTTGTTAATTTATTAGTAGATTGTGCAGTTGTTTTATATAGATCCAAACTTCATTTTATATTAACTTATCATGTGAAATGTTTAATTTATAACAAAAAGAACTCTTTTAATTCTCTTTATAATTACTCATACTGAGTAATCATTTAATAAGTCATCACTAGAGCATTTGTATTAGGTACATTATTTTTTTATAATTTAATAAACACGACATTTTAAAACACGAAAAAAAAAAAGCACATTTACATAAGAATAAATTAAAAATGTTCACTCGGAATAATTTGAAGTGTATACAACAGTGGAATAAAAAGAACACGTTTTAAAATGCACATATTGAATTTCATTTATATATAAGTTTTGAATTTTAATTTTATAAATAAAAATTAAACACAGAATATTTCATTTTCCCTGTAAATAGTGATTTATTAACTAACTTAACAGAAATTAGGACCACAAATATCAAATTAAGGAATATTGAGCTCCCCCCCCCCTCCAATAGTTAGGTGCTGCTATTCAAAACAAAAGAATTAAAACAAAATAATGTAGGAACTCGTAGGTGCCTTTACACTCTACGAACTTTACCCTCGAAGAGCCTTTATGAAGACTGTTCGGGTGTTCTAGGTGCTTCATCTGTTCGCCTGTGTTCGGGGGTAGCGCTTGTGTTACTTTTGGATTGGGTTTCCTCAAGGGACAGGAATTGTTTTTGATACTTGTGGCCCGTTTGTAATTCGTCTCCTATTTTTTTTTTTTTCTGATAAAATAAAATATATTGATAACGGAGACTTTTTCTTCATCAGAAGCCTACGTTGAGTGCGTCAGCCATATTTGTTCGCTCAACGTCAAGATATGTATAAATGGCTGTTCGTGGAACGCCGGTACGGCAAGGTTCGGGGGAAAACCTGTTCGAGGTTCGTCGAGTGTAAAGGCAGCTTAGAAGCTAAACCAAACAATCGTAAACAGTTGCTCTTACTGTTTCTTCTTTCTTCTGTGTTGTAATGTTCAGGATAAAAGCGATGATTTTTCTATAAAATGTAAATCCAATTCTAATTACTTGATTTGAATAGCTGTTCTTTATTTACTCATATATATATACCCAAGCCTTCATATGTATATTTTTTTCTCTTAAAATAGGCATATGTTATTAAGTAACGTTATAACGTATGTTATTAAATAACGTCAAATAAATCACTAATAATATCAAAAAGTAACTGGTGTGGGTAAAATTAACAAGACCCGAGTATTATAATAGAAAAAAAAGAGAACATTGCCGAAGACCCCGGCAGAGGCAATTCCAACAACAATAAACAATAAACAATTAGAAATTTCATTTCAATTTCTTCTAAACATTAGAATGCTGAAAAAAGCTCAAGTCAATTCGTTCAATACGTATGCACAATCCAAGGCAGAGTTGGGCATATTTATATTTATAAATACGAATATGAATTTATTTTTATCTTAATTTTAATGTGAATATGAATATAAATTTATTTATATCACAATATTTGTGAATATGAATATAAATAAATTCGTATTTACAAGTGTGAATATAAATAAATTCATATTCACAGGTGTGAATACATTCACAGGTGTGAATACATTCAGTTTTGGTATGGTTTTTTCTTTTCATAATACTGAAATAATCTTGCATGTACATACCAATTAATTATATTTTCCAAGTGATTATTTATATCTGGTGTGACCACTCGTTGGATTTTCGATAATGAATTAATAATTTCAACCAGGAAAGATTTATTAATAAAAATAAATAAAAACCTAGAAGTTATAGAAATAGTTGTTATTTATAAAATTCATAAAAATCCATTGTAGGTAAAGAAACATCACTAAAATGTATTGCTTATTAATGATAATGTAGAAATTAAAAAAACAAAAACAAAAACGTGCGTTAAACAATTTATTTATATGGACATATATGTTCAAATTATAAAATTACATGAACATACAATACAATCCAATAAATAAATCAATTTTATATTTCTTAAGAGTTCAAGACTTAAGCTTACCTATGTAATGATAATTGTGGTGAATTTTTTTTGGTTGGTTTTTGCCTTCCCACTGACTATCCATGGTTATCACTTCAATGTCAATCCATTGATGAATTCACAGAAGCGTCCAACTACGTCATAGGTCTCGGGCAGCCCCTTACAAAGTGAGCCCACCTTGTCTCTATTCACCTTGTGCACAATCAACATGTAATTTTGTCTAATAAATACATAGATTGGGGTTACCTATGTATAAATACCTAGATGGGTTGATTTTTCCTATTCACATATCGGCAGTTAAGCCGAATGATAACCTCGATATTCAGTAAGCCGAACTGTGGTAAGTAAACAATTTTTCCTGGTCCTTGATCATCTCGACGATTAGAAGTTAGGTTAGAAAACAAAGATGTGAATGTCAGACTGATTTAGTAACGGCGAGTAGACTAATGGATGATGTAGGCACCGGCTGGGTGCTTCGTGATCCGGTGCCTCTAAGATAGGCCAAGTCTGCTTCGTGCCTTTCGCAACGGATCTTTTAAAAGGTCTCCTCCGCTCAACGTCTTTACTATTCAATCTTATCCCAAAGCACTAATCTATTATTCGTCTCGCTCTATTCAAAGTACTTTTCTCCATTGTTTCGTAGGTGAATAAAATTGCATGTCGATAAATATAGAAGTAAACGTTTAAGAACTATAGGGGAGAGCGAAGCAACAGTTTTCACTTTTTTGATTGTTGAGTCGTTCCTGTTAATACAATCCCAATAGGGCTGATACCACTGTAAACCCAAAGTATTAGAGTACTTCAAGTATTTTTTTCAACACGTAATATTTAATACTAAGATCATAGAAAATTGAAGAATTCGTCAATCCAGAGTATGCCAATTAACCACCTAAGTGGGGCAGGTTGGCCTAGATGGTGGAGTTGTTTAGCCATCTCATTCAAGTACTGCCTAACGCATATTATTGTTATTTAAAGCTGCACTATAATGGTATAATAATTTTGAATTGGTTTTTAACAGCTTTTAATGGAAAATAGAATGACAATAGAAGAAGATAGAAGTTTAGACTGTCGTCACTTTGTGCATAGGAAATATCGCTCCCATCCTCTTCACTGGAACTTAAGACATTTGGTAGTTTCACCTTTGTTTATGTGTACCTTGCTTTTGAATTGCTACTGCGCCAACAAACCCCAGTTGAAGAGAACCAACTAACCCCACAGGAAAGATCATATGAAAGATGGCTGCCAGGACAGGGGAGAACAATCAAACAAGAAACTGGTTAGTCGAAAGGTTAGGTTTTTTAAAGGAGTTTGGGGCTATGTGAACAGAATCGGAGCCAAATGTTTTGCAATGCCTTTAAACCAAATTTACTGAAAATATATAAATTTACATACATGTTGTAAAATCAATAAATGAAGCACACTCTCCTCTACACTGTTAGCATCAGATTGAAAACTCAGGACAAGACTCCCGAGGTCGAGCGGGTCACATGGTACAATGGTGGGGCCTTCACAACAGGTGAGACGGAAACTATAAGCCAATGGCCAACCTGCCCCCTATGCCAACCAATCCCGCTCTCCCCTACCTTTATTTACATAAAAGGTATATGTTACATCTGTAAATATTACCTTGCGCATGGTTGCAAGCTTTTACAAACCCACCTTTTTATGTGCTAAGGGGTGGCGGTTCCATACTTTGCGGGGGTGGGTTGCCGGAAAACTGAGTGAGCAAACGCGTTAGAAAATACGCGATGACCTAACAACGTATTATTGGGAACAGGAGGATTGCGAGTTCAAAACCCGGAGCTACGGAAATTTAATAGTACTAAGCATCAATCCCCCACCCTTTTCCCTGTCCCAGAAAACCCCGTATAGCCTTAAATGCGGGGAAGGGAAAGAGAAAAAAAACAACTTTACGGGGCCCTGTGCGGTAAGATATGGCGTGGTCTGGTGGGTTCCAAATACACCATGATTAGCAAATTTTAAATAAATACATGTTCTTGACTAAATTTTTAAAGTTATTTATTAACTTTTTTAAGGTGTCTTTACACACTACGAACTTTAACCTCGAACAGCCTTCAAGTGGGCTGTTCGGGTATTCTAGGTACTTCATCTATTCTCCTGTGTTCGGGGGTAGCGCTAGTATCAATTGGGTTTTTCCCAAGTGACAGGAGTTGTTTGTAATAATTAGAGCTCGGATTCCCGTGCAATTGCACCTTTTTATTGGTAAGTCAGAATAACGCGAATTCAAGTTACTTATCCGAATCAAGCCTAATGGGATGTTTTAACAAAGTTTTATACTGCACGAAATTGCACGTTTTGGGGTTTAGTGCACGAAATTGCACATTTTGGGGTTTACTGCACGAAATTGCACGTTTTAAAGTTTCATTGCAAGAAATTGCATCATTTTATAATTTGAAGAAAAAAAATTATTACAAATTTTAATTGTCTTGGGAGATGTAAACAAACACAAACCTCCAATTTCCAAGAACTGAGGGAGTTCAGTAGTTCCTGGATGTTTACATTTTGTTTCTCAATTCTCATCGTTCTGTCACTATCAATCTAGCTTCTGTCGAGTATATTTTTACTTAAAATGCCATAAATCGGAGGGGTGTCATCGAAAATTGCGGGATGGATTGAAAAATATCCTGACTCAAAAGGGATGGTAGTGTAGTGTTTTGCAAATTTTGTGATAAAAATATTGGATGTGAGAGGAAATCACAAATTGATGCCCACTGCAGCACAAGTAAGTACCTAATTTTTCTTTAACCATAGAACAGTACCATGGGTAGTGCGTGTCATCAAAGTGATTTAAAATTAAGCCTTCGCACTGGATATTGCATCTAGTGATTCCATAATTTGAGTAGCATCTTTCCTTCATAAGATATCTCCCTATTTCCAATATAATTATAGCTCACATGCGACTGTTTTACTCTTTATTCCACATCTTGTTACTATTTAAAGTAAATATTTTATATTCTGATTTTTTGTTGTTGTTTTTTTTTACCGGAAATATTTTCAAATATAGAATTGGAAGAAAAAGTGCAATCAATTATCAAATTAAAAACCATTTTAATGAATCCAACCATTCAATCTGATTTGGCGATCCCTAGTTGCTGAGTCGCTTTAAATATTTTCCTCTAACGATTGTAGAAGTTGAGATATCTTTTTCTAAATTGAAAGAAAGTTTAAGTGACAGGAGGCACTGTTTTACGGAAGAAATTTAGAAATGTATATAGTTATAAACTTTAATTAAAAAAATAATGAATTGTAGTTACATTTCTAATGAACTCCATTAATTTTTCTTTACTAATAAAAAAATCATTATTTTACCAAAATCTATAATTGGTAAATCTATAATATTGGTAAAACCAATATTTTAAAAATAAAAGTTTTTACTGCAATTTACTTTCCGCTACTTATTTGTTTCAAAAGTAGCTATATATTGTTCACATAAATAATTTAATGCATGATTTTCAAGCAATAATTTTTTTTTTGCTTGTTTTTGCACGTTTTAAATTTTTTATTGCACGGTTTTGCACGTTTTTAAGTTTTTACTGCACGGTTTTGCACGTTTTCAAGTTTTTATTACACGTTTTCAAATTTTTACTGCACGGAATTCCGAGCTTTAGTAATAATAGTGCACCGTTGTAATTGGTCTCATATTTAAAATAAATATATATAAAATATATTGATAATGGAAAGTTTTTATTTATCACAAGCTAGCGTTGGGTGCGTCAGCCATATTGGTTCGCTTAACGTCTCGTGAAGTATAAATGGCTGTTCGTGTAACGCCGGTACGGCAAGGTTCGATAGTGAACCTGTTCGAAGGTGAGGTTCGTAGAGTGTAAAGGCACATTTACAGTTTCATTGAGTTAAAAAAAAACACCTCCATCAGTGCGAGGCCCCAGGCTTTCGCACAATTCGCCGTACTTGGAACCGCCAACGGTCATAGGATTGTATAAATTAGTGACTATTGAGGATATCATTTGTACATTAAAATAGTATATGTCTTGCTGTCGTATGAGAAAAAATAAATAGGTAAAATAAAAATCACTTTGGTTAAGAATGATAGAATTGTAAATATGTTTGAATAAATTGAGTCGTGAATATTGAGAAAGTGCATTTAGCATAAAATTTTGGCAAGATGTTATTTTAGCCGGTTTCAGTCATTCAAGGTTCTTTCAATTCGAACTGGTTTGAGAACTTTGTTTTTTAACTCATTTTTTATGTTGTTTTTATAATTCATTTGATAGAGTTTTTCGGGTTTAAATAAAAAAATTATAGAGTTAATGGGTTTGCTTTAGAACTCTTATGTTGCCTTAATATTAATAAGGAAGTAATTATTTTACAATAAATTTATTTTTTTGCAAATATATAAATGATTAGGTTTTTTGTTTAATTAACGCCACTTTATGTCACTAAGTAAGGCTAATCGGACAATGATATAGTGGGAATATAGGGGTCTTTATATATATATATATATATATATATATATATATATATATATATATATATATATATATATATATAATATATATATATACTTTATATATATATATATATGATATAGGGATCTTTAGCGAGTACCTGTGTAGTGACGTACAACACACTCGGAACCTCCATTTCACGTCCTATCCGAGGGACGGCATAGCTAAGGATTTTGTAATCTACTAAAAAAATCCCAGAGCCACCGCGGGTGCGAACCTGCGACCTTCAGTATTGTAAGCTGCTATGCTAAACTCTTTAACACAGGTGATCCCGATTAAGTTTGCGAATGCGGAAAAGCAGTTCACATACACAGGTTGATAGGTTTTCTAAATTAATACGAGTATTTCCATGTTTCCTGTACACTTTGAATGTCACATATTCTATACTTTTATCTACTCGGTGGATGAGCCTGGCTTTATTTATGTTGACGTTATTCAAGCGTTTTCATTAGTTCATTACCCAGCTCCAATTCCATTACTCTAATTATGTTTACCGAGGAAGCGTCACGCAATTCTTTGTGGTATGGGAACAACAAAATGCTGCGCAATACAACATAACTATTATGTAGGGTAAACCGTACAGTTATTGACACCCTTGAGACTCCATTTCTGTGGTGAAAATAAAAAAAAAAACTTTTTATAAAGGGATCAAGTTGAAACTTCCCATAGCTCCTCTTTATCTATCCTATAAAGATATATATATAAAGACTCAATAGATTTTTTTTTGGGTCAAAAGTTCAATACTTTTACCATATGGGAATATTTATTGTTAAAAGTGCAAAAACTAGTTATTGACACCCTGTGGATTTAATTGTTAAATCTTCCCTATGGTTAATAAGTTAAAGTCTTACTTAATAGATGATTTAGAGGACCCTTCAAACATTTGATTCATATTTATCTTGAAATAAAATTAGGACTTGTTTACTTATTTCTTCAAGTTAAAATTGGGATGTTAATAACTGTACAGAGTGTCAATAACTGTCATAACATTTGGTCACACCTTATACATAATAATTTATTTGGGATTATTATTTTATAAACCTAAATAAATTTCCGGAGAGAAAATGACCACTTACATTTGCTTTCCAAGCATTTTATTATAAAATATTAATGCGAATTGGATATAAGCAAATTGTTGTGTATCAGATTAAACTAAATTTGATATTTAGGGAAATATAGTAAATTATGATGTTTTTACGCACCCCCCCTCCCAATATTTTGCTAGGATGGGATTGTCCCACTCAATGAAAAAAATTAAATAAAAATGCGATTTCACGGATTTATTCGAGTCTAACTCAAATTTGATACAGTAGGGGAGAGCGGGGTTGGTTGGCAACAGTTTTCACTTTTTTGATTGTTGAGTCGTTCCTGTTAATATAATCCCAAAAGGGCTGATACCACTGTAAACTCCAAGTATTAGAGTACTTCAAGTATTTTTTTCACCACCTAATATTTAATACTAAGATCATAGAAAATTGAAGAATCCCCCAACCCTACCCTTATCTATTTTCATGAGACCGATATAAAACAACTCTACAATAGTGGATTAAAAATAATACAAAGTTTGAACAAGATCTGTCAACTGTAAGTATTTTTTGTACCATGATGGGCAGATCAAGACCACTGTGCGCCGGTACGGTTAGGTTCGGGGGAGAACCTAAAGAGATACTTAGAGTGTAAGGGCACCTTAAGAAATAAATCCTTGGATATAAGATGAAAGAGGTACTTGAACCGCTAAGCCCATGACCTAAATCAACATTGCGGTACTTTGGCTATTATGACGTAGTAGTGATGACGTAGACATGGCTATGACTCACCACCCTTAGCGACGGGACTCGCTACGTCACCTTTCCGCCATTAGTTAGCTCAATTATTTCCAGTAAATACGGTTGCGTAGAAATGATCTTATGATGTCATGGCTGTTTCTCTCACTAATAGGGAACCGCGGATACTAAGGGATTCCTAAGAATGAACGCAATAGTGAGCTCTGACTCATTCATAAAGAATTACAATTGTATATACGCATTCATGAATATGTAGCAAATATCGTAGCATTTTTCATTCATTAGAGAATTAATCAACATATATTTTAATCAATTGAGGAGTTTACCTACTGTAGGGGAGAGCGGGGTTGGTTGGCAACAGTTTTCACTCTTTTAATTGTTGAGTCGTTCCTTTTAATATAATCCCAATAGGGCTGATACCATTGTAAGCTCCAAGTATTAGAGTACTTCAAGTGTTTTTTTCACCACATAATATTTAATACTAAGATCACAGAAAATTGAAGAATTCGTCAATCCTGAGTATGCCAATTAACCCCCAAGGTGGGGCAGGTTGGCCTAGAAGGTGGGGTTGTTTATCCATCTCATTCAAGAACTGCCTGACACATATTATTGTTATTAAAAGCTGCACTGTAATGTTATAATAATTTTGAATCGGTTTTTAACAGCTTTTAAGGGAAAATAGAATGACAATAGAAGAAGATAGAAGTTTAGACTGTCGTCACTTTTTGCATAAGAAAAATTGCTCTCATGTTTATGTATACCTTGCTTTTGTAAATTGCTTCCGCGCCAACAAACCCCAGTTGAAGAGAGCCAAATAACCCCACAGGAGAGATCATATGAAAGATGACTGCCAGGACAGGGGAGAACAATCAAACA
Organism: Aelia acuminata; assembly: GCA_911387785.2. NCBI lineage: Eukaryota > Metazoa > Arthropoda > Insecta > Hemiptera > Pentatomidae > Aelia > Aelia acuminata. The sequence goes on along the minus strand of OU426982.1, from coordinate 134,078,964 downwards.
AGAAACTGGTTAGTCGAAAGGTTAAGTTTTTCAAAGGGGTTTGGGGCTATGTGAACAGAATCGGAGTCAAATGTTTTTCCATGCCTTTAAACCAACTTTACTGAAAATTAAAAAAAATTACTTACATGTAAAATCAATCAATGAAGCACACTCTTATCTACAAGGTTAGCATCGGATTGAAAACTCAGGACAAGACTCCCGAGGTCGAGCGGGTCATATGGTACAATGGTGGGGCCTTCAGAGCAGGTGTGACGGACACTATAAGACGATGGCCAACTTACCTCCTATGCCAACCAACCCCGCTGTCCCCTATTTATTATTTTTTTTGAGAAAAAAAATTCAATTACCTTTCTATTAGTATAAGATGAAATACAGTAATTGTATTTGAATAACAATTATTGTTAAAATTCATTCAAGAAATGAAATCCGCTCTTCCATAGCCTTAAATAGTTTTTGCACAACTATTTTTAGTTTTTTGTGATTTTCTCGAAAACGAGGCATATGCCAGAGAACTTTTTTTCTTAATTTTCGATCCTATATCGATCCCTGAAGTTTGGCCGTTTGGTTTGGGGACACCCTTTATAAGGAGTGATTGCTGGACAGTTAGTCTTGATTGTGAAGCTCTAGCCATATGATTATTTGAGTGTTACGAAGTGATAATTTTTTTAACATGTTCTAATTGTATTTGTATATTTATAATTCGTGTGGCATTGATAATTGTTATTCTTCTTTGAATAAATTTTGTTCAATCCACAGAAGTGTTACAACTGGTGTCAGTTGTGGGATTTAAAGAAGAAAAAAAAATACCAGCAAACGAATTGGAGAAATTGCGGAGCTGAGGAGTAATTGTATTGGAATAAAAATTATTGTTAAAATTCATTCAAGGAATGAGATCCGCTCTTCCACGGCCTTATCTAGTGTTTGTACAACAATTTTTAGTGTTTTGTGATTTTCTCGAAAACGAGGCATATGCCAGAGGACATTTTTTCTTAGTTTTTTGATCCTCTATCGATCCCTGAAGTTAGGCCGTTTGGTTTGGGGTATATATATTCCTGTATATAGTCTTAGAGAGATGGTCTAGAACCTAGTAGAGTGACGTGGATTTTGTTCCAACATTGTATGCACAATCACATGCTATGACTTTAAGTTCGTTCGCATTTTTAACCATTTGTTTTTCTTAAACGATTTAACGTTACAATATGTATATATTCCTTTTTTTTTTTTCTTTTTTGTGCATGTAATCTTTGCTGATACGCCTCAAAGGCTGAGACCGTAGAGAGAAGGCTTTGTATAAACATGTCCCGGTTCTGATCCAGAGAAAACAAGATTTTCCGTCTTTTATCCTCTTCTAGAACCTTATATTCTGGCAACGTGCCATCTCGTCTCTTACATATTGAATCCTGTTGGCTTAATACCGTCACTATGTTTTCCTAAGAAATCTCGCAGAATAATAAAAAATCTAAAAAAAATATAGATGTTATTGGGGCGAGGGTCTTTTCGCGATTGAATCTCAAGCCCCCCCCCCCTCCCGCCAAACGGGCAAAGATCACCAAAGAGAAAAATTATAACTGTTTCGTACAAATAATATTACCGAAAGAAATTTAAAGTTTAATTAATTATGGATAATAAAAACTTATTCTTACTCTTAAAAAAACGGATTGGGGTCTTTTTCGTTTAATGCACAATTCGGTTATTAAAAAAAGTAACTGTTATTAAAAAAGTAACACGTGATTAATATAAAGTAACGATAATTGTTAACACAAATGATATGGTTTATTCTAATTTCCAAAATGAAGCAATATCTTCCAATATAACCTCAAAAAGGTCTTTCCCCATATTCCTTTGTCTCCACATAAATTCACAGAGATATGAATCCAACATTGTTCTTCTAGTTCCAGCTTCTATTTTATTTCTTCTTTTGGCCGCAGCCCATAACGATTCTATCGACTGTGTGTGCGCCCCAGTTGAAGGATCAACGAAATTTTCAGAATGGTTGACTGTATAATGCTTAAAATCATACCCTTCTATTCTTTCTATAGTGGAATAAGCTTTCCATAAATCTGATATTATAATACTTCCTGGAAGAATACATTCTTTAATGCACGCTATTAAAGTATCTTTGTTCCTGTTGGGCACTGAAAATATGAAAGATTGGTTCGTCTCCCTGCAAATACCACCAAAAACCCATTGGTTGGGATATTTTCGTCCGACATTATGTTTCCTTCTTGTAAAACAGGACTCGTCAATAACCGAATCAACTCTTATATTATTACGTCAATAACCAAACCAAATCTTTAAAATCTTCGTATAACCTGAACATAGCTATTATGAGGTTTTAAACGAAACTAAGAAATGTAGTCATATGTTCTACTGATATGGAGGTTGTAATTATATCACGTCTTACTTTTTTTAATAACAGTTACTTTTTTTAATAACAGAATTGTGCATTAAACGAAAAAGACCCACGGATTGTAACACTTATGTGGTTTTATATAATTTTTATTAGACGAAAATAGTCATTAACAATGTTTCGTAAACAATTAAAACTCAAATAACCACAAGGTGACAAAAAGTATCAATTTGTAACGATACAGCTACTCAAAAGTAACCATATGATTCTATCTTCGGAGCAAGACTAACTTTCCAGTCCATCACTCCTTATATTTACGCTAAATTAGAACATTCTAGAAGGTTCCAGAAAAGCTTAGAAGGATCTCGACAGTCACGAACATGTACAAGAAGAACCACAAACATGTTCTTGAATAGTTGGTAATTTTTTCAAAAAAAAGTCTGGAGCTATAAATTGAAATAGAAAAAAAAAAAAGAATCTGCCACATTGAAGGAACAAAAGTATATAAACATGACAAGTAAAAAAATATGGAAATGCAAAAGATCGAATAAAAATAAATAATTAAAAATTATATTATATTCTTAACTAGAAAAACAATTGCTTTTTTTTATTTTTAAAGGCTTATATTCGTCTTATCTCAAATTTAAAACTTTGAAACTTCTAACCACATCTCAAAACTTAACTCAAGATGGCAGCAAAGCCGGTTACAAACAAAAGAGATCAACGATGACACTGTAGTCAATATTTTTTTCCGACTAAGAGGGACTTCATTCGTCCTAGTGTGAAGGACTGTTACCTCCGCCGTAAAGTTTTGCCGGGAACTCTGTTTATTTTTGGGAATGTTAGCTTTTGCATTTTCGGAACACTAGGTACAAATGGGTTAAGGTAGGTAGTTGTTAAGCGTTCATACAGTACCTATTTTCGTAACTGAACAAGATAATGGGACATTTTAATCAGGTATACCTGGAAAAATACATTCGGAGAGTTTCATTTTTTGAGTGAGACTTTTACAGACTCAAATGGTCGATTTCGTAAAAACCAATGTAAAGCGAGATCAAAACTTTTTTTATAATAATAAAGAGTGTACCCAGAGATTGGCTGAAGATATGCGATTTTAACATGGACAGGTGTTCGTACCTGGTATCAAAGAACCACTGTGCAAAATTTGGAGAATTTAGGACAAACGGAATGGATTTCTATAAAGAAAAAACAAACAAACAAACCAACAAACAGAATTTCATCTTTGGGCCCGGTGTGGCTGTGCGGTAAGCGCTGTACTCCCATGCCGGAGTTGCGGGTTCGAGTCCCGCCCTGGGTGGTGCTTTTCTTTCGTAGGAGAAGTATCACCCAGTGCCATGGGTGTTAGTATGGGCAGTATAGCGCTTCACTGGAAGCCTTAAAGTCCCAAAAAAAAAAAAAAAAAAAATAAAATTTCATCTTTATTTATATAGATGAATTGGTGTAAAATCAACAATACATTTTTAAATATGGATCTATCACTTTAAATTGAAGGGGTCGGGGCAAAATAGTGCCAAGTTTTAACAAAAATGAACTGTAGCTGCAGCCTACTGCATATTACGTAGGACCATTGGCCGATCCAGGGGGGGGCTATGGGGGCTTTACGTCATTTAAAGATAGAATTTGACTTTCCTTAATGTAAGAAAGCAAGTTAAAGAACAAATAATGTGCAGAACATGTCGAATTTTAGTTGTGGGAAAGGAACACAGGTACAAAAAAGGTTGATTAGCAGATCCAAATAAAGGTCTGTGGGGCTGCATCCCCCCCTTTAGGACTACAGCCCCCCCCGTTAGTACTGCAGCCCCCCCCTTTACGATCGGCTGGATCCGTCCATGCGTAGGACTGTATGTCTACGTTGGAAATGCCACCTAAATATGACTATAGAGGCTCTATATAGTCATATTTAGGTGCAGACTGCAGCTACAGTTTATTTTTATTATATTTGCTAAAAATGTAGCTTGGCACTATTTTGGCTCGACCCCTTTAATTGTAATTAAGTTATAATTAAATATTTTAAAAATTAAACATTGGGCAAGAATATTCGGACGATGCTACAATGAGAATCCTAAATTTTGCCTATCCGGGTATAGTTAGGATAGGGATCTTTAACGGGTACCTGACATCGCATAGGCTCGGAACCTCCATTTTACGGGCTATCCGAGGACGGCATAGCCAAGGATTTTATACACCCTTTAAAAAATTGATTGCGCCACCGGGGACGCAATGAATTTGCTTCAGCATTGTAGGTTGCTATGCTAACCAATACTTCACAGGTTATCCTGGAAAATAGTTCGATGCTATACTAACTGACATCGCACAGGCTCGGGACCTCCATTTCACGTCCCATCCGAATGACCCCTGAGTCCATGAGCTCAGGTTCTGACGGATTTCTTAGAGAAATTTAAAGCATCCTATATAGGGTAACTGTGCAGCCCAACCTACTCATCAAACATGCTTATTCCTTAAAAGTATGCATAATTTTTTTTAGAGGAGCTGTTACGAGTAAGGATATACCAATAATTCCTAAACAAAGTAGCACGAGTAATTAATTAAAATACCTGCACACATTACTTTTTTTTTTTTAGAGCACGTTTTGTTTCTTATTTATCTCTTCTACTTTGAATAAGACCTCAGAGAAGATTTAAGACCCGTACGCCATATTTCTCCAAGTTGGAAAGTCGATCCAGAAAGTTTTCTCTCCGGTTGATGGAGTCACAGTTTATAGGGGTCGCGAATTATAGCTTAAACTCTGGGCCAACTTTTATGATGGCCTCCTAACTCAATTTTCAAAACGACTCCCTTCCCGAAATTAGAAAGTGTAAAATAACTCCAATAATAAAAATTTAACCTTTCTTTTTGGGGGGACGGTAAAGAGGTGTAGGGAAGTAATCGATTAGTAATTGTCTGTCTGGATTAAAAAAAATGCAAAAAATAACTGGCCTATCGCGTGATGAGTGACTGTTTTCGCTTGTGACCCGTTTCGCGATCTGTGACCTCAATGTGACTATCGATCCTTTTAAGTCTAGAATTATAGGAGACACTATGTCTGAGTGTTTCGATCTCGAATGAATAATAGGGAATGAGTTATATTCCCCTTCCTTTCTACCCAAAATAGGGAAGTTGAGTTTGATAAATTTATAGATATAAAAATCGAAAATTTGCAATTACATTTTACATTTTAGATATGAAAGAAAAAGGTTGGTTAGGATAAACCGTACAGTTATTGGCACCCTTAAGACTACATTTCAGTGGTTAAATTAAAAAAATCTGGTGCGTACGCGCAACACACAACTTTCACTTACCAACTTACTTAGATTAGAACTTAATGCCTTTCGTTAATTGCCACTTCTCAAATGAACAGAACATCTTTAATATTAACGCATTGGTTTGTCATTAAAAGCGTACGGCGCATGCGTGAGCTCAAGGTGCTTTATGAGTTGACGGATTATTTTTCTTCTTTTCTCCTGTATATGTTTACTTGATTTTCTTCATATATCATATTTAGCCATTTCTTATTTTTAGGCGTGATGACAGACAGTTCATCTCAATATAAACTAAAACAAAGGTACTTTATAGGAAAACAAAAAAGGCCCCTTCCCCATTTAAGTACTCTCAGGACATTTTAATAATGATAAAGCTTACCTGATATTAAATAACACCTAATTTTCATTAAACATAACGAATTTGATAGAAATCGTTAACGCCGTTTTTGAGATAATCGATCAAAAAGGTAAAAATTGGACAAAATTTATTAAGTAAAGTCTCCCCTCCTGGTGATCAATTTTGATGAAATTTTTAGTCATATCTCGGGCATATAAATACATCAAATACTCAGTTTAATCAAAATCGTTAGAGCCGTTTTTGAGAAAATCGAAAAAAACCTAAAAAGTTAATAAATAAAGTACCCCCTCCCTTTGAGTAAATTTGATGAAATTTTTGCTGTCACATCGCGGGCATATACATACTCTAAATAGTAAATTTCAGGTTCGCACGGTTTATAGTTTTTGAGCTAGTCTGTTCACACACACACAGACACGCACACAGACCATTTCGCGGGACTTGGTTAATTGGACTCAGGGGACCCCAAAACGTGTATATCCGTTGAAAACCGGAAGTCGAAATTTTTCACGATCGCAATACCTCCACTTACTATATATTTCATATATATAGGTAAGTGAAAGTAAAAAAATACTTTTTATAAAGGGATCAAATAGAAACTTCCTATAGCTCCTCATTATCTGTCCTCATAAAGACTCAAGAGGTTTTTTTGGTCAAAAGTTCAATAGTTTTACCATATGGCAATATTTATTGTTAAAAGTGCCAAATCTGGTTCATGGCACCATGTGGATTTAATTGTGAAATCTTCCCTATGGTTAGTTTGTTTAAAGTCTTACTTCATAGATGAATTAGAGGACCCTTCAAACATTAGACTCATGTATATCTTTTAATAAAATTAGGACTTGTTTACTTATTTCTTTAAGTTAAAGTTGGGGTGCCAATAACTGTAAGGTTAACCCTACAAGATTGATTGTACATAAAGGTGACTTTACACTCGGCAAAACTCACCCTCGAATGGGTAAACCCCAAACCTTGCCATAACTGCGTTGCATGAACATCTACACTTACACTGAAAGTTAAAGTCGAGCGAACAATGATGTCTGACGTATCTATGCAACTTAATACAATAATTTTCATTACAAAGACGGCTGACTTGGAACTAGCGGCTGTTCTGGCTTTTGCTCCAACTTATTATGGATAAAAGCAACGTCAGAAAAATGCTAGAAGCTTATCTTAACCAACTAAAAAGTGACACCATCACTATCCCCGAACAGACAGGCGATCGGATTAAGTACCTGTTCGAATTTGTGTCATATTTGCCGAGAAGTATTCGGGACAGGCTCTTCGAGAGTAAAGTTCGCACAGTAAAAAGGCACCTTAGTATCAAACTTAATTAGGATAGGGATCTATAACGAGTACCTGACACCGTACAGGCTCGGGATCTCAACTTTACGTCCTTTCCGAGGGACGGCATAGCCGAGGATTTTTTACTCCCTTTAAAAAAGCCTAGGGCCAGTGCGGGACGGGAACCTGCGACCTTTAACATTAAATTAAAAAATACTGATTGTGTGAAAAAATAACATATCTCGCCATTAAATGACTACGCTAATGAGACATTCATAACAAATGAATATATATAAAAAAAAATCTGGTGCGTGCGCGCAACACACAACTTTCACTTACAAACTTACTTATTAGATTAGAAATTAATGCGTTTTGTTAATTGCCACTTCTCAAATGAACAGAACAGCTTTAATTATGAAAAATGGTCTGTCATTAAAGGCGTACTCCGCTTGCGCTCAACGAGTTTTATGAGTTGACTGAATATTTTTCTTTTTTTCTCCTCTATATGTTTCCTTGATTTTTATCATATCTCATATTTAGCCATTTCTTATTTTTAGGCAAACCGAGAGACAGATAATTTCTCCATATAAACAAATACAAAGGTACTTTATAGGAAAACAAAAAAGTCCCCTTCCCCATTTAAGCCCCCTCAGAACATTTTAATAATGATAAAGCTTACCTGATATTAAAGAACACCTAATTTTCATTAAACAACACGAATTTGATTAAAATCGTTAAAGCCGTTTTTGAGATAATCGAAAAAAAGGTAAAAATTGGTTAAAAAGTTAAGAAATAAAGTGCCCCCTATGTTTGACCAATTTCGATTAAATTTTGGCTATCACATCTTTGGCATGTACATACATCAAATACCCAGTTTGATCAAAATCGTTCAAGTCTTTTTTGAGTAAAAAAAAAACACGTGAAAATGATACAAAATTTATTAAGTAAAGTCCCCCCTCCGGTTGATCAATTTTGATGAAATTTATACAGTCATATCTCGGGCATATAGATAGATCAAATACTCAGTTTAATCAAAATCGTTAGAGCCGTTTTTGAGAAAATCGAAAAAAACTTAAAAAGTTATTAAATAAAGTACCCCCTCAATTTGAGCAATTTTGATGAAATTTTTGCTGTCACATCACGGGCATATACATACACTAAACACCCAATTTCAGTTTCACACGGCTTATAGTTTTTGAGCTAGTCTGTTCACACACACACACACACACACACACACACACACACACACACACACACACACAGACCAGTTCGCGGGACTTGGTCATTTGGACTCAGGGGACCCCAAAACGTGTATTTCCGTTGAAAACCGGAAGTCGAAATTTTTCACGATCGCAATACTTCCACTTACTATATATTTCATATATAGGTAAGTGAAAGTAATAATAACATACGAATGAAATAATAAATTGAAAAATAGTGATATAATTTTTTTCAAAATAATGTATAAATGATTAGGGAATAGAATTCTGATAATTATAATGATAAACAAGTGAAATATAAAAAAATATTTAATATATGTCAATAACTGGCTACAACATTTGCTTATTTCATTTATATCATATTTTATGTTGCACCGGGGGGGGGGGGGGAGGACAGTATTGTAAAATATGAAAGAAAAATACAATTTTATCTGAGTTTAGCCAATCATATTTGATACGGTATAAATTTAAAATATTAGTTAATCACAGAAGCTTGGATGGAACCGCTTTTGATAAGAAATGGAATCTTTAAGTATTGATTTTCGAAGGATCTAGACGCCTTTTTAAAAAAAAAACGCGTCTACAGATTATTTCTAACATTAAAAACTTGAAAAAAAAAGACAAAAAATGTTTATGGAAAAATGGATGTAACCGGTTTTGAAACCAAACGCATCATTTTATTCTGAAATTTAAATGCGAATTAGATATGAGCAAATGATTGTGTATTAGATTAAACTAAATTTGATAATTTGTGAAATTTACTAAATCATGATGATCCCTCTCAATGAAAAAATTAAATAAAAATGCTATTTCACAAATTTATTCGAGTCTAACCAATCAAAAGGCGTGTCGCTTTTATAAGCATTGTCAGGCGTATTGTGTATTCGTTGAATTAAATCATTTTTATTTCATCTTGAACTGTATTGTTTTATGAACTTGGTAACAAAGTTGGATCTCCGGGATTGGTCTCCATTTCTTTTTTAAACCAGCCACTTGATCCTACTTCCCATCAATTTGATGAAGCTTAAAGAAGTTGATGAAAAGCAATGAAATTAGTAGGATCTAGATCGGAAGGAGAACTTTGATAAAATTCAATCAAGAAATTTCGGCCCACATCCCACAACATTAAGCCTTAGCAAGTACCTATATTCTAACTGAAACTAAAATTGAAAAGTTTTAAGAGACTATGAATACCTTTCAAATACATCGTTGGAGGATGAATTAAATGTTCCAAGCCACGGGCGTCACCGCAGAGGGGGGGGGGGAGGGCAGGGGACATATTATGGCTGGAGAGGACCCAATGTAAAAAAGAAAATAAAAATGCGATTTTACGAATTCATCCTAGTTTAACCAACACGCGTTACGCGTGCGTATCGGAGTGTGTCTCATGAGGCGGTGCAGATTTTAGCAGGAGCGGTACCTCTCGACCTCCTCCTGCGAGAAGACCTTTTGAAACATACATACAAGAGAGAAGGCTCTACAGGCATGCCAGTTAATCTTAAGTTGAGAATAGATGAGAACCCAAGGAAATGGAGGAGCATATTAAGGGAGGATACAACTGAGGAGTGGAACCGACGGTGGATGACAAGCCTGAAACGATCTACTTCAAGAAAGTTCTTCCCCACCGGCCAGTCTCGCTTGGAAGCCAAATGGGTCCTCCCTGATTACTGGCTCTCTCAATTTCTCACAGGGCATGGGGGATTTCGAGCCAAGCTCCATAGCCATGGAATTGACGTTGACCCCCTGTGTCTTACCTGCGGTATCCCGGAAACTGCAGAGCACATTATTGTTGACTGCACCGCCTTCGAGGCTCTGAGGGCTAAGTTACTTCGTGAAACCGGACTCTCCGTTCTCACAGAAAGCGATTTTCCCCAGCTGGTAGCGGAAGGTAACTATAAGCATTTCAAGGACTTCGTCTACGGATGGAAGAGTGCACTCGGCCCTGCCCAGTTCAATGTTGGACGAGGGAGACCAGCCGTGCCCAGAAACCAACCGGACTGAGCAAATGAAGCCTACCGGTCTAAAGCCCCAAAACATTTTTGTTTTATAGCAGCAGTGGGATGTTATGCAGACATGCCTAACATTCAACTGCTGCAACAACCCGTATTGCCTCAAGAGGCAGGGTAGGGTGTAAATTAATAAATAAATAAGTAGTTTAACCAATGAAATATAAATATAAAATATTAGTTAATTTCACCACACTCTATTGTTAAAAGCTAGTCAGGCGTATTGTATATTTGATTAATTATATATTTTTTATTGCAGCTCGAACTGTTTTGTTTTATTGCTCTACATTTCTTTTTTAAACCAGCCACTTGATCCTACTTCCCATCAATTCGATGAAGCTTAAAGAAGTTGATGGAAAGCAATGAAATTAGTGGGATCGGAATCAGAAGAAAAACTTGGATAAAATTTAAGCCCACATCCTTCAACATGAAGCCTTAGCAAGTACCTATATTCTAACTGAAACTAAAATTGACGAGTTTTAAGAGACTATAAATTCCTTTAAAATACATAGAGGATGAATTAAATGTCCCAAAAGTTGTTTTTAGGCTTTATTATTTCAACTTCTACCCCCTAAAATTTTTATCTTCCCTATCTAGGATAATATTAAGCCGCCCCAACCAATAATTTGGTGCTGGCGACGCCCATGATGTTGCATGCGTTTGTTTGATGTTTTAATATTTATAACATTTCCGTTTTTGAATATTGCAATCCTTGTCTAAAATTTGGCCTTATTAAATTTAAATGTATGACTTTCTTTAATTGCATGATTTGCAAAGGCAAAATTAACTTTATTCCTCCGAATATCTGATTTATAAACTGATATTCTGTTCTTCATATCATGGATGTTACCAGCACCAATTATTGGGTGGGACGGCTCAATATTTTTCCTAGATAGGATAGATAGAAATCCGAGGGGCTAAGAGTTGAAATAACAACTCCTAATAACAACTGTTGGGACTTTTAATTCACACTCCAACGATATATTTTAAAGGTATTTATAGTATCTTAAAACTTGTCTATTTATGCCTCAGTTATACATTAAAATAGGGAGCAGTTAAGGCTTAATGTTGAAGGATGTTGGCTTGAATTTTTGATTGAATTTTATCCAAGTTTTTCTTCTGATTCTGATCCTACTAATTTCATTGCTTTCCATAAACTTCTATAAGGTTCATCGAATTGATAGAAAGTAGGATCAAGCTGCTTGGTTTAAAAAAGAAATGAAGAGCAATAAAACAAAACAGCTCAAGCTAAAATAAAAAATATATAATTCATCAAATATACAATACACCTAACTATGCTTTTAACAATAGAGTGTGCTGAAATTAACGAATTTTTCATGTTTATATTTTATTGGTTAAACTCAGATAAATTCGTAAAATTGCATTTTTATTTAATTTTTTACATTTGGTGCTCTCCTGCCAAAATATTGGGGGGGGGCAGTCCCCCCCTGTCAAAATATTTGGGGGGGGGACACGTCAGACACCTACGGCGGTGACGCCCGTGCTTCATATATTGGTTGGTTTCTTCTATTCGTTGTACATTATCCGGATAACACGTTAGAACGATTAAAGCCGAATACGAATAGGAATTATATTGAAGGCTGAAGGTTGAATAGATGTGGGGTAGGATTGCAGCGAGCAAAGAAGGCCGCCATTGGCAATGGGAACTAGGGCCTTAATCCCACAAGGGTTGGCCAATGGCTCAGCAATTGGGAGCTATATTGACCTACCGGGGGGTCCATGGTCGATCCTTTCACAACTCGATTCTACTATCGATTATTTTGATGGTACTCAAGGGCAGTGTGGTATGCAACTAGTAATTTTTGGGAAATTCCATAAAATAATGGCCAAAGTTTGTAAATATCAGTGAATAGCTAATCAGTTAACAATTCGTCTTTCTCGTTTGGATGAAGAGTGGCACAATACGAAAAAAAAGAACTTGTAGATTTGTTTGGGGGGAAAAATGTAAGACCAAATATATTATGTTGTAAAGCAATTAAAGCTACTACTGTGTTAAAATATTTTACAGGAAAGAAAGTAGAGATATAGAAATGAAACCAAAATTATTTTGATTTTTATTGAATCTTAAACAAACATATATTTCCGATAACATCATTAAATGCATTTAAAACTAAAATATGAAAATAACTCTGACCTTGAATAGCCGTAATCGAAATTGGGAATTTTAGCTCCCATTATATTTTTAAATGTATTGTTTACTTCATTAGATCATCAAAGTATGCAATTACATGTAGTTATCATCAAATATGCAAAATAAAACTTGGCCAATTACATCTGAGTACTCTAATTCGTAATCACATCTGGTCCGCTATTTTAAGATGCTTTTACATTCTACGAACTTTACCCTCGAACCTCACCCTCGAAAAACCTTCACGAAGACTGTTCGGGTATTCTGGGTACTTCATCTGTTCGCCTGTGTTCGGGGGTAGCGCTAGTGTCGATCGATCTTACTTTCTATCAACTTGATAAAGCTTATAGAAGTTTATATATGAAATTATTAGGATCTAGATCAGAAGGATAAAATTCAGCCAAGAAATTTTGTCCCACATCCTTCAACTTGAAGCCTAACTACCTACATTCTAACTGATACATAAATTTACATGTTTTAAGATACTATAAATACCTTTAATATACATCTTTGGGGGATGAATTAAATGTCCTAACAGTTGTTTTTAGGCGTTATTATTTAATTAACTTATTATTATTCGTTATTAACTAATTAACTTTTAGCCTATCAAATTTCTACCTTCAATATCTAGGATAATATTGAGCCCCCCCCCCAATAATTTGTTGCTGCTATTCAAAACAAAAGAATTAAAACAAAATAATGTAGGGATTCGGTGCCTCTACACTCTACGAACTTTACCCTCGAGCCTAATCCAGCCCTCCCAAATACTTTTCAGGTATTCTAGGTACTTCATCTGTTCGCCTGTGTTCGGGGTTAGCGCTAGTGTCACTTTTGATTTGGGTTTTCCCAATTGACAGGAGTTGTTTGTGATAGTAGTGCGCCGTTTGTAATTCGTTTCCAATTTTGAGAATCCAATGGGAGAATTTGTGTTTATTAGCAGATTGTACAGTTGTTTTATATAGATCCATACTTCATCTTATATTAACTTATCATGTAACACTTTAAATGCTCTTCAGAATAACTCATCCTAAGTAATCATTTAATAAGTCATCACTTGAGCTTTTGTATTAGGTATATTATTTTTTTATAATTTAATAAACACATTTTAAGACACGAAAAAAAATAAATATATGTGCACATTTACATAAGAGTAAATTAAGAATGTTCACTGGGAATAATTTGAAGTGTATAAAACACTAGAATAAAAAGAAAACTTTTTATAATGCACTGCATGAATTTCAATTATATCAGTTTAGAATTTTAATATTATAAATAAAAATTAAGCACAGAACATTTCATTTCCCTGCATTTAGTGATTTATTAACTAACTCAACAGAAATTAGTACCACAAATATCAAATTAAGGTAGCGCACCCTTCGAGCCGGCCGGCCGTGACTCATGCTTTATCTCTAAAAACTCCCCTTTTCCTAATGTTGATGGACGTGAAACTTATACCATTGAAACTCAGATGGTTTCTGTAACGTGTGTAGTGCCACAACCATCCTGGACTCCCGTGGTCAAAATTTTTCCGACATTCCCCAATATGAACAATAGGTGATCAAAATTGTTTACTGTAAAAAAAATCGCAGGATACAGAAATCATTTGGATGGGTGTATATTGTATATGGAATGCACATTTAAGGTGACATAAGTGTCGATTGATTCTACTTTCCATCACCTTGATGAAGTTTATAGAAGTTTGTGGAATGCAATGAAATTATTAGGATCTAGATCAGAAGGTACTAAATGCCCTAGAATGTGGCAGATTGTATTATTTCTTTTCAATAAAATAATTTATTAAAAAAAAATAAAAAAAGATCAGAAGGATAAAATTCAGCCAAGAAATTTCGTTCCACATCCTTCAACATGAAGCCTAACTGCTACTATTCTACATAATATAGACATAAATATACATGTTTTAAGGTACTATAAATACCTTTAAAACACATCCTTGGGGGATGAATTAAATGTTTTAACAGTTGTTTTACATAGGTACATATGCTCGCCTGTGTTCGGGGGTAGCGCTAGTGTATCTTTTGATTTGGTTTTTCCCAAGTGACAGGAGTTGTTTGTGATACTGGCGCGGCGTTTGCAATTCGTCTCCTATTTTTCAGATAAATTAAAAAATATTGATAATGGAGATTTTTCTTGATCAGAAGCGTTGGGTGCGCCAGCCATATTTGTTCGCTCAAAGTTACGTTAAGTATCAATGGCTGTTTGGCAAGGTACGGCAAGGTTCGGGGGAGAACCTGTTCGAGCGTGAGGTTCGTAGAGTGTAAAGGCACCTTTAAAGAAACAAACAAACAAAATATGCAAATGTATAAAAATCCGGTCCCTGCTCATAACTGACCCTCTGTTTTAACGAAAAAATGTTCAAACGTTTTTCAAAAACCTTTTAGGGAATACCTGACGAAGACTATTAGTAAATAAGTAATTTTGTAGCCACAATTAGAGTTCATGTTATTGTGACAACCACCATTATTAATTGTAATGGATCTTGACGCATTGAATGTTTTTGAGGAAGAGAGAGAGGAGGAAGTCATGAATAAAAGGCTACTAAAAGTAATTTATCAGGGAACTGTTGTTAGTTACATCGCCCTATCAATTCCCTAATCAATCTTCTCACAGCACATCCCAGCAGCCGATGGGCGCTATCTTAACTCAACAATCTAATGAAAGGGCTGAGGAGTGTGGTGTGGGTCTAGGCTCTCTGTCTCTTCCAATACTATCCGACGCCTACGTCCAAGCCACATAAAAAAAAAAGCTTTCTATAATATACATTTCAAGTAGGGGTATCCATTTTTAAAACATAAAATATAGGAACACAAGTAGTTAGTAATGGGTTATTCCAAAATTATGGGTTATTTTGACCTATATTTTTTAAATAAATAATCTCCATTACTTTGGATGCAGACTTATCTTTTTTCATGTAGAATTTTTCAAATTTTAGTAGAAGAGAAGAAAAAAATTTAATTTATTTAAAAGAAAGTAAAACTAACTCTAACTCATGGAAAGTTCGCCCCAGCAATGACATTCTCTAGCTTGTTTTTCATGAGAAAAACTTCTATTAGACTCAAAAGGTGAAGTGCAATTGTATCATGGGTTACACTACTGAAAAGCTAACTAAACTTCGCAGTTTTTAGAAAATTTTACAGCTTCTAGGGTGCTCCTGTGAGGAGTGAGGGTTTGGGTGAGGGTTTTGTGAGGGTTGTTTTGGGTTTAGCGCGTTAAAAGTCCCACTGAAAGTGGATGTAAAATAACTAGACCCCTCTCATATTTTAGAAAAGTTAATGCTTATTAAGAAAATATCATCGTATTTGTTTCTATGCAAAACCAAAATAGAGAAAACTGTAATTTTTCAGAAAAAAAGTGAGATTTAAAAAATAAAAACAAAAAAAATTCTATCTCCCAACAGATTGAGATAGGAAACTGGTTTCTGCGCCATTCTACCCCATTTAACATGCAATATTACCCATTTTTTTTTACGCTAGGTCTCGGATACACAGTATGTACCTATACATATATCCGTTGGCGAATCCAGGGGGATGGCTTCGGAAAATGTCTTTTCATTTAAAAAAAAAATGAGTAAGGAAATAACGAAAAGAGAAATATCCGAGTCGGCAAACGCGTTAGAAAATACGCGTTGCCACACAACCGGACAAATTATTGAAAACCAGAAGATAGCAAGTTCAAAACCCGGAGCCAGTGGAAATTTAATAATACTCGGAATTAATCCCCCCACCAACTCTCCTGGTCCAGGAAACCCCGTATAACCTAAACCGCGAGGAAGGGGACGACAAAAAAAAGGGAAAAGAAAAAGAACAATATTATGAATAACAAGTAGAATTTTAGTTGTGTGGAGGAACTTAAAGGTACAAAAGCTAATTAGCAGATCCAGGGGAAAGGCTGTTGGCCTGCAGCCCTCCCCCCCTCTACAAACGGCTGGATCCGCCCATGCTTATAGATAGATAGATATAT
Organism: Aelia acuminata; assembly: GCA_911387785.2. Taxonomy (NCBI): domain Eukaryota; kingdom Metazoa; phylum Arthropoda; class Insecta; order Hemiptera; family Pentatomidae; genus Aelia; species Aelia acuminata. Next base: position 134,062,341 of record OU426982.1, on the reverse strand, counting down.
TTATTTGTCTTTGAGGTAAATCCCCATACAAATAGAGCCTGGCTGGGCTAAATATAGCTACATATTAATTACACAATACAAGTACATATTAATATAGATTTACAAAGTTTGAAAAAAAATCTTATTAATTTAGTTACACACAAAATTTGTATATACAAGATTTCACTATTAACTAATTTCTACTAAACTTTCACTATTATGAATAAAATTTAAAATAAAGTTCAAACGAGATAATAAACAAATAAAGAATAATTAGTGATTTTAAACATAAGAAAAATAGTAATAACATTTAAAATGAACCCTCATTAAATAGTTCTTTTGATATTTTATTTTGTAATTAAAAATTATAATCGCTTTAGCATTATATACATTTAATGGTGGTAGCAATATCATTCGTTTTGTATATACATGAATGGACGGCAGGTGGATATTATTATTTACACTCAGTAATCGGTTCAATGCATCGTGTTTATTGATATATTGTCTAATAACATATCTACAAATTGTTCTAATTATCTACAATTGTTTATGAATTGTTACAAAAGAATACTATTTTATTCGTTGATGATGAATGATCTTAATCTCAGGCAATTAATTAGGTAGTAATACATCTGTTTTATTTTTGACGGGTCTTGGACATTGAGTATTGTCGGGAATTCAATTTCGGATATGTTACCGATTTCGGGTATATAGTGGTTCCTAATTGAATAATAAATGGGACATACTGCTATTTAAATGGTAAAGAGTTTCGTAAGAATTCGTATTACATATTGTGCATATTTCTTTGGGTTTAATGTTATATACATGGTTTTTGTGGGTGAATTTAATGTGGTATTTTCCCGATGACGTGACTGTGTCAGTATTTTCATAATGTTAAACGGGATGCTTTCGTTGATTACATTACTTTGACCAGTTAGATCAGGTTGATATATAATATTGTAAAATTGGCTGTACTGGCTTTTTCTTAAGGATTCAAGGTCATTTTGAATCAGATATTGTTTATATAAGACAAGAATGTTTGGAATTTTTTTTTTTTGAAGACAGAAGGGTTGCTTTCAAAAAGAATGTATGAGCTATTGACTTTTTCTAGAATATTGTAAATTTGAGTAAACCAATTATATTTTGCTGACGGTCGGAGTTGATGTTTATTCTTTAGTATCACGAGGCAGGTTTCGCCCATGCTTATATAAGGCGACTGAAGGCGAGTTGGATGAGAGACCTACTCTTCTGAAAAAAGAGCGGGATGATTTGCTCCCAACAGCTATCTTACCTTATGCCTAAAAATTCCATTATATTAAGAGCAGCTTATACCTCATGCTTACTGTCATTTCTTTGCTACTGGTAATAAAATTATGATGAGTATCAATAATTTCACTGAAGGAAGGACACAGTTGTAAGATGTGTGCTACAGGCAGGGTAAGATATTGGCATTCCTTTTGCGTGATTCGGATATCAATTCTTTCGGGATGGGATGGTTGATGATTTTTAAGTAAGGTTTGTTTTTTTTTTTTGTTTTTGTTTTTTCAGTCCCTATAACTATTTAATCCACCGAAGAAAGGCTCAGCGAATAGATTTTAATCGTTGGCGATGCGGAGAAAGTACCCCAGGAGTAAAGACTTAGCATTCACTGGCTCGTAACGAAAGATACCGTTCAGGTTATGAGGCGTGATTCGAACCCGAGCAAAGGTCACTCACTAAATATAATTGGCCTCGCCTTCACTTTTTTTACCAATATCGCAATTTCGCTCCTACTTTCCAAAACCGTTTATTATCAGTTAACCACCGATCGTATTAGAAGCAGGACATTCACGTTTTTATCTTTTAGCATCGGCCGTTCTTTTTATTAATTATAATAAAACTTTATAACCATCTAAATGGAGATAATTTTATTTTTATTAAACTCTTATCAACTAAGACAATTACCTCGGCATGTTAAACGGATTCTAGCTTGTTAGAAAGTTATAGAAAATCGCTTTCTATATTGCACTTCCAACATGCAACAATGACCTATTAATATTATAGAATTGTAGATGGTGGAAGATAGTTGATCGTAGATATGATAAACAAGAAATGGTTGGGGGTGCGGTTAAAATAAGTATCATAAATATGTGAGTTGTACATATTTTATTGTAGCCGACGCAGAGTGGGAAAATTTTGTCATATAGCGGCCAAAAATCTATAACTCCTGACTAAAAGACGATAATCGAATAATTCTTTTTTCATTAAAGAGCATGGGATTCCCTTTATCAGTGAGCATAAAAAAAAAAAAAAAATACCAACGCTCAAAGTATTTCAAATTGATTTTTAAATGAATTCTTTCTTCACCTAAATTTAAATAAAATAGTTCATTCGGTACAGGGTTAGAAATAGGGAATGAAATAAGTCAGGATTATTATCTTTTGAGCTTTCTGCTTATATACTCGTACATGTCTTTTTCAGGCATTTTCTCCCTCTGAAAGATTATTTACAATTTTGTAAATAAGAAAAAATCCATAAAATTAAATTTAAAATAACCTATTTTTTAGGAATTTTAACGGAAATAAAGATTGTCATTTAATTCAACGAGAAGTATGCTTTATGATTTAGTCGTTGTGACCGAAAAAATATAAAAAGTTCAAATATAGGGATTTAAATCTTAAAATCGATATATCGCCGATCGATCGCATTTGATCAATCTAATTCTATTATGGTATTTTAGCACCCTTCACCCTTTACCACTGTGAAAAAAATTAGAACCAACTATTGCCAATAAAAGAATTTATATCAATTTAAATACTTTCTTTTCATAAATTACATAGTCAATGTGGAAGAAATCAAAACCCATTTTTTATCCAATAATTTTACAGCCATTCTTCTTATTTATAAAATATATTTGGTGCAATATTATAAAAGATAAAGCTCTATAGAAAAAAACAAATAATATCAGAGAGATGAGCGTAGATTTTGCTTAAAATAAATTTAATTCTACTAAATATTAAATAATAATACTAAATTAAATAAATTTAATTCTTGTAAGATTTTACTAGCATTAATTCTACTAATGTATTTAAAGTTGTTTTATATGAGGATCTTCAATATAATATTCAAATATGTAATTGATTGGTGACATATCAAAATCCTCTATTTTTTATTTTTATATATTTTTTTTAAAGCAAGTCAAACATAACACTTTCAACTAACGTTTCGGAAATTGTGTTCATCTTCAGAGTGTTTCTGTAAACATTCTCACATTTCAAAATATTCATTAACTCCCCCAACAATTAAAAGATAAATACCGTATTTGAGAGGGCGAAGAGAATTGTTGGAGGAGTTAATGGAAATTTTAAAATGTGAGAATGTTTACAATAGAGGGGTAAAATGATGTTCTTGAGCCTGTGCAATTCAAGGTACTCGTTGAAGATATACCTGGATAGGAAAAATTTAGGAATCCTAACTAACACGTTATAACATTACATTTTCAGCCAACGTTCCGGAAATTGTTTCCATCTTCAGGGTTATTCTTACATTTTAAAATTTCTATTAACTCCTCCAATAATTCTCTTCGTCTTCTACAAATATGGTCTTCACATTTTTATTGTTGGAGGAGTTAAAGGAAATTTCAAAACATGAGAATGTTTATTGAATAACCCTGAACGTGGAAGCAATTTCCGATACGTTGGTTGAAAATGTGATGCTATGAATTATTTTAATAAACATATAAAAAGGAAAAAATACAAGATTTTGATCTCTCACCAATAAATTATTTGAATATAATTATATTTGTATATAAATTTTTATAGCCACTTTATACTACTAAGGCTAATCGGACGATGCTACAGTGGGAGTCCTAAATTTTGCCTTTCCAGGTTTAATTAGGATAGGGATCTTTAACGAGTAACTGACATCGTACAGTCTCGGGACCTCCATTTTACGTCATATACTAGGACGGAATAGCCACTGAGTTTTTACTGCCTTTAAAAAATCGTAGGACCACCTCGGGACGAGAACCCGCGACCTTTAGTATTGTTGGTTGCTATGCTAACCACTAAACCACAGGTGACCCCTTCTATTGAATTTTATATTAAAATTTTATCTACTTCACTTCTACAGTGTTCATTACAAGTTAGAAAACTTCTTTCTATACACTCTCGAATAAGCCTTTCATTTTCACCAGAATACCCTTCGGGCATAATTCACGCTTCATTTAGCATCACGAATAATAAAAGCGAGCCTTAAATCCTAATGTTTATCTTATTTTACGACGAGGGGTTTTATTTATTAGAAAGGCAACCCCTTTGTCGGCCCCATAACACTAAAATTTATTACTTTGGCTAAATTTAAAGGCCGATGGCGAAAGTTGAACACGTTAACAGCCTCTGCACTACTTGCAGTACTGCGCGCTGGTATTTAAAAGTCGGGTGAAAGCCATCCAAATACCAGAACAAATCTTATTTTGTAAATTTTTGAGGTGATCTCTACAGTTCATAATTTTCCAGTTGAAATACATGATGGTTCTATTTTTTTTTATTTATTTTTTTTAGTATCAAGAATAAAGTTGGTCCCATTCACAACAACTTCGTACTTTCTAGGGATTCCTTTGAATTTTTTTGATAAAAATATATTTTAGGAGATTATAGAAATAATAATCGATAGTAAAATCTTTGATGTCACATCACAGGCATTTTCAGTTTTGATTTACACAATATATTTGATATATGCGTGCGTAAGTGAATGTAAAAAATACTACCTGCCAAGAAATGGGCTTAGAAAAAAAAAAATCTGGTGCGATGCGCGCAACACACAACTATCATTCACCAACTTACTTTGATTAGAAATTGACATGTTTTGCTAAATGCCATTTCTCATAGTCACACATTTTTCCATAATTATTTACATATTTTTGTTTTCATTTGGTCTTTAAAGTATACCAATTTTTTTTATTATTATATAAAAGTTTTTACTTGTGAAAATTCGGCTATAATTTAAGTCGTCTGATTTTATAACTCTCTTTTCAGTTCTTGAAAACTTCATACAGTTACCATGAAACATATAATTTCCATTATTATAATTATAAATAATGTTCGGTCATTGAAGGCGTACTGCGCAAGCGCACACGTGTCCTTAAAGCGTTTTATTAGTTGACGGAATATTTTTTTTTTTTTTTCTCCTGTATATTTTTACTTGATTTCTTTCATATTTAACCATTCCTTATTTTATGGCGAACTGAGAGACAGATAATTTCTCCATACAAACAAAAATATAGGTTCTTTATAGGTACACAAAAAATTCCCGGTTTTATCAAAATCGTTCGAGTTTATTTCATAACTTTTTTCCAATGTTTACGTTTTTTCCCGATTTTCTCAAGAACGGCATTAATTAATTAATTAATTATCTAAGTCGTCATGTTTAATAACAATCAAGTCTTCTTTAATATCAGGTAAGCTTTATCATTATTAAAATGTTCTGAGGGGGCATAAATGGGGAAGGGCCTTTTTTGTTTTCCTATAAAGTACCTTTGTTTTTGTTTATATGGTGAAATTATCTGTCTCTCGTTTCGCCTACAAATAAGAAATGGCTAAGTATGAAATATGAAAAAAATAACTCATAAAACACGTTAAGCACACGCATGCGCAGTACGCCTTTAATGACAGACCAATGCTTTATAATTAAAGATATAAATGTTCTGTTCATCTAATGGAAATTATTTGTTCCATGGTAACTATTTGAAGTTTTCAACTACTGCACAGAAAATTATAAAATCATACTTGGAACTTGGAGTAATATGTTTGCATTGCCGAATTATCACAAATAGAAACTTTTATTTAATAATAGAATAAAATAGTGTACTTTAAAGAGTGAATACAAAAAAAAAATAAGTAATATTTTCTTTAATGAAGGAGCTCTTCCGTGTTTAATAATTATTTATTTATTATTTTTTTCCCGACGTTTCGAGCTTGTGGCTCATCTTCTGGGGTTATCTACATTACATACATTACATTAATCTACTACACTTAAATATAATATCCATGTATGTTTTTACTATTTTTTTTTATATATTGGTATTACATTACCTTATCTTAAGTTGTTACATTTCATTCAAGCCATTTGTCAAAACTTCTCTTTTTCTAAACAGTATAAAAATACTTTTGTCTTTTTTTATTTTGCCATACATTTTATGGCCTGTTACACTGTCTTATACTTCCATTGTCACATTATAGTTATTGGCTGTGTGTGGACTTTGGTACTTGCATTGATTAGTCTCCCTCATCCTGCTCTCTATGTTTATTGATGTTTTGTTTCTATTATTTTTTCATATGTGTTTCAATTTTTTTATTATGTGTGCGTAGTGGTTGTTTAGGTGTTTTGTGTCTGTTTTATAATTTATTGTGTTTTCTATGTTTTTTGTTATATGGATTGCTTCTTCTATTTTTCTGTTTTTTGTATTTTGGACTATGTTTAGAATTTTGGTTTTATCGAAATCGAAGGTATGGTTATTTTTTATGGAGTGTTCGGATAATGCAGTTGCTTTCATGTTTTTTATATTTTTACAATTATTTTTGTGCTGTGTTAATCTTGTTTTCAGTTTTTTAGATGTTTCACCTATATATTTTTTGTTGCAGTTTTTGCATTCTATTTCATATATTGCGTTTTGTTTTTCGAGTTTTTCTATTTTATCTTTCATATTGCTTATGTGGTTTTGTAATTTGTTTCTATTGTACATACCCAGTTTTATGTTATGGTGATCATATGTGTTGAATGCCTTTTTTATTTTATCTGTTAATTGTGGTATGTATTGAATTTTGTAGTATTTATTACTTGTTTTCTTATAATTTTCATTATCTATCTTTTTATACTATGTAATCCTAAATACACTATATGTGCTGGAAGATTCAAATTTTGTAATTGAAGATTGGTGAAACACTTCTTCCAAATTTCTTTTATTAAAAATTTATAATCTATACATTGATTTGCCGACGTTTCGGACTATTCGTCCCTCTTCAGGGCAAATTTCTTCTGCCAATAACAAGTAATCCTTATACCTGACAATTTTTGGTGGCTAGGTCCATCTATTTCTATATTACAATTATATCCCATTACTTAAGTAAATTGGTCATTTATATAAAATTATATATATTCACATGCTACCACTTATATTTATATTTATTATTTATAGATTATAAATTTTTAATAAAAGAAATTTGGAAGAAGTGTTTCACCAATCTTCAATATCTATCTTTTTATTTTTTTCCTCTTGTTTGTCTGAGTAGAAATCTGTAATTAATTTTTGGTTTGGTTTATCTATTACTTTGTTTTCGTATATTTTTGGTGGATTAATATTTTGTTTTGGTTCTCTGTTTTTGGAGTTTTAAGTGAGGAAAAAGATCCTTAGCAGACAAAAATAAGTAAATGTATGTGGAAAAATGTGTGACTTTGAGAAATGACATTTAACAAAACAAGTCAGTTTCTAATCTATGAGTAAGTTGGTAAGTTAATGTTGTGTGTTGCGCGCATCGCACCAGATTCTTTCCTTTTAAAGTCAAGAAAGAAAATTTTTATTTTGCACAAAAATCATGGATAAAAACCCAAAGAAGTGAAATCGAAATATCAGTTAGGAAGTTAAGAGTTCTGAATCCTGTTCACGTTTTAGTTTATTTATCGGAAAAAAAAAAAATATATATATATATATATATATATATATATATATATATATATATATTTATCTTCTTTATTCTAATGTTTGTTTACTTCGTCTCAAATTAGGGCAATGCGGTCATTGATCTACATGTTATGTGAATAATTAGCACGGGCCAACAAGTACATATTAAATTCGCTCCTAAAGGTTATAAGCTTTTAATAGAAAATATATTTATATTTTCTATAAATCTATTTATATTATGATATTATGTTATTATAATTAATATAAATATATCTTTTTATATTAAAATATACATATTTTTCAGAACTCTCTATAATTTAAAAGAATTCTGTAATCAAAAAGTGATTAGTGCGAATCTGATCTCTTCGTTTATAACATGTTTATTAAAACACCAAGTCCAAACTTATAATTATGTAGCCGAAGCACATGACGATGATTGAATAATTTTTTTTTCATTAAAGAGCATGGGATTTTCTTTATCAGCATGAATAAAAAAATAAATAAAAATATCATCGCTCAAAGTATTTCAAATTAATTTTTATATGAATCCTTTCTTCACTTAAATTTAAATAGTATAGTTTATTAGGTACAGGGTTATATATAGAGAATGGAATGAGTCAGTATTATTATCTATTGAGCTTTCTGCTTACTGCTTATATGCATAATTATTGTCTGATAAAGAAAAAAATAAATTAAGTATACCTACCCTATTTTTTATGAATTTTAACGGAAAAAAAATTTCGTCATATAATTCAACGAGAAGTATGTTTTATCATTTAGTCTGATTCGGGCCGAAAATATATTGAAAGTTCAAATATAGAGATTTAAATCTTAAAATCGATATATCGCCGATCGATCGCATTTGATGGATCAAATACTATTATGGCATTTTAGCACCCTTTATCCTCTATCACTGTGAAAAAATCAGAGCCAACTATTGCCAATAAAAGAATTTATATCAATTTAATCATTTCTTTTTATAAATTACATAGTTAACGTGAATGAAATTAAAACGCATTTTTATCCAATGATTTTGCAGCAATTCTTCTTACTTATTAAATATGTTTGGTGCAATAATATAAAAATTAAAGCTCAATAGAAAAAATTGATATAATATATAATATCAGAGAGATGAGCATAGATTTTGCTTAAAATAAATTTAATTTTTTTTTTCCTATTGAGCTTTATTTTTTATATTAATGAACCAATCATATTTTATAAATAAGATGAATGGATAATAATATTGACCCATTTCATCCTCTATGTATAATCATCCCTGTTCCTAATTAACTATTTTATTTAAATAAAAGTGAAGAAATGATTACTATAAAAATGATTTGAAGTACTTTCGATTAACGTCGTCATTCGATATAGATTTTTGGCCACTAAATGATAAAAATTTCCCACTGTGCAACGCGTCGCGACGTTTCGAAGTTTCTTCCATCTTCAGGTTTTTATATACATAATATTTTTCATTATTACGTAATTTTATATTATCAAAACAAAACTGTTAATTGCACATAAGTTAAAGGGAACCAAATAGTAAATCCGCATAATCTGACAGAACAATTAAAAGATTCGTTTTAATAATATAAGATGATGTATTATAGTTAATTACTAAAAATAGAATTTGACACTCAGAGACGTTTAATAGAAATATAAGAGGTATAATGTATAAATAGGGGGCGGAGTAGCTCAATGTTTAGGCATTGCTTACTGTGCTCAAGGTGTAAGTTCGAATCTGGCGCAGGATATCATTAATAATTCTGTCACAGATCGTCTGGATAAACGAGAGACCCTCCTGGGGCTTAACCGTCATCTAAACTGTGGGTACTCTTAATTTATAGATTAATGAGAAAAAACCTGATGTTTGAGCGTTACCACGGTCAAGTCACCATATTACACGAACGCTGACCGAGAAACTTTTTTTTTTTTTTTTTTTTTTTTTTTTAAATTATAAAACCTTAAAGATAGAAGAAATTCCGGAACTTCGCTTACAAGATTTTCAGTACAGACTTATATGTAAGAAATAATTCATCTCCACACTAACAATATAAATTCATAGATTAACAGAATACTTCCCTAATAATATTTTAAAGCTTTTATATTACAATTTTTATTCAAAGAAAATAACGATTTCCAATGTCACACTAATTATGAAAACACAAATATTTAAACAGGATAAAAAAATTATCACTTTATAACACAGAAATATTACTAGAAGAAATATTACTTGAGCTTCAGAACAAGACTCAACTCTCCAGCAGAGTTGGGCAAATTGTAATCTGAATAATGTTTAATGAATACGAACAATTGGTAATCATAAAACAAATGAATAATGAATAACCATTATTCATAATCAGTACGGAGTATTTTAAATGATTATTGAGTGTTTATGGTATTTATTTGAAATGAATAAGATAAACACTGGTTTCATGATAAATTAAGTTATTCATTGTTCATGAATAAAATATATTCATGAGGTAGGATTAATATAATATTCATCAATCATGAATATGATATATACATAACCATTATTCATTTAAATTTAAAAGACGAGGATGCATTTCTGAATTAAAATTTGTCCTAATGAGCAATGACAACTCCTAAGCGGTGGGTGTAGTCAACTGAACAGCATTTGAAGTCACAGGTAAAGAAGGCCCTATTTGCAATGGGTATTAGTAAAGGTCTATTGAGAAGAAAGGAAAGAGCAAACAAATTTTCAATCATCATTCATGATTAGTAAGACTCAGAATTGTGATTTTTTTTGTAATCATGATTAATGAATTTATATTATTCATGATAGATAGATAGATAAAGTACTGTATTTTGTTTTATAACAATTACGGGGGCCTGGTTGATTACAGTTATCAATATAAAATCTTTGTATGCTTACTAGATAATTTCATTTTTTTTTTTCTTTTCTTGCTTCAATAAACAAACAAATATGCTCTTCTATAAAGAACGAAATATAAATTTTATAACAAACATGTATAAGTAAATTAAAAAATTAAAAAATAAAGAAAGAATTAATATAAAGAAATAAACATTTATAGAACATAACCTAATAATACTTTTTCCCGTTTTCTTTCTTTACTTATCTTCAAATAAAGAGAAAAATCAAAAAAACAAAAAACAAAAATAAATAGTAGGCATTGCTTCTATTCTTCCATTCCTCTCCTCTCTTTCTTTTTTCCTTCGTTCCTTATTATCTTAGTAAAATCATTTAGATATTGCCTCCTCAAAAAGTGTTTTTTTTTGCATCTAAGAATATTCTGGCCATTTTCGTTCCGCATTTTTTTTGATGATTCCATCCGGGGAAACCAAATGCTATTTTATCAACATTTTGTTTAGAGGGCTCCGCAATATCGAGCTATCGAGGGAGGAAAGCCTAGGCCGAAAGACAAAATTTTCTAAAGTTGCTTTGGTTTTCTCAGAGACTTTTTATGATTCATTTCACATTTATTTTTAGCAGGGCTCAGCGTATCCTTATGGCTTAGGCCTTCAACTCCGAAAGGGCCTACATACATACATTTTTCTTTTTATTATTAATAAATAGAATAGTTACCTGACACATTCCATTAATTTATTCGGAGATATTCCGATTTTTACACTTATTATGACCCTTTGAAAATCGATCATTGAAAAAGTATATTTTTCCACGAAAAATTCATAATAATATAATTATTTTTGCTACTCGCATTTTTGTTTCTTAGTGCGATTCTCCTTCATATTCATTTAATGTTGGGGACCAAGTACTTAATACGATTAATTTAACTCTTAAAATGTATTTTTATTGTGTTAAGTGTTTTAATATAAGAACTATACAAGATAAAACATATTAAAATAACTATTTGTGTACAGAGTTGGGCAAAAAGAAGTTGAACTACAAATTACAAAACTACTGACACAGTAGTTGGGAAGTTGTTGAAACTACAACTACTTTTATAATTTGTAGTTGATGGACCACAACTACAACTACTGTAGTTTCAAAAAAGTAGTTGCATTTTTACAACTACAACTAGTAATTGCAACTGTACTTATGGGCCTAAAACTACAACTACTTTTAATGATAACGAGTAATTATCGATATCTAGTATTATCGATAAGGAGTATATCAAATGCAATTCAGCTAATATATAAAGCATGGGATTGATTGAGAAACTAAGGTTAAAAAAAATAATTGACTGCCGGAAATCATGGAAAAATTTTGTATTACGTATATGTATTGTACTATTTTTAAAACAGATTATCAACCATAAAGGAGCCCATTTATGTATGGAGTATTTATCTAAACACAAAATAAAAATAGCAAAAACATGTGATTAAATTAGAAGTTGCTTAGCAAATGTAGTTGCCGCTCTAAACTACATTTACAACTACTTGCTGTATTTGCCATTCCCAACTACTTTTTCCCAACTACTGTAGTTGTAGTTTTAAATTACAACTACTTAACTGGTAGTTGACAAATAGTAGTTGCCCGCTTCCAACTACAAACTACATGTAGTTGTCTGTGTAGTTAATTACAAATGTAGTTAACTACTGCCCAACTCTGTTTGTGTACAATATCAATTATACTGATAAAGACGAAATAAGAAATGAATCAGAACATGTTTTTACGTCAACTTTTTTAACAGGTAAGAATCAACTGTGCAATCTCACACTCATTGTAAACTACTACCAACTTAATTAGCGCACTTCTATAGGACGCCTAAGGACTGTCTTCATTTCCTTTTTGTGAAGAAATAGCGACAAAACTTTTTGATGCGGTTTCTTGCTTCTGGATGAGAAACAGGCGTGGTCTCAGATACTAAGGTTATTCGATTGGCACCGGGTCTCATAGATATTTACATTTAGTTGCAGAAAGTTTTGGCCCAAACAGCCGATGTTTTGTCACAATACAGCGGTGATATTTTACCTATATTTGATTCCGTTTTATTAAAAATAGCTCAATTAAGCGGTGGTCCCAATTATCCAATGGCCCAATTAAACGGAGTCCCCTGTAGTTCGTATTTTTCTATAGGAAGAACCTATTCGATTCAGAAGAATCTAGTCATGCTCTGCACCATCTCATTAAAAATATCCAACCGAAGTTGCTTCGTTTTGATATTGGGTTAGATGAAGGAGCTAACGAGAAAGGAGGAACTGGAAACAGGAGGGAGATAGTTAACGAGATCATCTTGTCCTAATGAGTCTTGTCTGACTCCTGGATACTCTCCACTAGTTTTATTTTTCATATTTTTTTATTTATTTCTTCTTTTTTCTTTTTTACGGATGACGATTTAAAAAAAAAAAAAAAAAAAAAAAGTCGGGTCACAAGACTCATTTAATTGTCTGAGACAGAGAGTTCTAGAGACATTCCAAGACAATTATCCACGCACCGCGTGATAACCGGAGAAGTCCCTTGATTAGGCATCCTGGAGGATGTTTTGTTTCTGGAGCGAAGTGATTACCTCCAAGGATACTCCCGGCGTCACGTCGTAAACGCGACGGTCTAAGGTTGTGAACCCAATTTCCAGGCTTGATTACGCCCAAGCCGGCTCGTCTATACAAAGGTCACGAGAAACCGTTTTTACTGCCATCAACAACAACGAAGAAAGGCTAGGAAAAAAAAAAAGAAGAAGAAATATTCTGTTAATGGTGATATTAAAAATAGTATAAAGGTCTAAAAGGAAATACTTTTTATTCTGTATAATCTATATAAATAAAGATGAAATTGTGTTATTTTTTATTTGTTTGTTCTTTATAGAAATCCATACCGTTTGTCCTAAATTCTCCAAATTTCGCTCAGTGGTTCTTTCATACCAGGTGCGAACACCTCTTCATATTAAAATTGCTTAACTTCAGCCAATCTCAGGGTACATTCTTTATTGTTATAAAAATCATAATGATCTCACTTTACAATGTTTTTTTTTTACGAAATCGACCGTTTCTTTAGAAAAATGAAATTCCCATGTGAAACCGGGATATACAGCTATAATCTATGTATATAAAGATGAAATTCTGTTTGTTCTTTATAAAAATCCATACCTTTGTCATAAACTCTCCAAATTTCGCCATAGTTCTTTCATACTAGGTGCGAACACCTGTCCATATTAAAATTGCATAACTTCAGCCAATCTCTGGGTACATTCTTTATTGTTATAAAAATCGTTTTGATCTCGCTTTACATTGGTTTTTACAAAATCGACCGTTTGAGTCGATAAAAGTCTCACTTTATAGATTTACAAATGAAATTCCGGGTGAAACCGGTACCTATATACAGCTAGTATTAATACTAAGTTAAAAGCTTAATTTCTGTATCTTAACTAACCTTACTTTTTGATTTTAATACAGTTTTTTATTGATTATCAACGGAATTGGTTGGTGTGAATAATCCGCCAATCGAAAATAAAACTATAAATACTAAAAAGATATATTTTTGAGTCTGTTTGCGAAGACCACCACAAGTTACTTGATGACGCAACATCCAGTTACTTTTAGTAAACAGTTACTTTCAACAATCTGTAGTGGTTACAAACACTGATAACCTTAATTTTTAATTTCAGAGATAAAATTGTAATTTCAGTGATAATAAAAATGGGTATGACAATATTCCAACCTTGCAAGGATACAATTTCCAACATATCATTGTAAACCATTCCAAAAATTTCCATGACCCGATTACAGGAGCTCACACTGATACAATAGAAGGGCTGTCGTGGGCATTAGCCAAGTAGAAATCTACTTGACTCTTATATGTCAGAATTTATGTTGAGACGTTGTTATTATACAAGACATTGATTTATTTATGCCACCTACTAATTAATTTTTTTTTTATAATATTAACTTTTTCATTAATAAAGATTCATAGCTGAAATATATTCTTGTTATTGTCATCTAGGCCATTATTTGCAAATGCAGGTTATAAATATTGTTATCAAAATAAGGGTAAAGGTACTGAAGAGCGGCTGATGGGCGTGGCCTGTTTTGAGAGGTTATGTGACCGTCATGTTATCGAACTCCCATCGCCTTTATTTCAGTCAAAAAGTACCTTGATTGGCTTTAATAGATTCTAGCTTTCGACTCCCGCTCGCTCTTCAGAGATAAATAAACCCCCAAAAGGGGGGAGATCGGGCCTTAATTTGAAGCCGCACTTCAGTACTAGTGCCAAAATAAGTGTTAAAAAGAAGTAACTGTTTACTAAAAGTAACTGGATGTTGCGTCATAAAGTATCGAGATCGAATCATATGGTTATTTTTGTGATGCTGTGTCGTTACAAGTTGATACTTTTTGTAACCTTAATGATTTGAGTTTGTCTGACATTGTGATTTATTATTTTTCGTAAATAAAAATTACTTAAACCCACACAACTTTTTTTTTTATTATTTATTTATTTTTTTTTACTCTGACAATTCATTGATATAGAATGTAATCCGGACGACAACACATAGATGAAGATTATCGAGGTATGGAGGAAGCGAGGAGATATCTTGGAATGTGCCCTTGATAGCCGAGTGCTGTCCCTCTATATCTTAGTATGCGCTCTTCTACACAAAGGACCTCATTGTCAGCAATATGCGCTATTTAAACTGCGCATTGCAAGTTCCCCCTGTTTCTTATATTAAACAAGATAATATACAATAAACTATACCTACATAAAGTATTTATTTATTGATGTTTTTAATAAGTATATTTATTGATCATTTTTAATAATTTTTTTTTTTCAAGGCCATTCAAGTAACTTCTCATCATCTCTGCCTGCCTTAGGTTCCTTTCATTCGAACATGCAGTACCCTTCCGTTTTTCTTTATTTCAAATTCAAATATTTTATTTATTGGCTTATAAGACAGCGTAGCCATGGAGTCTTGCCCAGTCAATGTTAGCTAGAGTTAGTTAACAGGTTAGAATAAAATTAAAGCAAAACAAAAAAATAAACTAAATTTACTTAACTATAGTTCAACTAACTAAATAAACTTACTGAAAAAATTAAAAATTTTATAATTACCACCATTTATATAAAATAAAATATCATCCAAATTTTCTTAAATATACATTTCGTTTAGTTACAATGATGCGATACACTTGTTGCCATTCAAAAGGGTACCAAAATATGAACTTTATTTGTATGAAACTGAAGCATACGAATATTTAAAAGATTATTTTACAGGTACGGATTTGCAGGTAAATTACCGAGTTAAAAATATTAAATGATGACATAATAAAGTTAAACACATTGTCCAAGTGTTCTAGTCTTTCATTATCTAGAACCAGTGATAAGTTATACGAGCCCGCACTGATAAATTTGTCGAGATATCTCGTTCTATAGGTCTCAACAAATAAACATTCAAGGGCCTAATTCTTTAGAGGGTTAGTGATTAGGAGGCCGCACGACTTACAGACTTCTTCAGCCTTTAAAAGATGAGCCATATTCCCATGGTACAGTGCCAGGTGGGTTTTTCTTTATTTACCATAACAATATCGATTTCTTCTCATTTTTTCCAGGTTGTTCTCCATCCAGGCAGTTTTCTTATCTTTTTTTTTTTTTTTTTTCAATTTTTCAGTTTCCTCTCTCGTTTGCTTTATATATCCTCTTACGCTCTTGTATTCATGGATTCTTTGAAAAATTCTCTTGTTTTGTCTCCCTTGGTTCATCCTTACCATGTACCCGTAGAATCTTAGTCTTCTTATTTCAATTTCGAGGTCTTTTATCTCCCTGTAGATTTCCAGGTTGGATTTTAATCTGTAGCCTTCCTGTGTTTTCTTGGTCCCACAGATTCTCATTAGGATCTTTCTCGCTATTTTCAGCAATTTTTCTAGTCTAGGGAGACATGTCTCCACCCCCTTCAAGTTTTTTTTAATTAGTTAAATAATCTTTTTCTCTTCAGATAAAATCATTTAATATATATATGTAAAATTATTAATAATTAGGGAGTAACCTCCTGCCCGCCCGATGGCATACCAATCCCCCATTTTTCATCTCATCAAATTACAGTTTACACGAAGGTGTTAGGCCACATGAATATTAGTCAAAAATTCCCAAGTGACCAAGTTGAAGAATTCATCTTCACTTTTTTCTACAAATAAGCTTACATCTATTGTGTCTGATCGTAAATTGTATTATTATTCAGTTTTCCAAATTATACTAAAACCTTAAATGTAAATCTAAATCTACAGGAAAAATTATTACTTAGTTTTTCAATGTGAAAAGTTGCAGTTTTTTTTTTTTACTTAAATTATTGTTTCGCACCTGTCAGCAAGGTGTGACAATCAGCGAATGAGATGGTGACAATGGAAACAATGACATGTGAGGGAAAGCACCCAACAGCACCCACTTCCGGGCTTGATTAAATTACGAGTACCTTGGCTGTCTAAGAGAGCCGATCTCTCATCCAGCACCTTTTTAGTCTTCTCGTACCCATGCGTATGTCAGCCATATTACTGATTAAACAGTTAGGATGTTCAAT
This sequence comes from Aelia acuminata, assembly GCA_911387785.2. NCBI lineage: Eukaryota > Metazoa > Arthropoda > Insecta > Hemiptera > Pentatomidae > Aelia > Aelia acuminata. The sequence continues at coordinate 134,045,259 of OU426982.1, read as the reverse complement.
TTAATAAAAAATCGTTTGTAAAGAGTCGTTATGTGCTGGTCGACTGTAGTTAGATGGAGGTCTGTATGTAAAGTTTTGTTAGTCACGTACCAGTGCGCCTTAGTAATAAGTCGTGGCAATTTTGATGGAAGTTTTTTAAGTGAGTCTTTTTAGCTTATCTGTGAGGAGTATGTCCATATGGGCTTCAGCAAGTATGTGTAGGTATTTAGTTTCTGTTTCAGTTTTAGTCTTGAAGATTTAGAAAATAGTTGATAGAGAAGTTTAAGTCTTTTGGTAAGCGTTCTCTTTTTCATTTTTACATGAGGAATTTGGTTCCACCATATGAACGGGTGGACAGGTATGTTTTCTAAGTGTAAATGTGATGTGTTATTTATTGATCGTTAACTATGTGAATTATTACTTTGATCCCAGAAAACATCAAATCTAGAAAATTCAGAGTTTATTGTATATATATATATATATATAAGATTGGTTAGAAAATTCGTTAAGAGGACATTGGATACTGCTGACAACACAAAGGACGGTGCCATTACGATAACCGCAGGAATCCTTTCAAGGAAGAGGTCCTTAGTCCTTTGAAAGCTGGAAAGGATACCTTTTAATATCCTTTACCTTGTCATTTACACACTTAAAAGGCCTTTGATTGAGTAATAAAACTGTTTAACAGGACAGTTACTGTTAATGTGTGTCCCCTCAATGAAAACAAATTAATTATTGGCTAAGCACGATTTCGTGCTGTACTTAAATCACTACCTGTTCGAACCTTAGACCGTTATTTCCTACATTCCGTAGTGAAATATTGGTAATACTAACGACCTTTTTAACACGAACAAAAAAAATAAAAAGATGGCCGATAAAGGATTATTTCTTTACTTATATACCTACATTTGTTTATGGTTAGGGTCTCAATGAGGCCCTATGGCTCTAGAATTAATGCTCTTAATTGTGGTAGAATGTATTATTTATATTATATGTCAATAAAAAAAATAAGTAAATAAATAAAATAAATTTAATTTTGACACATTTGGAAAATAGGAGATGCAGACAGCCAGACACAATCTTTTAATAAAAACAGGACCCCTAATAATTACGTATGGTATGTATTAAAATGAGTGTTGGAAATCGATAATTCAAAAAATCCAAAAACATGAAATCAGATACAAATTTTTATTTTTATTTTACCTGTATTAATGCATTGTTGGTTATTTGTTCGTTTAATTTCACTTAATGCCACTAAGGGCTAATCGGACGATGCGATAGTGGGAATTCCCAAATTTTGCCTATCAAGGTATAATTAGGATAGGGATCTTTAACGAGTACCTGACATCGTACAGGCTCGGGTCCTCCATTTTATGGGTCACTGAGGAACGCGAACCCGCGACTTACAGTATTGTAAGTTGTCATGCTAACCACTATACCACAGGTTACCCAGTATTAATGCATTTGTTTTACTTTTTTTTGAATATTCAGTATTGCTAGAAATTGATTTTCTGAGATAGTATGGATTGATGTGATTATATTGATACAACAGTTGTTTATTAAAGAATAAATAGGCCATACTGCTATCAAATGATGAATGGTTTCAGGAATATTCATACTACATATTTTATGAATTTCTTTCGGCTTAAGACGTTCACGCCGTGACTGTTAAATGCTTTTCGCTCTATCGAGCGGGAGCAATTCTAGGGCATTATGCAGTATTGGCAATCCAGCAATAATAAAATAAACAAGGAAGAATACGATCCTACTACTTATGTTTGTAATACGATATTAATTATATTTTTTGTTATAAAAATAAATGTTTATACGTTTATAAGGATATGAATATAAATATAAATAAATACAAACAAATATAAAAATAAATGAATTTACGTTAAATTTTCATTATTTTAATTTTCAGCTATGTTGACGTTATTTTAACTTTCTCAACACTTTGGCTGCCATGTCACCTGAAATCGAGTAACTGTTCTCTTGTCAGAGAATAAATATTAAAATTGTGTCGAAACGAGAGCGTATTCTCAGGTATTCTTTTTCGGCAGTCAAAGTAATAAAGATCTAATTGCCGTTGTAGTGTGAGCCACCGGTGGTACACTCCGCCCGATGAGGGGTCAAGTGTGAGCCGGCGTGAACGTGTTAATGGCAAGTACATGGTTTTGATTGGTGAATTTTATATGATATTTTATTTTATAGTATTATTTCAAAATATAATTTGAGAGGCACCGGGGACCGATGCCACACCTAACGTGTTAATAAAGTTCTTATCAAATTTTAGCACCAGAACATCTTTAATTCCAAAATGCAATAGAAATTGTAGCTTACGAAAAATAAATAATTATAAAACTCTTCAGTGGAGCTGGAAGAATTGATTTCAAAATTAGACTTTTGCCATGTTCTTTGGTCTCGACTATTAGCTGTTTGTTAACATTTTTCAGTGGACGTAATACTTCGGTTTTTTCGGTGATAAAGAAATGCTTCATACACCAGGCCCAAATACGTTGGAATTATGACAATTATTATTAACAATGTTTCTGTCTTAATACCTCAGCACTCAGTAAGCGAAAAGTATGTTTAATAAAAACTTTATGGATAAGTCAAGCATGATTTACAAATAAAATATCAAATATAACAATTGTTGAATATATATTTATCCTGATTATGATCACCCGAAAATATTTCAATGTTTTTTAAACTAACCTGTTTATAGCGAGTTTTTCTACTGAACCTCGTATTAGTTATCATTGTATTATCAAAACGTTGTCTCATATGTCTCACTATAGAAAATGTAAAACGTTGTCAAGTCCTAAAGAAAGATATACATCGTCTGGTTCGCAATATTTGTTTTATTTTATACGGAATTCAATAGAGCTCTGATTTTGTGTGAATTGTATCAGAAAAACAATAGTGTGGTAAACATCAATTGTCACTGTGGTTTTCACTTCAGGGAAATTTTTATCTACTTTTAGATCGATATACAGATATTTTAATACAAGATCCAGTAGTTTAAATATATTGCAATATCGCTTGATTCCAGTTCTCTGATCAAACGTGAGGACCTTTCAATAAAAGTTTAGGCAAATAACTAATCATGTATATTACTCGTACTTCTCAAGGTTTTTTTTTATTTAGATACGCAATAGCATTCTTAATACATCTTCAAATTTCATAAATGAGGCATCATTTTAAAGCTTTCCTTAAACCACAAATACAATACAAATCACTCATTTCGCCTTTTATTGCGAGTTATAAGCGCAAAATTGCGGTTTTGGTAATAGAGGTTTTTAAATGGTTTCAATCTTTTCAGGTTTTGAAGGACAACATTTAAAAAATTAGTAGTTGTAAGAAAAACATTCAAGACTAAAGTGTCAAAAGTGAATTGAAATTTTTGCATTATTTTTTATCCTGAAGAAATACTTAATTAAAAAAAAAAAAACACTTGTGGGCTCGCGGATATTATTTAAAATTACTAAATTCAACCATACATATGATTTCTCAAGGCCTTTTTTTTTTGGTCGGTACGCCATAACTTCCTTAATACTTCAATACATCAAATTTCATAAATTTAAATGAGTCATAATTTTAAAGCTTCTCTTAACCGCTACACCGGAAATATATTCAAATCAGTCATTTCGCCTTCGATGGCGAGTTATAAGCGCAAAACGCGGTTTTGGTACACTGTGGTGGAAAAACAGTGAAAAACTGATTTGGTAGTAGAGGTTTCCAAATTGTGACAATCTTTTCTGGTTTTCAAGGAGAACATTTTCGGTCATATACATTTTGTCGATTAACCCCTTCGTTTGCCAGTTGTAAAAAAAAACTGCAATTCTCAGCGAAAATTTCAAAATAGTCATAGTGCTTTTTCGAATGTATAATTTTTTTAGTTTGTCCAGAAGCAAATTTTAGGTTATATACAATTTTCCGATTTTCACAGTCATTTGCGGGTACCAAGCAAAAAGTCAATAGACTTAAATCGCTTTCCGCAAAACCGATATGTTTATTTAAGTATTACCTTCATGCCCAAGACGCACTATACGATACTAATTATACGGTACGAATGCTTCGCACGGGTCAGCTAGTACATTGTTTGTCAAGGCCTTTTTTTTTGTCCCTACGCCATAACTTCCTTAATACTTCATCGAATTTCATGAAGGAGGCATCATTTTAAAGCTTTCCTTAACCGCTACACCGGAAAAATATAAAACTCACTTATTTCGCCTTCGATTATTATAAGCCGCGGTTTTTGCGAAAAAATCAAAACGGTCATAGAGGTTTCTAAATTTTTGTCAATCTTTTCAAGTTTTCAAGGAAAACATTTTCGGTCAAGAACATTTTTTCGATTTACACCTTTGTTTGTGAGTTGTAAGAAAAAATGGTCGGTAGCGAAAAAGGTATCACTTTCTTCAGTTTGTCGAGACGAACATTTTTGGTTATAAACACTTTTCCGATTGTCGCCGTCGTTTGCGAGTTACAAGCAAAAACATGCGATTTCAGTCAATAGATTCAGCGCACTGATAAAACAAACCTCAACTTCAACTTTAAAGATTGTGTTCAAAGAGGTCCTGAAAACACGTAAGTACTATGTAAATATATAAACATCTTAAACTCATGTTTCACGAAATAAATAATCTACAATTTAAACACGTCTATTCATTACTTCAACCCTCAGCTATGCCCATGACGCACTAAATACGCTCTGTAGTTACTGGGTGTCCCTGACATAGAGTAAAAAAAAATTTAGGTAATACTGCATGTTAAACGGGGTAGAATGGCGTAGAAAGGATTTTCATATTTCAATCTGTTGAGGAGATTGGATTTTTTTGGTTTAGCGTAGAAACAAAAACGATGTTTTGTGTTTAGCGCGTTAAAAGTCCCACATAAAGTGGATTTAAAATAACTAACCTTTATAGTATACTAGCTAGTGTGCCCGGCTTCGCTCCGGTGTTGGCAGTTGTGTGGCAGTTTCAATAACAGAAAAACTTTAAAATTAAAGGAAATATAGAACAAAATTAGCACTTTCTTGAAAATTTTAACATTATATCAATATTAAGATTCGAGATCTGCAGTTTCCGCCCAAATAAGGAACCCTATATACTTTATAGGGTGTTGAAAATGGTGAATGAACAATTAATTTTGCTTCAACTTTGTCGAGTCATGCATCGTTTTTGATGGTTTCTGTGATTATGAATCCTATAAGCCCATTCCAAACCGTCAGCAGATAATAAGTTATTAGATTATTAGTTAAAAAAACTATATTTGGAGTACAACTTAAGCGCCGATTACTGTGATGGTCCCATAAGATCCAGAAGTTTAAAAAATACCGAAGATTCATAGAGACTTTTTTTGTAAGACCTTTCTTCCAGTTCAACGAACGAATTCAGTAGAACGATTACCTACATACTGAATAAATGGACAATAAACATTGAGTGAAACGCACCCTAGCGCTTCCTGGTAGCCTGGAGCTTGAACTAAATTTTTCATTCATAAACTCGTATCTCAATCTCAGAGAGGCTAATTAAATGGTGCGAGAGCCTTAAAATTCCAGTCCTTTTCTCTTCAATATCACACCCTTAAGAGAAAAACGGAAACCTTCTTCTCCGTTAGGGGACCTACAGTTACACGCTGACATAAATCTCTTAATCGTATGTAGAGTCGTTTCTGAGCCTTTTCGGCACGCACATTGTACACTTTGCTTTATAATATATATTGATTATTTTAGAAAATATCATCGTTCTTGTTTCTACGCTAAACCAAAGTAGAGAAAACTGTCATTTTTCAGAAAAGAGTAAGATTTTAAAAATAAAAACAAAAAAAATTCTATCTCCTCAACAGATTGAGATAGGAAACTCCTTTCTGCGACATTCTATCCCGTTTAACATGCAGTATTACCCATTTTTTTTGTACACTATGTCTGGGACACCCATTATATACTGTGTGTACTTTAATTAAGTGGGTTAGAGTGCGGGTTCAGCTAGTGTTTATTCATTTGTTTCTTTCCTATTTGTTTTATCAGCTTAACTCTATGGCTCTTAAGCCCACTTTATATATAATTCAATTTTATTCTAAAGAGGCACGTCACAGAACAAATAATCAAAGAATTTATAATATATTTTTTTTATCTTACTGTATCACTATCAAGATGCTCTAATTTTCAAGGATGGGCCCAAAGGAACGCAGGGTGAATAAGGAGAGTATTTTAGGAAGGACATCATTAAGGATCAAAGGATCATCTCCCAAATCTGCTACTACCAATTAGCGAGTGCCTAAACTGTCCATTAAACCGAAGGACCTCAATGAGTCGGCTCATTAGATCTGTCCTATCTAGATCCTTCCATGTCAGGATGTCCTGGAACAAGGACTCGCAGTGTCCTCAATATCCTTCGGGCCAAATATCAAGGCTCTCGCTTCCTAAATAAATGCTTATCATCGTATTAAGGGTTTGATGATATGAGGAAAAAAATCTCATCATATTTATGTTTGAGAAAGCTAAGTAGAGAAAGCAGGGTACTTCTAGAATCTTGAAGGCCTTGAATCTTCATTGAATAATTTTCTTCTCTTTTCACAGTCTGTAAATGGTCCCTTGACGCAGTGTAATCTTCAGGGCACATTCAACACACTTTTAAAATTATTTGAAGATAGGAGTGTCCTTCCACGACAATTCATCACAGGCTTGAGCCACACCATTTCAGATTTTCTTGAAATTTGGTATATGTATTCGACTTGTATCTACTAGAACAATTGTGAAATATTACTGATATATGTCTACCCATTTTTGAATTATTGGTCTCTAAGGCCCTCAAAAATAGGTCCAGAAACAGAAAAAAAAGCATGATTAAAAATAGCTGTAGATGTTTTCCAACTTTGACTAGGACTAAAAGATTGGAGTTTTTAAACAGCGCATTCCATGCCATTTCGTATGATATACAACAATGTATAGGTTGGTACTAAAGAAATTTTCTTAAAACCTAGTTTAAAATTTTAATTTCAATTTTCTTAAAAAGGGCATCTTTTAAAATTTTAATATTTTTTGTAAAAAATAGGTCGTAGTATATCTATTCATACAACAAAATATAAAAATATATATAAAAATGTTAAAAGATGCCCTTTTTGAGAAAATTGAAATTAAAATTTTAAACTTGTATTTAAGAAAATTTCTTTAGTACTAACCTTTACATTGTTGCATATCATAAAAAATGGCATGGAATGCCCTGTTAAAAGACACCAATCTCATAGTCCTAGTCAAATTTGGAAAACATCTACAGCTATTTTTGATCATGATTATTTCTGTTTCTGGAACTATTTTTAAGGGCTTTAGAGACCAATAATTCAAAAAACGTGTAGACATATCTCAGTAATATTTCACAATTGTTATAGTAGATACAAGTAGTACACATACACAAAATTTCAAGAAAATCTGAGATGGAGAGGTTCAAAATGATATATTTTTGTGTTGATTTCACGTGGAATTGCCCAGTAGTGTACTTATTAGGTTTCCATTCAGATATGGTCAACAGCTTGCGAATCTGAAATATTGATTGAGACAAATTTAGAAGGCATTTAACACAACGGAGCATGCCGTACTGAGTTCAGAGATTTGTTTGTTGGTTTAACCTCCTTTTAGGGCGGATTCACACTATCGCTCCGCTCCCGCTCCACTCCCGGTCCGCTCTCGGTATGGTAAAATATTTTAAAGAGAAGTAGACAGAGAATTCCACTATCGGAACCGCTCCACTTTCGCTCCACTCCCGGTCCGCTCTCGCTCTACCCCATTCACACTATTGCTCCGCTCCCGGTCCGGTCTCACTGGCAAAATATTCTAAAGAGGAATAGTAAGAAGGTAATCACAATATTGGTACAGGTCCGGCCTCGCTCCGCTCCCGCTCCACTCTCGCTCCGCTCCCGGTCCACTCTCGCTCCACTCCCCTAAAGTTTTTCATATTCACATTATATAATTTTACACCGTTCACGATTGAAGCCATTAATAATCGAAGCCGTCTGTATTTGGATTTTAATTAATAATTAACTTTCAGTTATTAAAGTATTTATTTATTCATAAATTTGACGGAGAATAAAAGAAGTTCAATTTTAGAATATATATATATATATGATAATTATAAATTAATTTAATTAATGGTGATGAAATAATTTAATTTTTTTTTCCGAATGTATTCGAATACGCTTAAAATGATTTTTAAAAAAATCACCCACAATACGCGTGGTTGTTCCACGAGAAAAATTCATGTTATGTTTGAGATATATTTTGCAATGAATTAATGTACTCGTAAAAAACGGGCACCGATTTATTTATTGACTACATACTCATTGCTATTACAAAATAACGTTCAATTTGACGTTCAATCATTAATAAAATATATTAAAGCAAAAAATAATTAAAATATGAATCAGGAAAAGAAGAGAACACAATCGGTAAACTGCAGCATTTACCGATTTCAAGCGTATTCGAATACATTCGGAAAAAATTTGAATTATTTCTTCACCATTAATTAAATTAATTTATAATTATTATTAATAATTATCATTGTGTTGCAATATATTCTTATTATTATATGTTTTGATAATATTATCTTTTTCATCAAGATAAGTACACTTAACAGCTATTTCTACAAACGAAAAATTTACTTTTTTTTGGCCGTAAAATTGATGAATAAATAAATACTTTCATAACTGAAAGTTAATCATTAATTAAAATCTGAATACGTACAACTTCGATTATTAATGGCTTTAATAGCTTAAAACTTTCAAAAGTGAACGGTGTAAAATTATATAATGTGAATATGGTAAGACATTAGGAGAGCGGACCGGGAGTGGAGCGGGAGCGGAGCGATAGTGTGAATGGGGTAGAGCGAGAGTGGACCGGGAGTGGAGCGGGAGCGGAGCGATAGTGTGAATGGGGTAGAGCGAGAGTGGACCGGGAGTGGAGCGGGAGCGGAGCGATAGTGTGAATGGGGTAGAGCGAGAGTGGACCGGGAGTGGAGCGGGAGCGGAGCGATAGTGTGAATAGGGTAGAGCGAGAGTGGACCGGGAGTGGAGCGGGAGCGGAGCGATAGTGTGAATGGGGTAGAGCGAGAGTGGACCGGGAGTGGAGCGGGAGCGGAGCGATAGTGTGAATGGGGTAGAGCGAGAGTGGACCGGGAGTGGAGAGGGAGCGGAGCGATAGTGTGAATGGGGTAGAGCGAGAGTGGACCGGGAGTGGAGAGGGAGCGGAGCGATAGTGTGAATGGGGTAGAGCGAGAGTGGACCGGGAGTGGAGCGGGAGCGGAGCGATAGTGTGAATGGGGTAGAGCGAGAGTGGACCGGGAGTGGAGCGGGAGCGGAGCGATAGTGTGAATGGCGTAGAGCGAGAGTGGACCGGGAGTGGAGCGGGAGCGGAGCGATAGTGTGAATGGGGTAGAGCGAGAGTGGACCGGGAGTGGAGCGGGAGCGGAGCGATAGTGTGAATGGGGTAGAGCGAGAGTGGACCGGGAGTGGAGAGGGAGCGGAGCGATAGTGTGAATAGGGTAGAGCGAGAGTGGACCAGGAGTGGAGCGGGAGCGGAGCGATAGTGTGAATGGGGTAGAGCGAGAGTGGACCGGGAGTGGAGCGGGAGCGGAGCGATAGTGTGAATGGGGTAGAGCGAGAGTGGACCGGGAGTGGAGAGGGAGCGGAGCGATAGTGTGAATGGGGTAGAGCGAGAGTGGACCGGGAGTGGAGCGGGAGCGGAGCGATAGTGTGAATGGGGTAGAGCGAGAGTGGACCGGGAGTGGAGAGGGAGCGGAGCGATAGTGTGAATGGGGTAGAGCGAGAGTGGACCGGGAGTGGAGCGGGAGCGGAGCGATAGTGTGAATGGGGTAGAGCGAGAGTGGACCGGGAGTGGAGCGGGAGCGGAGCGATAGTGTGAATGGCGTAGAGCGAGAGTGGACCGGGAGTGGAGCGGGAGCGGAGCGATAGTGTGAATGGGGTAGAGCGAGAGTGGACCGGGAGTGGAGCGGGAGCGGAGCGATAGTGTGAATGGGGTAGAGCGAGAGTGGACCGGGAGTGGAGAGGGAGCGGAGCGATAGTGTGAATAGGGTAGAGCGAGAGTGGACCGGGAGTGGAGCGGGAGCGGAGCGATAGTGTGAATGGGGTAGAGCGAGAGTGGACCGGGAGTGGAGCGGGAGCGGAGCGATAGTGTGAATGGGGTAGAGCGAGAGTGGACCGGGAGTGGAGAGGGAGCGGAGCGATAGTGTGAATGGGGTAGAGCGAGAGTGGACCGGGAGTGGAGCGGGAGCGGAGCGATAGTGTGAATGGGGTAGAGCGAGAGTGGACCGGGAGTGGAGCGGGAGCGGAGCGATAGTGTGAATGGGGTAGAGCGAGAGTGGACCGGGAGTGGAGCGGGAGCGGAGCGATAGTGTGAATGGGGTAGAGCGAGAGTGGACCGGGAGTGGAGCGGGAGCGGAGCGATAGTGTGAATGGGGTAGAGCGAGAGTGGACCGGGAGTGGAGCGGGAGCGGAGCGATAGTGTGAATGGGGTAGAGCGAGAGTGGACCGGGAGTGGAGCGGGAGCGGAGCGATAGTGTGAATGGGGTAGAGCGAGAGTGGACCGGGAGTGGAGCGGGAGCGGAGCGATAGTGTGAATGGGGTAGAGCGAGAGTGGACCGGGAGTGGAGCGGGAGCGAAACCGATAGTGCCCTTATGCCACTAAGGCTAATCGGACGCTGCCACTGTACTATGCTATGCACGATGCTACAGTGGGAGTCCTAAATTTTGATAATTTCTAAATTATCAAGGAAAGTTTTATTTTTTCTCAAAATTTTCTCGGTGATTAGAATACCTTTTTTGTCCTAAAGGAAATAAAAATCTTTAAAATGATACTCAAATAATCGAATTTGATAAAGAAAGAAGTGGCTTTCCACTATTTCGGATTGTGCTATCTATATCATAGGTATTTAAATTTAAAGAAAACTACTATTAAGGTATGCTGAAGGAAAAAAAGTAGAGCTGATAGAAAAAATCTGATTGCATTATTGGAATCAGCGCCTCAAACATAGTTAAAATCAGCTATAAGATTCTAGACACCAAAAGACAATTTTTTTCTGTAGAGCTCTGCTATCAATCATCATTTACTCTCCGTATGACACTTTGGTATGTGGTGACCATAGGGAAATGCAAACACCACCTTCCTTATGCATGCCATTAATTATAATATTAATTATAAGTGGCCCTTATGCCACTAAGGCTAATCGGACGCTGCCACTGTACTATGCTATGCACGATGCTACAGTGGGAGTCCTAAATTTTGCCTATTCAGGTATAGTTAGGATAGGGATCTTTAACGAGTACCTGACACTGACTATGGTGATCAGGGAGGCGAACCCCATACCATTTTTAATTGATAATGGACAAACATTGTATAGTTTGGTATAAGTTAAATATCAAGGAAAGTTTTATTTTTTCTTAACATTTTCTCGGTGATTTGAATACCTTTTTTGCCCTAAAGGAAATAAAAATCTTTAAAATGATACTCAAATAATCGAATTTGATAAAGAAAGAAGTGGCTTACCACCAAAAAGAAACTTCTTAAACAAATCTTTATTTATATAAAAATCTCGTGTCACGAGGTTTTTCAGGAGTAAGATCAACTTCTCAACCGATCTTTATAAAATTTGGCTCATCTGTCTGTTTTGTCCAACTTAAGATGTAAGATAATTTTAAACTTGATCATTGCCCTGAATATTTATTTTATTGCAAAATAAGTGCTTATCATACTATAATTCAGAGAGATTATTTGTAAGTTCTTTAAATTTCCAACAGATGATTTATTGACACAACACTTCATTTTTTTCGATATCTAGAGTGGGTAAGCATCCAGTAGCCAAATCTATTTTTTTCCGATCGGCAACTATGTGCTGCCTTTTTTACATGTGTGGAAAACATCGATTGCATTTGTTTTAGCAAAAGACAGGTTAACCAAAATGATTGGGCACCTATTAGCACTGCAATAAATAGAAATTATGATTTCTAATAATAAAAAAATGCAAATTATTTTATTAACGTTATCTATCCTATTCATATAACTAAATTTTTATGTTTTGATGAGTAGTACTTTAATAACATGCGGGCGGCATGGTTTGTTTATTCTCCCGATTCGTGCTTCAGGTATAACTTTCTGATAAGATATCTCTTATCTTCGTTTGTTATATTCTGAATTTAATTATTATGTATAATGGTGGACTATTAATTTGGTACATTGTTGCTGTCTGTAGTGATTTTACTAAACCCTATTCTAATTATATTCTCTAGTTCCTTTTACATGTGTGTTATTTATATTTAATCTCGCCTCTGCTGAAATAATCCAGTAAGTGCTAAATGAATGGAACATTAATACTTTAGTCAAGTATGAGATGTAAAAAATAAAAAATTTAGCCCTGCTAAATTCTTTTCTAAACAATTTTAGGGTCTTTTCCATTTTAGGCAACCTGTTACTAAGTTATGATAATGGTTGTTTTATGAATTTAAACAATGATTTCTCTATATCTGATAAAATCATATGAGTTCATATTTGAAATTCTTTAAAGGTTATTATCGCAGTGTGAGTTGGTGTATAAAGTTAATCTGTGCTTTGTATTTTAATAATGAATCTGCTAGAATTATATTCAGTTTTGAATATGAAATAAAATAGCTATAAAATTTTTACAAAGAATCGGTGTTCTACATGGAGAAATGAAATGCAGAGAAAGACACTACATGAGAATAATTTACCGTAAAGGTGCCTTTACACCTTACGAACTTCACCTTCGAACACCACCCTGGAACAACCTTCGTGAAGCCTTCACGTCGACTGTTCGGGTGTTCTAGGTACTTCATCTGTTCGCCTGGGTTCGGGGGTAGCGCTAGTGTCACTTTTGATTTGGGTTTTTCCTAAGTGACAGGAGTTGTTTGTGATTCTAGTGTAATTTGTGAAACGTTGTAAATCGTCTCCTATTTTTTTTATTTTTCAGTTAATATAAAATATATTGATAATGGAGATTTTTTCTTTATCATAAGCTAGCTTTGGGTGCGTCAGCCATATTGGTTCGCTTAACCTCACGTGAAGTATAAATGGCTTTTCGCTTCACGTCGGTACAGTAAGGTTCGAAGGAGAACTTGTTCGAAGGTGAGGTTCGTAAGGTGTAAAGGCACCTTAAGAAACACGTTCCGATTTTGAGATGCCGATGACAGGGATTAGTGTTTTTGGCCTCAACAAAAAGGAAAATGGAACTCGAAGAAGCATGCTTGACTCCTACTTGTGTGAGTATGTATGGAGGCGTCGTAACGAAGGCAAGGATTTATTCATAGAAATGTTCGAGGCAATGAAAGCCTAATGGCCTCCAGAACAATAACTTTTTTTTTTTGCAATATTTCTTGTTAATAAGTTAGATAGTAAATAAATCATGTGTTTTTCAATAATGATGTAACCTTTGTTATTATTTAAATAACCGTATCATAACTTAGTAACTGGTTGCCTAAAATGAAAAAGACCCCAATTTTAAATTTGGCATAAAGTTCTATTTCAAATCCTGTTAGTATTTAGATTAGCTGAAAGGTTTTTATCTCCATAAGTGAATTTCGATTTGATTTTATTAAAAAGAATAGTATATAATTAATTTAATGCATTACAGCTACTAAGCCAGAACAACGTGTCGCACACAAGGACACATGTCAAAATTACGACGACAAAAATCGAAAAAAATATTTTCCTGAAACCAGTTAAAAATACCTTCAATAAAATATCTATTAAATAGTCTACAACATAACATAAATATTTTTGAAGTTGACGACAGGATTAACCCAGGGCATGGGTCTAAAGTTGTGTTATCTTTCACACGTTAATACAGGCAAGTTGCTCTTGGATTGTTGACGGATTAATTAGCCCAGTATTATTTTCCTAAATGTAAAATCTCACTTATTTCGATGTGGATATTCAAGCGTCAGGTACGTACTTTAATATACAATCATCGTTAACATAATTATTTTACATAGTGTAGGTATAATAAATGTTTTATGAAATGCTATTTTTCGATTAAAAAATATTGAAATGCTAACTTCAGCTAGTCCTATAAAAAAAGTTCCACAGAATACACCGCCTTCTCTTTATTAATTTGAAAACATGCCTTATGACGAATATGAAAATGTATGTTACTCGTCCCCCTGTTTCCCCCTTTAGTTAAATGATAAATAAATGAGTGTTTTCTTTATAGGAAGTCGTGGTGACCGCGCCTTGAAGGAAATAAAGATTAAGAGATGAGAATTATTTTTAGCGTTGAAAAATGAGCAGTTTTATAAATTATCATCATCAAAATGTAATGAAGAGTTAATAATTTTGACAAATATTATGACTAATCAGTCAAAATATTTGTCAAAATTATGTGTAGTAGTGATCAGTTGGTCAGAGGATGAAGACGTTGAAGATGATGACAATGCTTATGATCATATGGATGATGAGGATGAGGATGCTGAGGATATAGATAATTATTTTCAAAATAGTGGCTGAGTACACATCTCACTATCCATTTCTATAAGTACTTATTTATTTGATATATTTGTATTTTCTAAAGTTAAACATTTTCTTTTAGCTGAAAGAAATCTTTTGTTGCTCTTTATACTAGTGTTTATATTATACTAGAATATTTCAGGAATATTACATTATACTATACCGTGTTTTTCATATTATATAACTGTATAAAAAAAAGGTATTATAAAAAAATGCAATCAAAAGATATTGCTAACACGTGTCTTAAAAAGAAATTTTTTTTCTTTCTGTTTTTGTTGTTAGTAGGTAGATATTTGTTTCATTTTAAGTCTCTTGTCCTATAGATTACTTAAATATTTTGTAAGAAAGAGCATGGAGGCCACATCCTTGCTAAAAAGTGTAAAAACTTTGAAGAAATAAAGAGTATTATTATTTATTTGATATATTTAAAGTTTTTAGTACTAAAATAGTCCCTTTTTAACACTACTAATCAGAATATCAAATTAAATCCCAATTTATATTTTGTCGTTGTAAATTGATTATCTGTCCCTATGTGCGTCGCCGGAAATGCTCGTAACCTGTAGTATTTTAGTTCGCTCACACCAGAAGTACTTCCTCTTACGGTCGAATAAATATATCACTCACTATCTAGTTGTTTGTCGAGTCAGGAAATTGTAGGAGTTCCAACTAAGGGATAGGTCGATATTTAAAGTGCACTAGGGCAAGGAAACCATTATGTCATTTCCTCGTGTCCAACACAAGAAGACAATGGTACGAGAGGTACATGAGCAGGTCACAGAGGAAGGTACCGGCGCCGCTGTCCAGGAAGTCATCGGGAGATTGCCATCTCGGCAGGGTGGATCTCTCTGACCGGAAGCTGCTCCAAGAGTAGTACTCTGAGGAATCCGAGGCCGCACCTACGACCGAGATATGGAAGGCATTTTGTGATATGTCTCGATGGCATCCGGAGATCGGGGGAATTCATGGAAGCTCATGGGAGAGTCGGAAATGTCATTTAGAAAGATACTGATTTACGACCAGCTAAAGAATGATTATAAAGGATACTATAAATATATATTTTTTTTTTATGCGAATTCTTTTCTTAAACCTTAACTACTCACCCGAATCAATGTTATTTATCTACTCACCTTGGGTCAATATGACCCAGAACACAAAAAAAATATTTAAATAACTTTAGGGTGTAAGATATTAGTTTCAAACAACAGGAGAAGGATTGAAAATATATATTTATTTACGTATACAATAAATGAAATTTTTAAAATATGAATAGAATGTTTATTTATAGGTCTGAAGTGAGGTACTATAATAAAGGAACTCCTAAACTTTACTATTAATAACATAATTTCTTTTGATTTAAAATTCAAATGCAAATTCCGCATTGGACACAAAAAAATGGCTTGCGCAAATACTCACCTCCGGTCAAAATATCGATTTAGATAAAATAACACCTCCCTTATTTTGCAGACACTGGCAAGTAGTAACTGGAGCAAAAACAAAGGATACGTCAAAGTTTTGTGATCATTCAATACCAAAGAGGTATAAATAGAATGAAATGAAACTTGGTATGGGTCAATATGACCCGACGTGAGTAGTTAAGGGTTAATGGCAAGTTATGAAAGTACGAATGTACCCAGCTGAACAATAAGAATAGGTCATTAATATGTCTTTGTTAACTTTGTGAATTTCCTTTGTGGTTTAGTGAAATTAGGGATATAAAAAGATGAAACTTGACATGCATTATTCATGTCAAGGTTATCAGGAAATAAGCGTTAGAAATACTTTAAGGCTCTTTATTTGTATCTTTACAGTAGAGTAAACTAATTTTAAAAGTTCTACAACTTTTATATATTTATTATTATAATTTTTATTATTTATGTTTTTGGTCCTCCTTATAACGCTAGTAGGGTAAACCTTACAGTTATTGGCACTCAGTACAGTTATTGGCATTCCAACTTTAACTTAAAGAAATAGATAAACAAGTCCTAATTTTATTTCAAGAAATATACATGAGTCTAATGTTTGAAGGGTCCTCTAAGTCATCTATGAAGTAAGACTTTAACAAACTAACCATAGGGAAGATTTCACAAATTCACAGGGTGCCAATAACTAGATTTGGCACTTTTAACAATAATTTTATTATTTATAATAAAAAGCTATATTTCTATATCTTAAGTAACCGTTATTTTTATGAACTAACTTTTTGATTATCATATAGTAAAAGTATATATTATCAACGGAATTGGATTGAGTGAATAATCCGCCAAATAAAAATAAAAGTATAAATACTAAAATAGTTTTAAAAAAATAATTTATTCATTACTATTTTCTGTAAATACTTAAAACGATTGACTACTTTTACATGTGAAATGTATAGTAAGAGAAAAAATTGCACTCGTGAAAAATTTCGACTTCCCGTTTTCTATGGAAAAAAGTCTTGGGGTCCCATGAGTCGAAATAACCAAGTGCCGCGAAATGGTCTGTCTGTGTGTGTTTGTGTGTGTGTGAACTAATAAACCCAAAACTATAAGCCATACCAACGTGAAATTGGGTATTTGATGTATATATATGCCCGCGATGTCACAGCAAAGATTTCATCCAAATCGGTCAAATGGAGGGGGCACTTTATTCAATTAATGTTTACGTTTTTTTCTTTTTTTCTCAATAACGGCTCTAACGATTTTGATAAAACTGGGTATTTGATGTATGTATATGCCCACAATATGACAGCAAAAATTTCATCAAAATTGATCAAACGGAGGAAGCACTTTGTTTCATAAATTTTTTTACCCATGTTTACAATTCTTTCGTTTTTCTCGAAAATAGCTTTAACGATTTTGATTCAACTCGTTATGTTTAATGAGAATCAAGAATTATTTAATATCAGGCAAGCTTTTTAATTACTAAAATGTTCTGAGGGGTCGTAAATGGGGAAGGGGCCTTTTTTGTTTTGATAAAGTACCTTTGTTTTTATTTATATGGATAAATTATTTATCTCTCATTTCGCCTAAAAATAAGAAATGGCTTAATATGAAATATGAAAAAATCAAGTGGACATGTACAGGAGAAAAAAAGAAAAATATTCCGCCATCTCATAAAACACGTTGTGCCCACGCATGCGCAGTACGCCTTGTATGACAGACCATTGCTTGTAATTAAAGATATTCTGATCATTTAATGGAAATTATTTGTTTCATGGTAACTGTAAAAATCAGACAACCTGGAGTATTATGCTTGCATTGCCAAATTATCTCAAAATATAAAAACTTTTATTTAACAATAAAAAAAAATTAATCTAATTTAGAGAGCTAATACCAACAAATAAGTAAATGAATGTGGAAAAATGTGCGAATTTGAGATATGGCAACATAACAAAAAACGTCAATTTCTATTCAAAGTAAGTTGGTAAGTGAAAGTTGTGTGTTGAGCGCATCGCACCACATTTTTTTTTATTTTTTTTTTGGTCCTCCACTTCCTCGCCGTTCAGGCTAAACGGGGTTAATGCCGAGTATTATTAAATGTCCGTTGGCTCTTGATTTTGAACTTATATCTTTTGGTTCACAGTCATAAGTCGGTTAACATATGCCACGCGTTTGCCAATTTGGCCACACTGCCACATAAAACTTTTATCTGTGACATTATTATTAAAAATATTATTGAACATAAAGTTTCAATGCTATTTGAAAAAAGATTGCAGATTTTGTAAATGATTCATGATGAGCTCAGATAATAGTTGTTATTGTTTGTAACAAAATCAGTAATATGCCACTTTTAGCCTTGTAAACTTGAACGCCTCAGTTATATATAATCTTGTCAAATATAAATAACTAAACGTAAATACAACTGATGTAACACAACAAAACGTCGCACAGTGGTTGAAAGGCGGAAAAAACCCATTTTTTGAAGGTATTGGAATATTCTTTTTCTTTTCAATATTAATTAATAGAATAATTACCTGACACATTCCATCAATTTATTCGGATATATTCTGATTTTTAAACATGTTAGGACCCTTTGAAAATCGATCATTGAAAAGGTTTATTTTTCAACTGAAAATTTATAGCACTATAATAAGTTTTACAACTTGCATTTTTGTTTCTTAGAGCGATTTTCCTTCTTAATCATGAAAAGCGATCTCACATATTACACTAGCATAAAAATGATGCTATTTGGTCTATGTTTTAACCCAGAAATAAAATCCCGAATAAATGCAATAAAATTAAGACAAAAAATTATTTTGGTAATCCATAATTTTCAAGCGCAGCCGAGCGCAGTTTTAAAATCCATTTTTTTAAGAAGAAGATACATTCAAGGAAATATTAAAACATATTCTAGCTGCGTCCACCTGCGTCTGTACATGTGGGATTTTTTTTTTTTTTATTGAAATACCAAAGCTATTTCGTGCAGTTTATTCGCTATGGAGCTTGTGCTTCGAATTAGGATATTACTAATCGTTTAGTAAAACATCATGCCTTACTTACCAGGTCTGTAGCATCATTTATAAAGTCAGTCTGAATCGTTGTTAGTTCGATAATAAATCAACTTTTTCACCTACCGTGATTTTAGAATGAATTTGGAAATTATTAATAATAAGTTTATTAATATGACCTCCGATAACTTAAAGGCTTCGGCACTTTTAATTTTTAAGCATCCATTTGTTTTTAGAAGATTGGTGTTAAAAAAAAAAGGTTCAGCTATATTAATGTCGGATGATCCCAATCTTATATTTTAATATGATATAAATTTAATAGTTAAGAATTAAAACATAACGACAAAATAATTGATATTTCCTATGTATGATTTTTTTTTTTTTTTTTTTACCTAACTTGAGTGTTTTCATGAAATAAAATTATATTGCAAGTACTATCAATGATATTACTAGCATAAAACAGCAAAAGTGTTTAAACTAGCCGATTTCGAGTCGAAAATTGATGTATAATTTTTTTTCTATTTTCCTTACTCTGCCGGTTAATCCGAATAGACAGTTAAGCGGGGCTCGAACCTATACATTTTATAGGAAAATCAATCGTGGTTATGATAATATCAACTTTATTTTTTTGCGGCTCACAGATCGGGTTTGACAAGGTTTTTTCCGAAAATAGTCGATTTTCAACCACTGTGCGTCGCGGTCACCTGTGATGTAATGGTTAGCATGGCAACCTACAATACTAAAGGTTTCGAGTTCACGTCCCGAGGTGGTCCTGGGATTTTTTAATAGGAGTAAAAAAATCCTTGGCTATGCCGTCCCTCGAAAAGGACGTCAAGTTGAGGTCCCGAGCCTGTAAGATGTTAGGTACTCGTGAAAGATCCCTATCATAGATATACCTGGATAGGCAAAATTTAGTACTCAAAATTTAGCATCGTCCGATTACCATAAGTAGCAAAAAGGGACGTTAAACAAAAAAACAACAAAATGTCCTGAACTCATTTCAATGTAACAGAAAAAAACATACGATTTGGTTTCACGTTGTAATATTTTACTTAATATTTCTTCAAAATATTTTCTTACCTCATACTTTAAATTAGGTTTTTATTTCACTTTTAATTATAATTATTTTAATACTTTTAAATCATTTTTATTATTTATGTACGGCGAAGACTTCAAATAACGCAGTTACTGAATAATACCGGAGATGTTATAAAAGTGGGGCTTCAAAAATATATGACAAGGGATATTCAATAACCTCATCCCTTCAGAGCCCACCCCAAGGAAAGCCTTTGCCAACAATTTTCTCATAATATAAACCTTTTTAGACGTTCATATTATATCATAACTTATACTATATCATGTTGCAGTTTCTTTATACTATATGTTAGGGTTAAAATACAGTGAAAATGCAGTCAGCTTCTTTGATAATTAAACTATTGATTTGTTAGAAATATTAGGTTCTATTAACTATTTGTAATTATGTTTGCAGATTTACTGGAAAAGGAAGATGTTCTAAATAAATCATCGAAATCTAATGCACCTCAAATACCGACAATCTCCATCAATTCAAGCACCCCGGTACCTTTAAAATCTTACGGTAAGTACTTCCATGCTATTAAAATAACTTTCAATTTTATGAGGTAATTGATGATGTAGTCATTTAGCATTGGTGTTTATTTTTTAGCTATTATCTTTAAGTGGGAGATATTTATACTTATACTGGAGGTACTATCGAAAAAATATCCCTTAACCTTCCGAAGAAAGTTAAGGTGCGATGTGCACATCACACATTATGCATTTACCTCTCCACTTTTTAAGAACTAACTCTCTGAGGGGTCACCTGTGATTTAGTGGTTAGCATAGGCAATTACAATAAACAAGATTGCGAGTTCGTAGCCCGTCACGTGGCCCTTCGAATTTTAATGGGAGTAAAAATCCTCGGCTATGGCCAACCTCGGATAGGACATAAGATGGAAGTCAAGAGCCTGTACGATGTCAGTTAAAGATGCCTTACACTAATTATACCTGGATAGGCAAAATTTAGGACTAGCCTATGTAGGATAAAGTGACGTTAAATAAACAAACAAATTATTTTTCTTATTGAAAAAAATTATTTTTTTTTGTGATTTTTTTATATATCAGAAAAGCAGAGATTTTTTTTTTTTTTTTTTTTATTAGAGCCCGTGCATTTGTACTCGCTTGTGATAAAGTAAGCCTCTTTATTTATATTTCACAAGCATTTCCCGTCGCGGATTCGCCCGCGAGCCTTTAAAATAAATTCTGAGATCATTATCTTGGTATTGATCTAATATAATATATTAACTGATGTTAAGGAGATTTAGTAGAATCGGGGCTTCCGGTAGGTGGAATGTTGGAGGGGGAAGCTGCCGGCTCGGTAGGAGAGAGGGAGATGCGCAATGGAGAGAGTTCACTGAAACCGCCGAAACAAAAAATGACTTACTCGTCTTGAAAGCTTCATTTTTCGGCTTCATTCGGTAAAACATGGTTTTCGTCACCCAATAGGGGCTTTCGAGTTAAACTCGTCGTATTGAATTCTTTAAAATGAGTCCAAATTTGTTATATTTTCTCGAAGTTCGAAAATAGATGTCCGTTAGAGTTAAACGACAATTTCGCCATTTAAACCCCTTAGGGATTACATTTTTGAAATTCCTTTCTTAGTGGTTACCTACATCGCTTTTAAAATCTAAATTCCGAACTTCAAGTTTCTATCATTAGTAGTTTTTGCTCTGCGTTGATTCTGTCAGTCAGGACAAAGCCTCTTATATATATGGAGAAGAGATCGAAATAAACACGCACCATCCCCAATCTTGGGAATCACAGTGTGCATAATTTGATTACCGCTAATATTTAAATAATCAGTAGCCATATTTTATGTAAATGTCTATTTTAATACTATTGTAACGTTAAATCGATATTCAAATAAAAAACATATGGTTTAAAATCTCAACAATAGATTTCCGTTAGAGTTAAACGACAATTTCGCCATTTAAGCCCCTTAGGGGTTACATTTTTGAAATTCCTTTCTTAGTGGTTACCTACATCGCGTTTAAAATCTAAATTCCGAACTTCAAGTTTCTATCATTAGTAGTTTTTGCTCTGCGTTGATTCTGTCAGTCAGGACAAAGCCTCTTATATATATAGAGATTGTTATTTATTTTTTATGGAGTGTAGGTGTATAAATGTTTATTTTCATAACAGAATATTCGCTTAACCTAGCATTACCTGCATACTGCGAACAGCTATTAAGAAACGTGAAGTCAAACGAACAATGAAGTTCGTTTGACCTGCACCTATGCACCTCAATACAACAATTTTCATTATAAAGACGGCTGACTTGGAATTAGTGGCTGTTCTGTCTTTTGCTCAAAGTTATTACTGATATAAGCAAAGTCAGAAAAATGCTAAAAGAAGGTCTAGAAGCTTATCTTAACTAATTCAACAGCGACACTAGCGCTATCCCCGAACAAAAGGCCGTACTAATTACCCCTTCACGCCGAACAGTGTTCGTGGCAGGCTATTCAATGGTCAGGTTCGAACAGTGTAAAGGTGCGTTTACACGCTCAAGCCATTTACGACAACTGGCTTGCGCAAGCCAGTTAGTGCAAATGGTTTGAATGAAATATTTGCGTTTACACGTTCGACGCGAGTCGATAATGTGAAGAACGTACTAATTCTAATTTCGTAACCGTTGGTAATTAGTGGATGATTTTATAAAATGGAGAACGGATGATGAACTAATTCTTCAACTCTTTTCGGTAGGCAGTTCGTAGAGAGTTGATTTCTTTATCAACGCCCTCCCTGTTGGCCTCCGGGTCCACGAGTCGCATTTTTTCTACCAAAGCCTCGTATGCATGAGATTTTGCTTTACCGTCGCTGTAATCTCTGCTTTTTACTTTCCACAAACACGGGAACGACACTTGTATGCTTCAATGAATTCTGCAATCCATTGTTTTTACTCAGCATTATGAAAATAAACCAGTTGTTAACAGTCGAAGTAACAGGTATTTTCTGGTTTCATTCAATGTGCATGCCTGAAATTGGAACTATGGCTTGAGAATCGTTTACACGCTCATGACAATACACCAGCCTTCTTTGGCTTGCACAATTTCAAACAAGCAACGATTTATTTACAAAAACTGGCCTGTGCAAGCCGATTTGTGTAAATGGCTTGAGCGTATAAACGGACCTTTAAGGTACCTTAATATATTGAATTAAATAATAGAATTCTTTGCACCATATGTTCCTAACCCTGTTTTTATTTGATCTTTTAAGTAATCGAAAACGATTTTTTTCTCTACACTTCTTTTGAATATCTTTATTCTCTTCCAGAATCGTCCAATGCCTCCTCCTGCTGTTGTATTTATTCTTTAATCGTCGGTTTTTAAATATTTAATCATTTAGGTAAGTTAGCAGTGACTTTCTTGATTTACAAGATTTAAAAAAATGAATATCTTCAAAGCAATTCGCAAACGTTTTCTTTTCTTCTTAACATTTTTCCCCAGTTTTACTGTGAGCTTTGACCATTTATCTGCACCTTAAAAATAATGCCTCAATAATTAATGACTTATGTACAGCATTTTGAAGAAATATACGGTATACAGTATACTAAAATCTTTTTTTTTTTCTTTTTAATAATAATATTTAACGTGGAACAAATAAACAAAAAAACATAGGGGCAATGGAACCGCTTTGTTTTGCAGGTTACAGTTAGGCAGGACAATAAGCTCAGAAAGCAGTTACTGTGTAATGGTAATGTGCTGCATTTCGTTATTTTTGTATTCGTTCCTAGCACTTAGGTATTCCGGATTCAAATTTGCATAGCGGTAACGGTGAATTGCATGTCTTTTTACTGCATTTTCCTTCTAACCTAAAAAAAACAACTTCAAGTTATGCTTATAAAGAAGGAAATACTTATTATAAAATATTTATTTAACATCTGTATTTTATTTAAATGGGACTATATTTATTCCGGACGTCTTAGATATGCTCTTATAAAAATGCGGAAAGAATGGAATTCTTAAACAACTTAACATAATATGTAAAGTATTTGATTACTATGTAGAGTGATTTTTCAATAATTATTAAAAGGTATGTCAACATGTATATTCATATCATATCACCCTTCGGCAAGAATATAATCGGATAATCACATGTGAAGTTCTACTACATTCTTAATTTTACTATGTACCAACAAACATCATCAACGGAAAACAGTCTTTGATCAAAATAACCTACCATTGGAGCAGTTAGTAGCACTGGAGTCAATTGAGCCTTACGCGAACAGATCTATTAACACTATTGTGGCTATATTCTGGTATCGTAAGTTTTTTCATTCTGATTACAACAGTACGCATAAGGGTCTGGCCACACATGTCCGCACCGGATCCGCACCGTAGCAATAATACAGGTTATGTTCAGAATATTTTTAATCTAACTTACATATTACCTTTAGTTATGCCTAAAGTGGCCTGTGTCTGACATGTGTGGCTTGAACTTTAGGCATAACTAAAGGTAATAAGTAAGTTAAATTAAAAATATTCTGAACATAACCTGTATTATTGCTACGGTGCGGATCCGGTGCGGACATGTGTGGCCAGACCTTAACTCGAAATTCATCTATATTTTGGCTTGTAACCATCTTCTTGTCGGCGTGCAATATGATGTTTTAACTATGACGGTCTATGAATCAGATCCTATAATTTGAACATTTTTTAACTGGGAGACCTGGGAGGTGGGATCTTTGAAGAGAGAATGTTGACTCGGCTAGGATTGACCCCAAAGTTAGCTCAATGATTAAAAGCGCTGCAACGGTGATGCAGATGTTCGATTCTCGGCCTTGGCTAATCAGAAAAATTTGTTTGTTTGTTTAACGTCACTTTATGTCACTACGGCTAATCGGACGATGCTACAGTGGCAGTCCTAAATTTTGCCTATCCAGGTATAATTAGGATAGGGATCCTTAACGAGTACTTGACATCGCACAGGCTCGGGACCTCCATTTTACGTCCTATCCGAAGGACGGCATGGCTAAGGATTTTTTACTCCCTTATTAAAAAATCCTAGGGCCACCGCTGGGCGCGAACCTGCGACCTTTAGTATTGTAGGTTGCCATGCTAACCACTACACCACAGGTGACCCCATCAGAAAAATTTTATGAGATTAATTAATATCATTTTATTTTAACCATCATAAGTCACAATACATTGGTTGAACATTGAGACCGGAAACTGATAACTTACGATCATTATCAATAAACACAATTGATTATTTATATTTTACATATTATTTTTATAACTGAATCTTATTAAATGAACGGCATGTGTCTGAAGAAATCGATTTCTTAAATATTATTAACCTTTTGCACTCGAGGTCTCCGGAGCGGAGCTATTTAAAATTTGTCTTCACACTCACTAGGCTCCGCTACGGAGACAATGCAAATAATTTTCAGTTTTTAACATGTAAGGACATAAAAAAATCGTAAAAACTATTTATAGGATATTTCGGTTCTGGTGATAAATGACGGTCGCGGCTCGCGGTGTTTTTATTTATCTTTATCGTACGTTAACCTTTTGCACTCGAAGTTTTTTTTTTTATTTATATTACCAACAACTCGAAGCAATTTTAAGGAAAATATCATGTTTACATATAAGGTGATGAAATACGCATTAAAAGGAAAGTCATTGTTGTATGTAATGGATTATAAATAAAACTATAAAAAAAATATAAAATTTAAAAAAATTATTTTTTTTTTTTGTAACTATGTGTTCTTGAAGCTTCACAAGTACATATAACCTAAATTGCATTACAATTCCTTACTTGGTGCTAAAATTTTACTGCATGATATTACGTTTTCAGGGTGTACGTTTTCGCGAATTAGTTGCGTCGAGTTGCCGGTAGGTAACGTCCGAAACGGTGCCGAGTCCAAAGGGTTAATTATAAACAAAGTCAAAGAAAAATACAACCAAAAATTTTCATCAAAATCTAAGGCAAATTTTTTATTGAGATGCATAAAGGACTTATTTTTCTTTCTTTGTTTTTTCCTTCGAATTTCCTTTGAAGACAGCTAACCTAAATGATTGTTCTTTACTGTTGAAAAATGTAAGCAATAATAAACAATAATACGTTTCATTCGAAATCAGCTGGTAACTCAGTTAAACACATTGTGTGGTTTCAAAATCCCCTCCATTATCGCGTCCTATAACAGAGCGAATTGAGCGATTAAAAAGCTTTCTTTAGAACAGCTCTGTCAAAAAAATAAAATAAAACTCCCTTCTTTTTTTTTTTTCGCTAATCGTTTATTCAAAGCCGAGAATACACTGTCAGATGTTTTGTTAAAATTTTCACCTCCATGTCAATCCTTTTACAGCCTTTATATCCTCTCGAAAAAGCCTTTCACGAATGTTTCAAAGCTCAAAGAGGTGTTGTACATGTGACATAATAAATGTCAGCATTGTTTCATATCACAGCAGGTTAAACCCGTTTGGGTCTTTGTTATTCTAACATAAAATACCCTTTTTTTTTTTCTAACCGTCGCGGTGTAAATGGATTGCTTAATCACTTAGCACTTTAATGATTTACCAATGTAACTTCTGGGAGTGGCCTATTTCGGAAGTTTATGTTACCGTGATTTAAGGGAACTCTCATCGCATCTTTTTCAGTTAAAAAGGCCTGGTTAGCTCTATTAGATCCCAGCTTTAGACCCTCACTCGCTTCGCTCGCTCATCACAGATAAATAAACCATCTTTGCTTTGCCTAGAATTAACATCGGGAAACTAGTAACTTTTAGTTAGTCAGTAAATAAGAAATGTGGATTTGTTATAAATATTTTATATCGCATCCTCAACGCAATGCTACCGTACTCAAAGAATCAATTTTTATTTTAATATTTATCTTGAAACGTCTAAAACTTGTCTATGAAATGGGTAAACAATATATTTTAAAATATAAACTAAATTTAAGAGGCTCCTTAAGAGTCCGGGAGCTGAGGGCCAAAAAGATGCCTGATTTGAAGAAAATTTTTGATCATATAGGTTGAAAGTACCCATTTCATAGACAACAAATGTGAACGTCTGCCACCTCAGATCGGTTGTCGTCAGATTTTATAGGCGAACGAAATCGACATTATCGAACTTTTTTCAATGTTTCGCTAATACCTTGAAAACGATTTATCGCAGAAGAAATTGTGTTCTTTCTAAAATCAAAGGGTATTAAATTTCGCGTCGACTGAGGTCCTCACAGTTAAATAGGGTGAATCTTTTCGCCAAAACCGATTGTCAATTTAGCGGAAAAATTAATTACCTCCATGTTCCAAAGCCTGCAATTTAAAGGTTACTCCAAATAAAAAATGTTACCTATAACAGTTGTAGAATATCGAATTCTGTGTAAAACGATCTCATTAATTTTAAAATTAGCCCACTCCTATGAAGACAAAGTAATTAAAAGTTGAACGTACTCGTATTTAGCGCCTTGTGGTCTTAAATTTTTTGGTATTTTTTTTCAGTTTCTCGCATATAAATCGGCAAATACAGATCACAAAGGATTGCTTTCTTCTTACTAAAAGAGGCCAAACTATTGCAAATAGAATGATATATTTGAAGTATAAATCGGTTCAGTGGTTTAGCCGGGTTCGGTACATCAAAAGTCTGTAATTTTTACGATTGTGGTGGAAACCGTGTTCCAACCCCTCTAACTCAAAAATAACTAGTTTAAATGAAAAATGTTTTCGATAAAAGTTGCAGAGCATCAAATTTAGCAAGAAATAAGCTCTGTCCACACACAATTGGCTAAACCCTTCGTGGAAATTCAAATAAAAATGTGAAAGTATTCGTAGTGCCTATTTCCTGCTAAGACTTCGGTTTTTAAAGTATCACGGGATTTGATAAAATATTCATAAAAAAAGGTAGGAACTTGGCAAAATGATATTTTTTATTTTATCATGGAAGATGGTTGTTTAATTAGTTCAAAATAGTTAATATTTCAAAAACCGAAGTCTTAGCATGAAGTAGGCACTACGAATACTTCCACATTTTTATTTGAATTTCCACGAAGGGTTTAGCCAATTTGTGTGGACAGAGCTTATTTCTTGCTAAATTTGATGCTCTGCAACTTTTATCGATAACATTTTTCATTTAAATTAGTTATTTTTTAGTTAAAGGACGTTGGATCACGGTTTCCACCAAAATCGTAAAAATTACAGAATTTTGATGTACCGAACCCGGCTAAACCACTAAACTGATTTATACTTCAAATATATCATTCTATTTGCAATAGTTTAGCCTCGTATAGTAAGAAGAAAGCAGTACTTTATGAACTGTATTTGCCGATTTATATGCGAAAAAGTGAAAAAGGTCCCAATAAATTTCATGGATTTAAGACCACAAGGCGCTAAATACGTTTAAGTTTTGATTACTTTGTCTTCACGGGAGTGGACTGATTTTAAAATCAATGAGATCGTTTTACACAGAATTCGATATTCTACAAATATTATAGGTAACATTTTTTATTTGGAGTAACCCTCTTTTAATTGCAGGCTTTGGAACATGAACGTAATTCATTTTTCCCCTAAAGTGGCTAAAATGACAATCGGTTTTGGCGAAAAGACACCGGTTTAACTGTGAGGACCTCAGTCGACGCGAAATTTAATACCCTTTGATTTTAGAAAGAACACAATTTCTCCTGGGATAAATCGTTTTCAAGGTATTAGCGGAAAATTGAAAAAAGTTCGAAAATTGTTCGCCTATAAAATCTGACGGCAACCGATCTGAGGTGGCAGACGTTCACACTTGTTGCGTATGAAATGAGTACTTTCAGCCTAGATGATCAAACATTTTCTTCAAATCAGGCACCCTTTTGGCCCTCAGCTCCCGGACTAGTAATATGGCTGACATTTGCATGGATACGAGAAGATTAAAAAGGCGATGGATGAGAGATCTGCTCTCTTAGACAGCCGAGGTAATTGACTCAAGAGCCAGGAAGGGGGTGCTATTGGGTGCTTTCCCTCCTCATGCCTCACATGTCATTATTTCAAACTATAAACGTCTCATTTGATGTTTGTTCGCACCTTGCTGACAGGTGCGATTTAATAATTAAAGTACAAAAAAAAAAGAAAAAAAGAAAGAGATTTATTAATATTTGTTTTAGTTAATTTCTCATTTGCATAAAATTTAAATGCTAACGTAACACATTTGAAAATATATTTTCGAAAACCAATACTAGTAGTAGTCGTGGTCTCCTTAAACTAAGATATTTTCTCTTGTAAACTTAAATAACTGCCTCACGGTGGATTTATAAGATTATAAATACTAGGAACGAACGGGGTCACCTGTGGTGTTGTGGTTAGCATGGCAACCTACAATACTAAAGATCGCGGGTTCGATTCCAGAGGTGGCCCTAGGATTTTTTAATGGGAGTAAAAAATCCTTTGCTATGCCGTCCCTCGGATAGGACGTAAAATGGATGTCCCGAGCCTGTACGATGTCAGGTACTCGTTAAAGATCCCTATCCTAATTATACCTGGATAGGCAAAATTTAGGACTCCCACTGCAGCATCGTCCGATTAGCCTTAGTAGCATAAAAATGGACGTTAAACAAACAAACAAACAACACTAGGAACGTCATTTTCTTTTATATAGGTTAATTGGAGCTATGATATCTTGTATTGAAGATGCGATGTATATTAATCGAATTCATCATATTGATTAGTAACAAGATTATTTTGGTCTGATGTATTGTTTCCTCTGCATACATACATTTTTGGCGCTATGTCCTCCTACCATCATAGTATACAGGGCCTCCATCTACGTTGTCGAGCCTCCGCCAGTTGGCTTTGTCTTCTGCTGCAGCTCTCCAGTCCAATCCATCTAAGAAAAGTTCTGGCATCACTGCCCAACCTTCTAATCCTCGGTCTTCCTACTCGTCTTGTCGAGTGTAGCTTCTCAGTCATCACCTTTTTCGGTATTTCAGAGGTATCCATTCTGGCCACGTGTCCTGCCCATCTTAGCCTGCAAGTTTTATAAACGTCGGTAAATAGGGTACTTAGTTCCCTATTTTTCCTTCTCTTCCAGACTTCACCCACCTTTACTGGGCCGTCGATCCTCCTGAGAATCCCTCGCTCGAACACAGTAAACTTCCTCTCATCACTTTTTATTCTGGTCCAAGCCTCTGATCCATATGACAATACTGGCGATATATATATACGAGGGTCTTGTATATATTCAGCTTGGTCTGGATTGTGAGGTACCTATTTCTAAAGTGTCGGTTATGATCGGTAAAGATTATTTAACCCGTCATTGGTCCCTGCGTGAGAATTTCTCTTACATATTTTGTTTTTTTGGGCGGAAAACGGCTCTTGGTGCTTCTGAAACCCTCCCCTCCTCACTATCTGTAGTTCACAGACTCACACACCTCCCTGAACTCTCCCCGCTCCAATACCAAGCCTTCTGCTCCTATACCGCGCTCCAATACCTATACCTGCTCCAGCTTCCTTCTACTCCGCTCAATCCGATCTCATGAGAGATTCTCTCACGCGCGACTTTCAATGATATATTTAATTGAGAATTTTTCTCCCGCAGCGACCAATGACGGGTTAAATAATCTTTACCGATCATAACCGACACTTTAGAAATAGGTACCTCACAATCCAGACCAAGCTGAATATATACAAGACCCTCGTACGGCCAGTATTGTCATATGGATCAGAGGCTTGGACCAGAATAAAAAGTGATGAGAGGAAGTTTACTGTGTTCGAGCGAGGGATTCTCAGGAGGATCGATGGCCCAGTAAAGGTGGGTGAAGTCTGGAGGAGAAGGAAAAATAGGGAACTAAGTACCCTATTTACCGACGTTTATAAAACTTGCAGGCTAAGATGGGCAGGACACGTGGCCAGAATGGATACCTCTGAAATACCGAAAAAGGTGATGACTGAGAAGCTACACACGACAAGACGAGTAGGAAGACCGAGGATTAGAAGGCTGGGCAGCGTAGCCAGTGATGCCAGAACTTTTCTTAGATGGATTGGACTGGAGAGCTGCAGCAGAAGACAAAGCCAACTGGCGGAGGCTCGACAACGTAGATGGAGGCCCTGTATACTTTGATGGTACGAGGACATAGCGCCAAAAATGTATGTATGCAGAGGAAACAATACATCAGACCAAAATAATCTTGTTACTAATCAATATGATGAATTCGATTAATATACATCGCATCTTCAATACAAGATATCATAGCTCCAATTAACCTATATAAAAGAAAATGACGTTCCTAATGTTGTTTGTTTGTTTGTTTAACGTCCATTTTTATGCTACTAAGGCTAATCGGACGATGTTGCAGTGGGAGTCCTAAATTTTGTCTATCCAGGTATAATTAGGATAGGGATCTTTAACGAGTACCTGACATCGTACAGGCCATTTTACGTCCTATCCGAGGGACGGCATAGCAAAGGATTTTTTACTCCCATTAAAAAATCCTAGGGCCACCTCTGGAATCGAACCCGCTATCTTTAATATTGTAGGTAGCCATGCTAACCACAACACCACAGGTGACCCCGTTCGTTCCTAGTGTTTATAATCTTATAAATCCACCGTGAGGCAGTTATTTAATTTTAGAAGAGAAAATATCTTAGTTCAAAGAGACCACAACCACTACTAGTATTAGTTTTCGAAAAACATATTTTCAAATGTGTTAAGTTAGCATTTAAATTTTATGCAAATGATAAATCAACTAAAACAAATGTTAATAAATCACTTAAGTTTTTTTTTTTACTTTAATTATTAATTCGCACCTGTCAGCAAAGTGCGAACAATCAGCGAATGAGATGGCGGTAATATGAAATAATGACATGTGAGGCATGAGGAGGGAAAGCACCCAGCAGCACCCCCTTCCTGGCTTCAGTCAATTACCTCGGTTGTCTAAGAGAGCAGATCTCTCATCCAGCGCCTTTTTAATCTTCTCGTATCCATGCGAATGTAAGCCATATTACTAGTCCGGGAGCTGAGGGCCAAAAAGGTGCCTGATTTGAAGAAAATGTTTGATCATATAGGCTGAAAGTACTCATTTCATAGACATCAAATGTGAACGACTGCCACCTCAGATCGGTTGCAGTCAGATTTTATAGCCGAACAAAATCGACATTTTCGAATGTCAGTGTTACGTATAACTGAGTGTGCGTCAACTTCCAAAATGTTTTCTTTAAGAGGGAAAAATGACTCAATGACTAAACTAAAGAATAGTTTTCTTGTAGAATTTTCTGTCTACTTTATATTCGAAGTTCCAATATACATTGTATTTCTAATTGAACATTATAATCACTATTGTTAATTAAACTAAATGCTTGTAGTATTAATTTTGCTTCAAGGTTATACTTTTTTTTTATGTATTTAATTTTTTTTTACACTTCTTAAAAATGTTAAACAGTAGTTTTGCATGATTGTAGTTGTTTTATCCTCTTAATAAAAATGTTTTTTCAAGATTTCATAATTTGTACTAATAATTAACCCTTTTGTAATTACAGCATTATTGTTAAAATTTAAACTTATGATTAAAATGAAAAAAAAAAAGTAGTGTTTGTTGTGAGAGAAATTCTCACGTGCGACCATCCATGTTAATGTTGGTCTAGTGACCAATGCCGGTTAATATCCGCATTGGTAATATAACATTCTTTTCCTCTATAACTAATACACTAACATAACATCTTATGTACTTATATAATTCCAGTACATATACTTGTATTATGCCTGCATATTTACTTATATTATACGTGCACATATGCTTACATTATTCCTGTATATTTACTTATATTATTCCTGTTTATATACTCATATTAATATTTTATAAATATAAAATTCCAAATCGACTCAGGATGGATGTTGAAGCCGACCGGCAGTGGGCTTCACTGATTCACTGTTTTCTGAAACCGGATGCTTGACTTCCCTCCACAGCCCCAATGAAAGGGCATCCTCTAATTATAAATCGCTTCCTGGGTTTTTGCTTTTTGTTATTTTTAACAAAGTTTTATATATTCAAGGGTGAATAGAAAAGGGTCTCATGGTGGAAGTTTTCTAACTATTTTTATTATTTTGTTTAATGTTTAAAAAACAGTACGATATAACAAGGTTCTATGAATGAATGAAAGCATTTATTCATTCATCCATTCTAATTCCTGATTAATTATTTAATTTGTAGAACTAGCCATGTACAAGTTTATACATAACTAATATATATTCCATTATATTCATAACTAATATTCCGAGCAAAAAGAAACAATTTTTTTTATTTACTTATTATTTCTTACTAACTTGTTAAGAGAAAGGAACTGAATAAAAACAGATTACCTACCTATTAATGATTTAATCATAGATATATATGTACAAGATATCGGTCTTAAAGAATTCAAAGAAACCATGTTGTAGTTCTGAGAAAAATGCGGAGAGGCAATTTTGAATACCTCTAGAAGACCAAATTCTACGGTACAATATTTTCTAAAATAATATTTTTTATAATTTATTATTATATATTTATACTCCAACAAATAAATAAATAAATTATTATAGGAAAATAATTAGAGCGGGGTAGCTCATTGGTAAGACGTTGAGTTCGAATCTGGCATATAACCTTCCACAGTTCGTCTCTGGAGCAAACCAAGCCTCTAAAAACTGGATAGCATCAATTGAAAAATTAAGGGGAAAAACCTGGCGGTTGAGCGTAATCTTGGTCAAATCACAACCGCTGACCAAGAAACAGTAATGAGCCCAAGACCCCTCTTGAGTTGTAGTGGTAGAGTTTTTTTTTTTTTTATAGAAAAAATATAAAATAATACTTTAATACCTATTTATATTCGATCTAAATGAATGGGCTATTTCAGGATAAAAAAATCTTTATCAGTACATATATATTAGGAAATAAATTAATTTTTAGGTAACTCCCCATAAGGTCTGTCTACACCATATGTGGACAACAACCGGCCAGCTGTAAGATTTGGTCCCCGAGACATTTTGAAAAATCCAATAAAAAAAAATTGATGCGATGTACGCAACACACAACTTTCACGGAACACAAAACTTCTTACTTTGATTAGACATTTACGTGTTTTGTTAATTTCCATTTCTCAAATTCGCACAAGTTTCCACATTCATTTACTTACTTTTGTTGGAATTTGATCTCTAAAGTACATTAAATTTTTGTTGTTAAATAAAGGTTTTTACTTGTGATATTCGGCAATGCAAGCATAATACTCCAAGTTGTCTGATTTTTATGAAACAAATAATTTCTATTAAATGAACAGAACATCTTTAATTATAAACAATGGTCCGTCATTAAAGGCGTATTGCGCATGCGTGGGCTCAACTTTTTTTATGAATTGACCGTATATTTGTTTTTTTCTCCTGTACATCTTTACTTGATTTTTTTCATATTTCATATTTAGCCATTTCCTATTTTTATGCGAAACGAGAGATAGATAATGTCTCCATATAAATAAAAAAAAAGGTACTTTACAGGAAAAAAAAAAAGTGTTCAATAATGATAAAACTTACCTGATATTGAAGAATACTTGATGCTCATTAAACATGACGAGTTTAATCAAAATATTTAAAGCCATTGATTAAAAAATCGGAAAAAAAACGTAAAAATAGGAAGGGTTATGAAATAAAGTGCCTCCTCCGTTTGACCAATTTTGATGAAATTTTCGCTGGCATATCAAATACCCAGTTTTATCAAAATCGTTAGAGCCTTTTTTGGGAAAATCGTAAAAATAGGAAAAAGGGTAATATACGAGTATATCAATTGCATTATATATATAGGGGAGAGCGGGGTTGGTTGGCAACAGTTTTCACTTTTTTAATTTTTGAGTCATTCCTGTTAATATAATCCCTATAGGGCTGATACTACTGTAAACTCCAAGTATTAGAGTACTTCAAGTATTTTTTTCACCACATAATATTTAATACTAAGATCATAGAAAATTGAAGAATTCGTCAATCCAGAGTATGCCACTTAACCCCCTATGTGGGGCAGGTTGGCCTAGAAGGTGGGGTTGTTTAGCCATCTCATTCAAGTAATGCCTGACAGATATTATTGTTATTAAAAACTGCACTATAATGTTATAATTATTAGGAATCATTTTTCAACAGCTTTTAAAGGAAAATAGAATGACAATAAAAGAAGATAGAAGTTTACACTGTCGTCACTTTCTGCGTGATAAAAATTGCTCTCATTCTCCTTGCTGGAACTAAAGACAATTGGTAGTTTCATCCTTTGTTTATGTTTACCTTGCTTTTGTGAATTGCTACTGCGCCAACTAACCCCACAGGAGAGATCATATGAAAAATGGCTGCCAGGACAGGGGAGAACAATCAAACAAGAAACTGGTTAGTCGAAAGGTTAGGTTTTTCAAAGGAGTTTGGGGCTATGTGAACAGAATCGGAGTCAAATGTTTTGCCATGCCTTTAAACCAAATTCAATAAAAATATAAAAATTTACTTACATGTTGTAAAATCAATCAATGAAGCGCACTCTTCTCTACACTGTTAGCATCGGATTGAAAACTCAGGACAAGACTCCCGAGGTCGAGAGGGTCACATGGTACAATGGTGGGGCCTTCACAATAGGTGTGACGGAAACTACAAGCCAATGGCCAACCTACTCCCTATGCCAACCAACCCCGCTCTCCCCTATATATATATATATATATATATATATATATATATTAAAATATAATATATGCTGTAGGTAATATGATTGCAACGATAATGCACGAGACAGAGTGCAATGAACCCGGGCCACCTTTCCCCTTTGGCAGGCCACACTATACGACCGAGGTACTTTCTCTACGACTTATAGTCTACTCTAATAGCAGCATTATCCGGGATATGCTGCATTAGTTTTAAAAAATATGTTTACATATAATTGGTCAAAGAATAGTAGTAAAAATAACTGATGTGAGTAGAATCTCTGTTCCTATTTTTACTTTACATTTTTCCTGAAATGTATGTAAGCATTAAAATTTTGATGATTTCTATTTTTACTTTCTCTTACCTATATATGAAATATGGAAAATATTGCAATCGTGAAAAATTTATACTTCCGAGTTTTAACGGAAATACACGTTTAGGGGTCCCCTGAGTCCTAAAAATCAAATCTCGCGAAATGGTCTGTGTGTCTTTTTGTGAACAGACTAATTCAAAAACTATTAACCGTACGAACATGAAATTGGGTATTTGGTCTATGCATATGCCCGCGATGTGACAGCGAAAATTTCATCAAACTTGTTCAAACGGAGGAGTTATCTACTGATACCTCCTATCTACCTATCTACTGATCTAATGAATTATGTCTACTTTTTACGTTTTTTTCCAGATTTTCTCAAA
The DNA here is from genome assembly GCA_911387785.2 of Aelia acuminata. Taxonomy (NCBI): domain Eukaryota; kingdom Metazoa; phylum Arthropoda; class Insecta; order Hemiptera; family Pentatomidae; genus Aelia; species Aelia acuminata. The sequence goes on along the minus strand of OU426982.1, from coordinate 134,008,949 downwards.
AACCGCCCTAACGATTTTGATTAAACTCGGTATTTGATGTATGTATGTACCAGCGATGTGACAGTCAAAAGTTCATCGAAATTGATCAATTAGAGGGGAACTTTACTTAATAAATATAGTCTCATTTTCACATTTTTTATTTGCTCAAAAACGGCTTTAACGATTTTTTATATTACTTAACGGAAATAAAAATAATGGTGGTTAGGATCGCAGCCTACAATACAAAAGTTTGCGGGTTCGCTTTCCGCGGAGACCCTAGGATTTTTAAAGGGGGTAAAAAATACTTAGCTATGCTGTCCCTCGGATAGAACGTAAAATGGAGCGATGTCAGGTACTCGTTAAAGATCCCTAAGCTAATTATACCAGGATAGGCAAAATTTAGGACTCCCACTGTACCTTCGTCCGATTAGCCGTAGTAGCATAAATGGACGTTAAACAAATAATAATAAAACAATACATACTAAAAAATAGTATATTATGGTATTAGTTTAAAAAAAAAAAAAAAAATGCTTTTCAAATCTTTATTGGGTTTGTTTCGCATTAGGTAAGCCAGTGATTTTTTCATAAATAACTATTACATAAAGAAGAAAATACACCTCCACATAAATAAACCACATCAGATAAATATAAATTACTTTCAAAGGCGAAAATCAGCGATGTTATTCAAAATAATTTCAAAATAGCATTCCTTCTCATACCTCCGCCTCCATATAAATTCGCATAAATAGGAATCCAGCATTCTCCTACTTCTCCCGCATTCTTTCTTGTTTCTGCGTTTGACCGAGGCCCAAAGTGATTCGATCTTCTGGGTGTGAGAGCCTGTGGTCACGTGTTCCCAGGAATATATTAAAACAATAACTTTCCTTAAAGGCAGGCGACATTGTTCGAGCCAGGTTCTGCTGAAGAGGCCAATCGCTGTTCTGCATTCCCTCTTGTGACAAAACCACTTGGATCCTCTTTCATGCAGTCTTAACTTCATGGGATGCCCTTTTTCGCATACCTTTTTACTGGGTAGTATGCAGATTTCCTTGCTCTGTAAAAACTTAACAGCAGCTTCCTTATTCTTCAAGTGTTCACTTAAATCAAAGATATTCATAACTGAACTGAATTAGAACAATTAACAAATGGTAGGTACAAATGGAAAGGTTAGGCAATAAAATTATCGCATCATACTTTTACATAATATGTAGTAATCTATAGTCTTACCTAATAAAGATTTTTGGACTAATTACCTATGGCGAGAGGTAATTAGTCACGTAAAAAAACCGTGTTAATTACCGTTTGAAAATTTAAGTTAGCGAGAACTAACTAGGGCTCGCATTGACAAAGTTGGTCGCGGTAGTCAGGGGAGGGGGAAAGCCCCACCCCCCCTCTCCCCCACCATTACACCACATAATAAAGACTTTTTGAATATTTACCTTTGCGAGAGGTAATTTGCTAGGAAAGAATAAAAGCAT